>CAOLHI010001029.1:0-459054 GCA_948474755.1 Ctenosaura bakeri | reverse complement strand
CTTGGATATTCACTAACCCTCATTTCATGTCATCTGCATATTTAATAAGTATGCCTTCTATTCCAACATTTAAGTCATTTATAAAGATGTTAAATAAAATCAGTCCCGCAACAGAACTCTGAGACACTCTACTAGTCACTTCTCTCCAGGATGAACAGCAACCCCTAGTAAGTACTCTCTGGATTCAGCCTGTTATCCAATTACAGATCCACATAACTGTAGCACTATCCAGCTACAGTTTACCTGCTTGCCTTAAAAATACCATAGGGGATCTTGCCAAGAGCCTTGCTGAAATCAAGATACCCTACATCCACAACACTCCCCTGAACTACCAAGCTTATAACTCTATCAAAAGAGATAAGATTAGTTTGATACAGCTTCTTTTTGAAAAACCCTTGCTGGCTCTCATTAATCACAGCATTCCTTTCTAAATGTGTGCAGACTGAATGTCTAACTATCTGTTCTAGAATTTTTCCTGGTGTTAACATCAAATGGACTGGTCAGTAGTTCCTTGGGTTCTCTTTTTTGCCCTTTTTGAAGATGGAAATATTTGTATTCCTCCAGTTTGCTGGGACCTCTCCTGTTCCCCAAGAATTCTCAAAGATTATTGTCAGTGGCTCTGAAATTGCATCTTCAAGTTTCTTTATTACTCCTGGGTGCAGTTCATCTGCCCTGGAGACTTGGTTTAATTTAGAGAAGTTATGTATTCCTTTGCTGCCTCTTTACCTGTTCAGAGCTGTAGTCTTCTTACTCCATGATTCATTCTATTTTCAGTCTTTGGGAGAAGACTGAAGCAAAAAAAGTACTGAACAAGTTGGCCTTCTCTCTTTCTCCTGTTAGTATACTTCTCTCTTTCTCCTGTTAGTATACTGCTTCTCTATACTGCAGTGCTGCCATCTCCTTGTTCTTCCTCTTGGTCTGAACATAGTTCCTCCCCTCAAAAGAAAAAATCCTTTTTAATATTTTTAACCTCTTGAGGACCCTGAGCTGATTATGAAATTTAGCTTGTCTTCTTCTTTAGTGATTTTCCTTTTCGTCAAGTTCTTATACATTACTTTTGTGCCATTAAAAATGCAGGAAAATGATCTCTTGTCCTTCCCTCATTCCACCATCTCTGGTCATCATAATTCTGAGGGGACTAGCCTGCCTAGATCCCTCACTCTCACCCCCACAGAAAAAGCACAGCAGACCATGACGATGCTTTGGGGAGGTGCACAAAAGCAGCCACTCATTCAACTCTCTTCCTTCTCTATCTCCCCCCACCCCAAATAATTGGTTTCCAGAATGCAGAGAAATATACACCCTTTCTCTACCTCTTTTTAACAGTTCACACCATCCTGTGCTGCTGCTTGTAGCATTCAGCTTGGCAACATGGCCCTCTCCCCATCCCCTTTTGAAAACCTTTTATAAATTCCAATTAATCTGAGTTTCTAATACACCACATGTTTTCAGCGTGTCTCCTCCTCCTTTTCTCCTTCTTTTTCTTTATCTCTCTCACTCTCTCTCCTTGTTGCTGTATTCTCTGCTCCTCACTAGGAGCACCACATCCCACAAATGTGACCTTTCCATTGGTTAGATTGAGTCAAAACACTCACAGTAGCAGAAATCCTATTATTCCCTGGTCATTACAGGGAAATAATAATATGATTCCAGCTTCTTCCTGCAAAAAGTAACTAATTGCCAATGTAATTTATTACAAGCAACAGCTTCCTTCTAAACTCTGCTTGTAATATTAACATATTGTAACATAAATATTATAACATAAATGTTACAATAAAGTTTAAATTAAAAATATAATTTAATTCCAACATATGATTTCTAGAAAAACATATAAAAAAGACTCCAGCATTTACTGGGATTTCTCGTATATGTTCACTCATTGGCTGGAATTCAAAAAGTTATTTTATGCATGTCACAGTAAAAGTCCCAGTGACACTTTTTTCTTTTCCATTTTACAGAAAAAAATGGATAGTTTCTAAGATTTACAATATGGCTTAAAGGTCTTCCACTTTAAAGCACACAAATTCACAACTCTTTTCAGTGTGCAGAATGCAGCAGGTTGTGCAGCTCTTCAGTTCTATGAAGAATATATACACATGTTTACAACCGTAAATCACTGTAAATAAAATTATTTGTAATAATTTGTAAATTGTAAATAAAATTATTTATTTCAGTAATACTGCCCTTACAATGGGTGCATAGAATCTTAATTTTTTTTAGGTGAGTGCTTTAAAATAGAGTATTAAAAACTGCTGTTTATTTAAATTGCAAAATTAAAAAAAAACCTAAAGCTTATTAGTATGTCAACACCATTAAGGACCAAATTAAAACAGCCTGAAGAAATATACATTTGACCTCACTGTTGATTCAAACATTTTACATGCCCAACATATCTGTGAAGCAACCTTTGGCAATCTGTTACAAAAGTGAAATATACAGGACTGACCTCAGACTTAAGTCATGATTACAGAAGGTTCTCTGAACTCAGTGACAGCTAGTTATGACTACCTGAACATCCACTAACTTTTTTATCTGCCCTAGACACAACTAACTCTGGATCCAGTCATGTGATTTTACTAGCATCTAAATTACTAAGCACCAACAGTAATATAAACCTATTATAAAAACAGTAATATAAAACAATAGCATAAAGACCTCATATTATACAGGATTCTTAAAGCAATAATTTTTACTATCCAGATGTCCAAAATTTATACTTTCAGGAGCTATAACTAAATTATGTCTGTGAATACATAAGTTACATTCTGCCTGAAATGCTGCATTTTAAAAATTAAATACAGTAACCCTTGCTATGAATAAGACAAAAATACTTGCTTTCATTTTTTAAAAAATACATTTGTTTGTTCAAAAGGTTTTTCCATTATTTCTTTTAGAATAGCCATTTTTTAAACAAAATGACTAGTTAGCACAGTACTATCACAGTCACAGTTTATATATATCTTGTTTTCTTTACCTTCTGATCAGCCACTGCACATCTGGAAAGTGAGGTGCATCACGTTCCTGAGAATGCATCAATTTCTGTACAACCTACCGCTTCATTTAGTCCTTGTATCTTTGAGGAAACCATGTGAAATGTCAATTTAGGGCCCAAACAATTATTTTCATAAACTTTCCCCACCACAAATTACAAATTATAATGCATAGAGGGGCCAGATAAACTATATTAAACAAAATTATTAGTTATTTGAATCTGAATGCTGACCCAACAGAAGAGCTATGGAGTACATGAGAGGATGGTAACAGTTTAATGCTGTTACCATGTGCTGTATATAGCCAGAGGTCAAGTAAGAATTTACCCTGTAAGGAGGATTATAGTACTTAGCTGATTACTGCCTTGCTACAGTGGTACTGACAGCAAAATGAACACCACCAGGCATTTTTAAACTGTTTAAAATTGTCTAACTTTAATGTTACCACATAAAAAACATGGGCTTGAAATGTTTAGTTTCTTGCATGGAAACTTATTTAAAATCCATAACCCAAATGAATTGATGAAACAGTTGGGACACATTTTTAAAAGTTGCTTCCCAAATAATCTGTCTATAACATGAAGAACGTTTTTTAAAATTCAGTGGATAAAGACAAATAAAAAGTGGGCATAATTTGCTTTTACGTTTTATTCTTTCAAACCCACTTACTGGAAAAGGAGAAGTTAAAATTAATTTAGAGAACAGCTCTTATGGAATAAAACATGAAGGAAAGTCGACCTTCAGACATGCATAACAATAAGATAAAGCAATGCATGCCAAGTCTCCTCTTCTTTTGGTCTAAAACAAATGAATTAAACTCTTACCTGCTAAAAAAATAAAATAAAATACCACACAAAGACAGAGAGACCCAGTGTGGCATAGGGGTTTGAGCATTGGACCTGGGTTCAAATCCCTGCTCAGCCATGGAAATCTTAAGTAAGTCACATGTTCTCAGCCTCAGAGAGAAGCAGATCTGTTCCCTCTGAACAGATCTAGAAAATCACATGATATCACGTGTGCCTTAGGGACGCCATAAGTCAGAAACAACTTGAAGGCACACAACGCCAACCAAGACACACAAAGCATTTAACGTTGGCTCTAATGCTTTCATTATGCAAAACATTTTATTTAGGGCAATTTTTCACATTTAGTTTTGGGCTTATTTCAATTAATGTCATGACAAGCACCCCCTAAGAGAAATATTTTCAAAGAGATTAATCCTTCTGATGTTCAGTAACACTGAAGCACTGTTCATACATGCAGATTAGTTTGTACATATTGGAAAGATGTACACATAAACATACTTCTGAATGAATGATGTTACCTACAAGAGTTGGGGATAAGAAAACATAATGAAATTTTGAAATTATCTCCTACAGCAATCAAAGATCTCTCATCTGGATTTAACAGCTAAAATTATTTGTACTAGCCATCAAGAATACAGTAAAACAGTCTTCGAATAGATAACTGAACACCCTATAAGTAGCACCTTGCCCTTCCAAATAAGTAAGAAGGATTAACACTACAGATAGTGCTATTTTTCATAAGCGAGAGTCCCATGCAACTCTGTTTCTGAATATCACTCCCACTTTCTTGCTAAGCAACAGCAACCACTGACTTTCAAAACCAGAACTTTGAAGCAATAACTTTCCTTCTCCTCCATAAAACTCTACCCCGAATGGTCTTCCTTCCCTTTAGCTGCTCCCCTTAACCATGTGGCCTTTTTTGTTTTCTCCTTGTTTATTCTATCAAATAGTCTTTGGAGAGCAAACAAAGGTATTTTGTTTTCCTTCTGGCCTGGGAAAGGGGAATGAGATGAAGAAGTCACCCACTGAATCAGTTCAGAAAATTAATATAGTCTGAGCCAAATTCCAGCTCGGTTACCACTGCATATCTCACCACCGTTTCCCCCAAAAGGAGATTAGATAACAAGCTGATAATTATTTAAATGGAAGTGTGCAAGAACGACTTATTAAATGAAAAACCTCATCCCTACATCATTTAACAAAATTGGTCCACACTCCCATTAGGAAATGGTTATAACCTCTATATTTTGGACATTCACTGCCCAGGATGTGCAAGGGCTGAGAATAAGGGGGGGGGATTTCATTCCTAATCTACGCAATCCATATTTTCTGAAGCAGTACATAAGCCAAAAAACACTACTATCCTCATCATTTGCACATCTACAAATATTGTGATAAAATTATTAGCCCCAAAATACATAGAAAAATAATTAAAGGAGTATACATTATATTATGTAAAACTGCTTGTGTAAAATTGACAAAATTGAGCACAAAAATAGGCACATTAGGACAAATGTGTGTGAAATGCATAAAAGACCTTTCGCAGCCTTCTTTTTTTAAAAAAAAAATTGCAAAGTGATGAGGAAACAGGGTCATAACATGTTAAAGACTGGAAAATATGATAAACTGAGAGATACTAAAACCAAGAGATTTATCCATCTCCAGGTGGAAAGAGCAGGAAATTCATCTTATACTCCCAAGAAACTTGTCCCCTTCCTCAGGCAAAATAAACTGAAAAGTATGCATGCCCCATTTCTTATCAGACCAATGCCCATCCTGGCTGATTACAACTGTCACATGAGGATTTAGCAACAGGGTAGTGGTGGCTTGCATCCACCTTTTTTAAAAGAAGCTGTTGTGAAACCACTGTTAAAGACAATTTCACTTGGACCCCCATACCCTACATAACTATTAGTCAAACTTTATTGGATGAAAAGGATCACCTGAATCCATTCCAACCTGGGTTTAGACCTGTCTATGGGTGAGTGACGCATGCCAGGAACTAGACTGGAAAAGTATCTTTGTTGGTTCTGCTGGACCTCTCAGCAGAATTTGACACCATCCATCATGGCATCCTTCTACACACAGTTTTGCAGTGTTTTGGTCCTTTTTGGATAAACATTTTCAGAAGGTTGTACTGAAAGACTGTTGTTCAGCTCATGGCCAATAGTCTGACAGGATCTCTGGGTCTCAAAACTGTCTCTATGATTTTGAGTGTGTTGATGAAGCTGCTGGGGAAGATAATCCAAAATTATGGGACTGGGAGTCATCATCTGTAGGTTTATATATGCAGTTCTACCTCTTTTTTGAAACTATTGCCTTGAAGGTTTTGAATGTCCGGGATCATTGTCTGTGTGCAATGAATACACTGAGACTTGATCCAGAGAAGACAGAAGTTCTTTAGGCTAGCAGAAAAGCCAATCTGGAATTAGGATTACAACTTGTTCTGTATGGGGTTGCATTACCTCTGATAGACCAGGTTTACAGCTTAGACATGTGGCTGCTTTGGCTAGAACTCTCTTTGCTCAGCTTTGGTTGGTCCCTCCACTGCACTTTTGACCAACGGTGGATTAGATCATATTGGTTAATGCCTTAATTACTTCCTAAATAGACTAGTGTAATGCATTCTGCATGGGATTGTCCTTGAAAACTGTTCAGAAGCTATTGTTTTTAAATCATCTGTTGTGTGTCATCTTGGGGTTCCTGGTAGGCTGAGAAACAATAAACAAATATTTTAATTAATAAATAAATAAACATACAAACATATAATGAAGAGTAGTAAAAAAAGAAACTAAGGTTATACTGCTAACCACAGCAATTTACATATAGCTCAGTTTGGAAACAGACAGATAGATGTTTATTGTGCGGTCACAGACCCAATAAAACAAACAAAACAATAACAACATAGATGGTACCAAAGTTAAAAGCATAATTGTTAAAACCAAAGTCAGTTAAACATATGGATCTTAAAAGAAAACACACATAAAGCATGGAGGGCGTATTATGATTAAGACAGTCATTCAAGCATTCTTAATTAGAGAGTCATAGACCATTAAAAGCATGTGAAATCCATTGTAAGAAAGTGTTTAAAACAGAGCAGAGAACAGACAAACCAAAAGGAAGCATATAATCACAGACTCGATGTATTACATATGTGTCTTAATCATATTTTTACGAGTATTAACAGCAGCAAGAAGAAACTTTGTAACAGTTTCTGTTACAGATTTCTTTATGTCTCCTAACAGATAGGCCAAATACCATTCAGGGGATCTGCCAGGTAATTTATTTAAGAGAGGTAAAATTAACCTAAGTCTATCATCTCAGTAAAAGTTACAAAAGAGAATTACATGGGATAAGGACCCTACTGAGCCATAACCACAGGGACAAAACCATTCTTTATAAGGAATTCCCTGAAAATGACCTCTAGAAGGGCTGATGGTATAACGTTAAAGTGAGCTTCAGCAAAAATCCTATGGTATTTGATGACAGTCAAGTTATCCAAATAATTTGCACCCCTCTCACTATTAAATGACAGTCCCAGGTGGATTAGAGAACAGGAAGTACAAGCAACAGATACTATTGTATATCCAAATCTTTAATACAGTGATCGAGGATCATTTTAGCTTTGACCAAATCTTGGATAAAAAGAAAGGCGTTGGAAAAGCCTAATCTTTGTACTTTATCATTGATGGCTTTGAACCACTGGCTTTGATAATTGTCTGCTCGCAAAAGGTGTATATAGCCAAATTCAGGTTTTGAATAAAAAAATTTAAGCCAATGTCTTAATGCCCATCACCAAGCTGTGCATTCCACAGATGAAATACCTGCTGTAAGCTGAAGTGCTGCTGATGGCACACAGATAGGTACACCAAACACAGTTTCGAAACAAAATGAAAGATTCTATGCACAAAGTGTTACATGAATTAATTGCAGCAGGTCACCAAAGGTTCCTTCTCACCATCACAGTGTCCAAAGGGTTTCCCAGTCCTGTGGCACAGGAGCAGCAGGGAATCACCACTCCCAGTTCTGCAGACATGGGCTCTTTTTGCAGGATGGCATGCTCCCAGCATTGGGATGCAAGAGGAGGAGAACCATGATGATGCTTCTGCATTACTTTGTTGTAGTCTCACCCTTCTCATGTCTCCAACCAGTGCAATCACAGGGTTTATCATTGATAGAAAAACCCCGTCAATGGTTCCCAATCACACAAGTCTTCCATCACAGCCAGCGATCATGTGCTTCCTTCCCCACTGCAGCATGGGAAGAAGGCCAGCTGCAGTGTGGAAGGAAGGAAAGAGTCCCTCACACTCCCCTCCGCAGGCAGCCAGTCAGGTGCACAGGGGAGCATTGGGGACATGCTCCCATCCGAGCAGAGGCACTGCTGAGATGGCATGGGAGAGTGTTGTTGTGTGGAAAAGACCACAATTACTAGCATCAGTGGGAAAATGTCATTGTATCTTGGCTGTTATTACTTGTCTCCAAATCATTTTTAGGAACATAACTGCAATGAAAGCAAATGTTCCAAACTATGTTCTGGCTTTCCTGTCCTTTCATTTCATTATATGAGATGTGAGAACAGAATGAGTCTGACTTTAAAATGAGGAGAATGGCCTCAATTATCCTTTTTTGACATTTCAGAAGGTGGCACATCTAGGCAAAGTATTAGAAGAAGGCTGACTACAAAATAAGTCTTAATTATACAACTGATATATAAACAGAAGAAGAGCCACCTGATCAAAAGTTTCTTAATTGGTGGTGAGGAGACACCACTTCTGGCAGTCTTGCTAGAAATGCCAGCTATGTCAGCTTTGGGAAAGATAGCAGAATAAGATCATTCAATGAAGAAAGGGAACACAGAGACTGAGGAAATATTTTCCTCACAATGCAAACACTGCAAAACATTAATATCAATTTCAAACTGTTAAATACTGCTCAAAAATTTAAAATAATATTTTAAACACTTTAAAAGATTTTTAGATAATTTAAAACATTAAAATCCATAAAATGCAATTGAAATGCTATTTCAGTTCTTTTGAATCTATCACTAAATGAAAGACATGTAATTGCAACTATAAAAAAGAAAGAAGATGCAGGTATAAATCTGAGAGTGTGCTACTGCCAGCTACAGTCTGAGTCTCTAGTTCCCATCTAGAAATGTCCACCAGCAAGCAAGGAAAAATTCAGAGAATTCAAAGACCTACTTACTGCTTGTAGGTTGGAACTTGCATGACAACCAAGACCCAGTTGTCATGACACAGACTAATAGCAATAACTGGGACATTAACTCAGAGGGAGATAAGACAATTGTGTCAGTAGTACCACCCACAGAAGTATCACACCTGAGCCCTGACATTTAGCTTGTATCTAACAACTGGGGACAATATGACTTCCAGCCTGAAAAATTTGAGACCTTCAAAGCAAGACCCCCCTGAGTCTGCAGACCCTCAGAACCTGTTGGGTTTGTTCCTGCTGGCTATTTTTCAGATTTCATGATGATACTGACCTCAGCCATCTTTACCCTGTTCTGGCTTTCTGCTCTGGATCAAAGCCTAATCTACTTCCTTCAGGTTCTAGTAGGCTCCTACTTGTCAGGATAGGGCATCCTTTTTTTCCCCTTAGCCATATTACAAGACTTCCCAAGCACAGGCATGGAGAGGAGTAGATCACCCCTTTCTCCTCTTCCAAATTTGTGATGGAGCTTGTGTTGGTGGTGGTGATAGTGGTAGAGGTGGTGGTGGTAACAGTGTGTGTCTTCAAGTCATTTCTGATTTATGGTGACCCTAAAGTGAAGCTATCACAGGGTTTGGGGAGGCTGAGAGTATGTGACACACCCAAGGTCACCCAGTGGGTGTCCATAGCCGAGTGGGGAATCAAACCTCAATCTCTAGGGTCACATTCAAATACACAAACCACAGTTCTCTTGCACACACATAGCTAGAGATCTCAGGGCACTGCCAATAAAATGTAATAAGAGAACAATACAAAACCTCTCAACATGCCATTGAGGCATGTGATGGCAGACCAAGCCCACCTCTGTTGTCCAAACCAAAGGGAGACACTCAGCATGGCTACTGTGCAACAAGATAGTTCGAGTGTCCTGACAAGGCAGTGATTGAAGAGGAAGAAGATCATTACTGCAGTGGAGCCAAACCTTCTACTGAAAGTGTGAAAACTACCTTATCCTCTGCTCTGTCATAACTGGGAATTTGGACTGAAGTTCAGCTGCTGTATCCCCCAGATGTCGTAAGAGTAATTGCAGGCACAATTCTCTCATTTCCTTCCACAGCAGCAAGTACTGAATTTTGTGAGGCCAACAATTTGGTCATTGCAAATACATTCATCAGCCAAACAAGGAGATGACTGTATATATAGACATCCCCTGATGGCCAATATAAAAATCAAATAGTTGGAAGCAGGAGACAGAGAAGCTCTGTTCTTTCCACAAAACAGGACCATGAGCAGAGTGTGGCACAAACCACAAAATTTTTAAAAATTATAATAAAGCTAAAGAAGAACACAAACTTAATGAGCATGGCAAAATTCAAATGGAAAAACAGCCCTGTGGGATATAAAGATCATGTAAAAATAAGTTCAGCATTTACTAAGCTTAATAGATCAGGACTCAGAAGGACTCTGGACCACAGTCATGGCCATTGACAGAGAAGAATGGGGAAAAAACACCACTATCTGCAGCCAAAAAGAAAGAGAAGCCTCATTGAATGACAAAGGAAACTCTTTGAATAGCTAAGCAAAGACAAGAAGCAAAACTAAAAGATGACAGAAACAGGGTCAGAACCTTGAATGTAACCATCCAGTGACTTGTGTGCAGGGACACTGAGAATTTACAAATCAATACAGAGAAATAGAAGAACACAACAAAAATGGTTGAATAAAACACCTGTTCCACAAGATCCAAGCAATCAAAGGGTAATTTAACCAAAAGTACAGATGCAATATAACCAGTAAGTGAACACACTGTCTGCTCAAGGAGAAATAAAAAGATGATGGAGGCAATACACCTAAGAATTAGATAAAAAAGATGGATGACAGAATCACAGAAGAAAGAATCATCTGAAGATGAACCCATAATTTCAGAAAATAAAGTGGACACGTCACTCAAAGCACTTCTGAGAAATATGTTACCAGGAATATACAACATACCAATACAGGTATTTCAAGCTACAAAGACAGAATCCACTCAAATTTTAACTAAAATCTGCCAACAAATATGGAAAACAAAACAATGGCCAACAGGTGTTCAAGCTGGGTTTAGAAAAAGTTGAGGTACCATGAATCATATTGGATAATGGAGCATACCAGAGAATTTCAGAAGAAAATCAACTTATGTTTTAGAAAGTTTACAACAAAACCTTTGATTGTGTTGGTCATGAAGAACTATGGATTGCTCTTATGGAAATAGATGTGCCACAGTGTTTGATTATTCTGTTATGTAAATGGTACTCAGGACAAGAGGCCACCATCAGGACAGAATATGGAAAAACAAAATTGTTTCCAATTGGCAAGGGAGTCATACAAGGCTGCATTGTATCACCCTATCTGTTTAAATTGTATGCTGAACATTTCATAAGGACAGCTGAATTAGACTCTGGAGAAAGAGGCATGAAAATTGGAGGAAGAAACCTATACGCTTTAAGATATGCAGAGGATCCCATATTGCTAGCAGAAAATAGGAAAGGACTAGAACAAATATTGAGGAAAATTAAGGAAGAAAGTACAAAGATGAACATAGCAAAAAATAATTATCACAGATGATTTACATAAGAACAGGTTGCATACCTGTAACTGTGGTTCTTCGAGTGGTCATCTGTGCCATCATACACTAGGAGCTTTAGCGCCTGCGCGGTAGCGTTCGGAAACTTCTAGAGCTTGTTCGCTTGGCGGGAACCCCTCCCCCACGCCGGTACTGCGCATGCTCCTCCCGCCGAGCAACGGTCTCTCCTCAGTTCTGTCGTCCGCCGTAGAACCTACAGGGACCTGAGAAAGAGGGGAGGAAGGGCGGGTGTGTATGATGGCACAGATGACCACTCGAAGAACCACAGTTACAGGTAAGCAACCTGTTCTTCTTCTTCGTGGTCTCTGTGCCTTCATACACTAGGAGACTGTGTAGCTTACCGGTCGGACGGCGGGTCAGGTCCTACAGCACGGAAGCCAACACCTCACGTCCAAACCAGGCATCTCTGCGCGACCGGCAGTCGAGCCTGTAGTGGCGCACGAAGGTCGATGGTTGGGACCAGGTCGCCACACGGCAGAGTTCATGCAGGTCAACTCCTCGCAGGAGGGCCGCAGAAGTAGCCACAGCTCTGGTGGAGTGGGCTCGAAGCAGGACTGGCGGAGGCTTCCTCGCGAGCTCATACGCCAGTTCAATAGTCCTCACCACCCACTTGGAGAAGCGCTGGGTGGACACTTTTAGGCCCCTCCGACGTCGCCCATAGCAAACAAAGAGATGCGGCGTCTGTCGGAAGGAAGCAGTCCTGTCCTTGTAGAAAGCCAATGCCCGACGCACGTCCAGGGAGTGGAGGGACCGCTCCAACGGTGTCGTCGGGTTCGGGAAGAAGGCAGGCAGGATGATGTCCTGGTTGAGATGGAAACTGGACACCACCTTTGGCAGGAACGAGATGTCAGGTCTCAGGACCACCTTGTCCCTGTGGAAGACCATGAAGGGCTCATCGGAACGAAGAGCTGTGATCTCACCCGCTCGCCTCGCTGAGGTCACCGCTACCAGGAAGGCAGTTTTCATTGTCAGGAGCCTGTCATCCGAGGTCGCCATCGGCTCGAAGGGCGGCTTTGTCAGCTGCGAGAGCACCAGCGAGAGGGACCACGGCGGTAGCGGCGGCAATACCGGCGGGTAGAGATATGAAGTCCTTTCAGGAACCGCTTAACGGTATCGTTCCTGAAGAAGGCCGAGGCAGCAGATCGTGGCGGTTGGTATGCCACGATCGCGGAGAATACACCTTCAGGGATGGAAACGCCAGGCCCTGTTGCCGGAGGTGCAGGAGGAAGTGCAGGACGGTCGAGAGCCCCGCGGGCGATACCGGCTCACTCCTCTCGTTAGCGAAGGTCAGGAAGCGTCGCCACTTGTATTGATAGTTGCGACGGGTGGATTCCTTCCTGGCCGCGACGAGGACGGTACCGAGCACGGGATCGTCTAGTGCGATATCCTCCAGGCATGGAGGGCCAGGCGTGGCAGGTCCGGATGGAGGACTCGGCCGCCGGAGGGGGAGAGCAGGTCCGGTGTCGGTGGCAACCGGAGCAGGTCGTCTCGCGCGGCTTGTAGCAGGGGTGCGAACCAATGTTGCCTCGGCCAGTACGGGGCTACCAGGATCGCGTCGGCTCGGTCGGCGAGGATCTTCGATATCGTCCGGCCGAGCAGCGGGAACGGCGGGAACGCGTAGAGGAGTTCCCCGGTCCACGGAAACTGGAAAGCGTCCCCGATGGAGGCACGATCGTGGCCCGCTCTGGAACAGAATCGGCGACACTTCGCGTTTTCCCTGGTCGCGAAGAGGTCGAACGATGGTTCGCCCCAGCGGTCCCGAATCAGTCTGAACGCCTCTCCGGAGAGAGACCATTCGTGATGGGATGAGGTGTCCCTGCTGAGGGCGTCTGCCGTGGGTTCTCCTGCCCGGCCAGGTGAACCGCCACGGGATGCGTGTGCAGGCGAATGCACCATTCCCACAGGTCGAGCGCGATGTCGAGCAGGGTCGTGGAATGAGTCCCACCTTGTCTGTTGATGTAGCAGACGGCGGTGGTGTTGTCCGTCAGAATCAGGACCGTGCGCCCCGCCACGGCATGGCGGAACGCCCGTAGGGCTTTCCAGACGGCGAGCAGCTCCAGCGCGTTGATATGGAGAGCGGTCTCGTCGTCGGTCCATCTGTCGCGGACTCTGAGATCGCCGCAGTGGGCACCCCATCCATACAGGGAGGCGTCGGTCGTTACCGTCACCTTCGGTGTCGGCTGTTGGAAAGGCATCCCCGACATGAGATTGCGTCGCGACTGCCACCATCGGAGGGATGAGCGGACGTCTCCCGGCAGCTGCAGTCGGAGTGTCTGTTCGTCTCGCAGGGGGTCGAATATGCGGACGAACCAGTGTTGAAGAGGTCTTGCTCTCAGCCTGGCGAGATATGTCACAGCGGTCGTCGCAGCCATGTAGCCCAAGAGCTGCTGGACGCTTCTCGCAGATAACGTCGGGGCCGTACGAGCGTGAGCGGCGGCCCGGATCAAGGTTTGTGCTCGAGACTCTGGTAGGTACGCCCTGGCGGAGGTCGAGTCGAGCGCCCCCCCGATGAAGTCCAAGATCCTCGCCGGCTCGAGGTGGGACTTCTTCGGATTCACTCATAGACCAAGGCGGGTCAGGAGTGACAACGTCATGTGGACGTCGTGGTAAAGTCTCTGTTTGCAGGACGCCACCAACAGCCAATCGTCGAGGTAGGGGAAGACGGAAGCGCCCTTCGTCCGCAGGTAGGATACCACCGGGGCCATGCACTTGGTGAAGACCCTTGGGGCAGTCGAGAGTCCGAAAGGCAGCACCTTGACCGGTAACAGGTGTCGTCGACTGCGAAGCGGAGGTACCGTCTGTGCTGCGGGCGAATGGCGATATGGAAGTATGCGTCTCGGAGATCGATGGAGGCGAACCAGTCCCCCCGATGTAGGAAGGGTAGGATCGACGGTATCGTGACCATCTTGAACCTTTTGGGGCGGATGTAGTAGTTCACCCCTCTGAGGTCTAGGATCGGCCGGAGGGTACCGTCGGCTTTCGGTACCGTGAAGTACCTGGAGAAGAAGCCGGTGGTCTTGGCCTCTTGCGGGGGCCGCTCACCCCCCCTTTCTGGAGGAGGGATTGGATCTCTTCCAGGAGGGCCGGACTCGACGGCGTGGAGAAAAACGCCGCGAGGAGGAATATCGAGAAAATCGATGGCGTAGCCAAGACGGACGATGGAAAGCACCCAAGAGTCCGTAGTGACATACTGCCACTCCGCTAGGTGTCGAGCGAGAGTCGGTCGGTCTCCGAGCGCTGATGGTAGGCTGAAGAGTGGGTATTGGCGGGTCCTGCCAGGCACATCCCAAAAACCGAGACTTTGTCTCGGAGGAGGACTTCTTCGACGAAGGCGGGCGCCGCCTAATCGTGCGTCTGGCCGATGAGCCGGAGGACGGTCTCGACTGTCCAGACGGGGCCGAACGCTGGAACGACGAGGTGGAAGATCGTCGCCAGGATGGTCGGAAGGTGGAGGCCCTGCGGGTCTGCGTGGCCGGCTGCAGCCCGATCTTTTTTGCGGTCAGTCTCGCCTTGACGAGATTGTCCAAAGCTTCGTCTGTGGACGAATTGAATAGGCCTTCACCGTCAAAGGGGAGACTTCAATCCTCCTTTGGTGTCCTCCGGGATGTGGCCGGTCGAAGCCAAGCATGGCGGCGGAGGCCGACGGACCCCCCATGACCCGGGAGGCGATCTCCACTGCATGCCGGGAGGAGGCCATCTGGTGCCGAGCGATGGAGATAGCCTCATTGAAGATCACGGAGGAGGCTTGGCGGATGTCCCCCGGGTCCCGCTTCCATCGCCGGTTGCAGGCGATCGAGACTTTCTTCAGGTATGCCGCGAGGCAAGCCTGAGTGTTGGACAGCCTGATCTGCAAGGAGGCAGCCAAAGAACCTCCTTGCAGGCGCCCAAACTCTGCTTTTGCCCGGGGGGTGGTGTGTTGCCTCCCGGGAGCCCTTCGTCTGCGCGGACCACGACCACAGAGTTCGGTGCAGGGTGATTAAATAGATAACCGGCGTTATCCTTCTGACCCTGTAGAGGTGTTTCCTGCGGTATCGGTGAGCCGAGGCCGGCTACCCCAGGCGGCCTTCACCAGTCTGGATACCCGGGGAGGAGAGGCAGCGGGGCCGTGGAAGGTCGCTTCTCCTCAAAAACGGAAAAGGCTGGATCGTCATCCTCCGGCTCCGCATCGGCGATTTTAAGGCCGAGGGTAGTGGCCATGGGGGCCCAATCCAGAGAACTGGTGGACGTCCTCTGGAGAAAATTTGGGATCGGGTCCCCGAATCCCAACGGAGGAGACTCCTGGGAGGCCCCCCAGACCCTAAACCCCGCACTCGAGTCGTACGACTCCGAGCTCGGTGAGTCCTCCGCCCACGCCCCCGGCTCCTTCGTAGTCGCCGCAGGTGTTGCCTTCCTAGGCTTCTCCGCAGCCGGGGCGGTGGTAGCAGCAGCGTCCCCTTGGGATGGCTGACCACTGACTTCACCCTCTTGGTGGTGACCGGGGGAGTCTGGCAGGCTGAGTGTCGTAGCCCGCCAGTCACCACCGACTCCGTAGGGCGCGTCGCCGTTGCCGTGACCCTAGGAGGTGGCGATATCGCCCGATACCGTGGTAAGGCTCCCTCGCCCTATGATATCGAGGGGAGGGAGAGCGGCTGAAGGAGCGGGGCTCCGACGGAGATCGGCTTCGGCGTCGACGACCGAGCCTCGTCCCCTCTAGGCGAGCGCGATTCGCGCTGTCGACGAGGTGACCGGGACCTCCGGAAGGTCTCCCAGCGACTCGGGCCACGATGGTACCGATCCCGGACGATGGCGAATGGCCAAGGAGGCCGGGCGCTCTCTCCATTAATTCCCGCGACCTGGCCACGAGGACGCCGAGGTGTATCTGGAGGCAGACGAGCGAGGTTGTTCCCCGGCTCCCTCGGAGGCGGCGAGGCCACCGGACGCTCGGAAGAGCGGGACCGGGACCTGAAGGAGGTCGAACGCCGCTCCGGAGAAGCAGAGGGCTCTCCCGCAGGTCGGCCGACCTGCGACGGCTAAGAGGGCGGTGGCGCTCCTCCACCAGGGTTGGAGGGTCTGCCACAGGCGAGTCCGGGCGCTGTTGGGGAACGTCCTCGATCTCATCCTCCGAGAGGTCGACGGACTCGCCTCGCCCTTTGGAAGGCTGCTGAGTAGGAGGAGGAGTAGGAGGTTGAGCGTCCCCAGCCGGGGAGCGCTTCTTTTCCTTCTTCTTCTTCTTCTTCTCCTTCTCCTTGCCCTTGCCTCCGTCCGGAGCAGGGCGCTTTTTTGCAGGCGTCTCCGTAAGGGGAGCCTCAGCCTTCCTCGCCGTCGAGGATCCTTTCGCTGACTTGGCAGCCGCCGACAGCTTCGGGATCCTCGGTAACGCCGAGATCGGCGTTTTCGCCGGTACCGAGCCCGATACCGACGAGGTGGACGGAACGGCAGCCGCCGATACCGTCGATGGCGTGGTCGTCTTCTTGTCGGCCATCTTGGAAGTGGAGGTCTCGTCTATCGCCCGCAGAGACTGTTCCCAACAATAAGATTTGAGTCTCGCGGAGCGGTTGCGAAGAGTTTGGGGAGTAAAATCCCTGCAAATTGGGCAAGTCCGGATGTTGTGGGACTCGCCCAAACAGAAGAGACACTCCTTATGGCCGTCGTTGAGGGCAACCTTGCGGCCGCAGGACACGCACTTCTTAAAGAGCGCGGACATAAGACGAAGAAACGCCAACTCCGAAATCCAAAAAGACGAAAACCGAAGGGGGAGTCCGAAAGAGAGGTCAAAGACAGTCCGAAAGTCCGTAAAACCGTGAAAAAACAGCAAGCCAAGCACGACGTGAGAGGAACAAACTAAAGAACCTTCCGTACGCGGCGGCGGACGAGAAAGAACTGAGGAGAGACCGTTGCTCGGCGGGAGGAGCATGCGCAGTACCGGCGTGGGGGAGGGGTTCCCGCCAAGCGAACAAGCTCTAGAAGTTTCCGAACGCTACCGCGCAGGCGCTAAAGCTCCTAGTGTATGAAGGCACAGAGACCACGAAGAAGAACATTAAAGTTATATATTATTACTATTATTTACTATCCTATTTTTCTTCCAAAATTGGGACTCAATGCAGCTTAGAGTTTTTAAAAAGGACGATACAGCTAAAAACGAACAAAAAGTGAACATTAAAGTGGAATTTAACTAGTCATAGTATTAAAGCAAAGAATGGCAACACTGGAATAATTAAAGATTTTCCATACCTTGGCTCAGTCATTATTCAGAATGGAGACTGTAGTCGGGAAATCAGAAGACTAAGACTTGGAAGCAGCTATGAAAGAACTGGATTATATTCGCCAGTAGAAAGATATTTAATTGAATACTAAGGTCAGGATTGTGTATTCCATATTTCTGATTTCAATGTATGTTTGTGAAAGCTGGACAAAGAAGAAAGCTGATAGAAGAAGAATCAACTCATTTGAAATGTGGTGCTGGAGGAGAGCTCTGCAGATACCATGAACTGTCAAAAAGACAAATAAATGGGTCCAAGAGCAAATCAAGCCTGAATGCTCCCAAGAAGCTAAGATGACTAAACTAAGACTGTCATACTTGGACACATCACATGATATGGTACACTAGAAAAGACAACAATGCTTAGTAAAGTAGAAAACAGTAGGAAAAGGGGGAGTCTACATCACTGGTGGAAAGATTCAGTCACAAAAGCCACAACCCTGAATTTGCAACAGCAGGGTTGTTGATAACAGGGAGACTTTGATGTTTCTCATTCATAGGGTCACCATAAGTCAAAGTCAACTTGACAGCAGTTAACAAGAGAAAGATATCTACAGTTGCAAATGTTCAATTCACATAGACAATTCACATGAGTATGCAACTTTGGGCCACACATAAACATCACTGCTACCCAAATTTGGTGGTACAGCAGCAATTAGACGTTGAGGGGGGCATTTAACTCTAAACATCCCTTTGGGGATCATAGACTTTGTTTTAGAGCACAGGTGGACAAAGTGCAGCCTATAAGCTGCATGCAGCCCTTCAGATTCATTTTTATGGCCCCCAAGGCCTCCTAAGCCCCCAAAAGCAATTGGGTTCAAAACAACCTGCAGCTGAAACACAGCAAAGGAATAAACAACAATATGGCCCGCTACATAAATATTCCCTTTTATTGAAGTTTTAAAATCACCACTAAGAACAGAATTTATAAACAGGATAGCAGAGAATTATGCCATTCGTGTTGCCCACCTCCTTGAATTTAGCCCTGTACTACTGCTTATAACTTCATACTCAGACTCCTCCTTATGTCACATGGGCAGTTTCCAATGAACTGCCTGACAACTTCCCACTTTTGGCCAAGAATTTGAGAGAGTTGCACACAGACAGAGAAACTGGGACTCTCCATGGGGCAGGGCAAGAGATTGTGATGCTGTACAGGAGAAGGTTAAAGGGACTGGGATCTTCTGTGTGTAATAGAGAATCTGGGTGAGACTGGAATCCTCTCTGAGTGAGAGGGAACTGGTCTGAAGGAGAGAAAACTTCAGGGGGTGATCCTCCATGAGTGAAAGACAGATTGTGATTCTCCAAGTGAAAGAGAACTGTGGAGTGGAGAGTGATTGTAATCCTCTGTGGGAGATAGAAATAAAGACTGAGATTCCTTAAGAGCTAAAGAGAACAGTGGGGGAGGGGGGATTATGACCCGTTGCAGGGGAAGAAAAGTAGACTGAAATCCTTCATGTATAGGAGGAATATAGGGTGGGGACAACTGGGGGTATGATTCTCCTGAAGCAAAAGAAAGCTTGGTATCATCTCTAGGTGAAATAAAACTGTGGAAGGTGGAGACAATTTTATCTTCTGTAGGAATGAGAAAGAGATATTGGGATCTTCTTAAAAACTGGAATGAGCAGCTATGGAGGAGGAAAGACTGTGGTCCTTTATGAGTAAGACAGAAAGTGGTTTTGATACTCTTTGAGTACAAGAGAAAGGTTGAGGAGAGGAGAGTGGGATTCAGTGATTCTCCCAGAGAGAAAGAATTGTGGAGACGTGGAGAGACTGTGTAATGAGTAAGAGGCAACTGGGAGGGGGCGGATTTTCCATAGAGAATTCTATAAATTCTTTCCCAAGCGAATTCTATAAACCCACTCTACTGTCTCCCTGTCCAGCCACATCTTAAGCACACACACCTTGAAAACACAGTATGACAACTTTTACATAAAGAAAAATTCTTTTTTTGCAGAGTACCAATATGTTAATAAAATTAAAATTTATTAAATGATTTATAAAGCATCAGACAAATATTTTACTTAGGAATACCTGCTATTATAATGAATTTATAAAGAATTAAAATAAAAATTAAATATACTGTTGATTTTTTTTATTTCTACACCACCTTCACTCCCAAAAAGCCCTGAAATATAAAGGTATAGAATTCAGATGATGCCATAATCAGAATGCAAACCCCAGCCTCTCTACAGTTGCCCATCCCTGTTTTAAAGGAAAGAAAAAAGACACTTCCTGCAAGCTTCTGTTATTTTATTCTAGAACACAGCCCATATTCCCTCCATGCTTTGCTTTAGTGTTGGAGGGGAGTAGTGACAACTTCGCTATGCAGAACACATAGCAAAATAGCTATCAGCAGCAAATTCTCTGTGGCCTACATATTACCTATCCCTGAACCCTTATGTATAAAAACAATGCGTTCATATATTTCAGACAGAATTTGCAAGAGTAAGGAATAATACACCTAAAACTAATAATGTGGTAATACAAAAAGGAAAAAAAAACATGTACAGCTGGGAAATCAGATCTGTATTTGTTCTTTTTCTTAGTAGCTGTTTCATATGACAAAATGGTAAATGGAAAAGGCTTTCATTTTACAGTATCGCTTTTGCTGCCTCTGTATAATGCTTTAAGCTTGCCCTCTCTCCTCCTTTGTGTTAAAGACCAGTCATGCTGCTGACTCAACCAGCTACACCGCACAAGCATATGTCAAATGCCATTTTGTCACTACGAAAGGCAGTTACTTCTACAGATATATTCTCATGTCTCCTCTCATTTCGAGCAAATGTTCTCAAAATTCATCACAAACATCAATATTAACCTAACTGATACAGACAGGAGATAAGACATATTTCCAGTTCAGATGGCACAGCTCCCAAATCTACTACTCTATTCTTTCTTGTATGATCCTACACTTTCATGGCTTTCAATAATAATTGAAATAATGATTTTAAACCATTATTTTATACAGGTTAACTCTCATTTGGAGATAACAAAAATATATAAAAAGACAATAATTCACATTTAAGGAAGAGGAGAAACAGGAGGCAGGACAAAATGGCCAAGAACCACAAATGCACCCTAGAATAGTGCTTCCCGGCTAGTAGATGTGGAGGAACAGCAATTTTTTTTCTCAGTGTGATAGTGATCAGTGCCACATTTATACACTGGCTATGTTTCTTTCTTTACGGGAAACTCAACAGGGACCATCAGCCAATGGCTTCCAGACTAGCACTGGTCCAGGGACCATCACTTTCAGTGCACTGCCCTAAAATACATGGTACTTCACTGCAGGCTGTGGGGGAAGTTAATACACTGGATTAAGATGCCTAAAATGTTACTTTCTAATTGAGGAGCTTCCCAGGAACTCTGGAGTTTCAAAAATAGTTTATTTGTGTATAAGAGACATATGAAAACTGAACTGAAAGACATACTTTCCATTCCCTTTTTGCCCACGGCAGCCAGAAGGGGAACACTCTACAATCCTGTCCCCTTGGTACATTCTCTGGCTTCAAATTGCATTGCAAACCTATGCATCGGTTAAAAAAATCTATACCTTCATGACTAAAGATGAAGAGTTCTCGTAGAAGGACATTAGCATGGCTTGAAGATAAGTTTAAAAAAGAAAAACAAGAAAGAAATCTGCCACTGTTAAGTTTACCTCATAATTTTAAGGCCCCCAGTTAGTCTTACCCCTCCACTTTTGTTTCACAAATTTCACAAAAATGGCTTCATGACTGAGTTGTAACACAAGACCTAACGTGGATCTGTAATTTGACAGCATGGTGTAGTGGTGTAAGCATTGGACTATGGCACTTTCCACACCTTACCTCTTCCTGAAACCATCATGTGGGGATTCAGGGAAAGCCTCTCTCAGGATGGGAGAACTTTTGTCATACTCCCCTTCGCACTGGCTGCCTGCTGGATGGAAGGAAGTATGATGGCTCCGCCCCTCCCTTCCACAGCACAGCAGTTTCCCAGGCTGTACTGGGGGAGGAATCATATCCATTGTGCTTCCTGTCATTCTGCATGCCAGGTAAGTGCAAGAGGGATGCGGGAGGACTGCACAATTGCCTGCCATTGACGGGAGAAACTCTCATCAATGATTTAATTTGTGATTGCAATAGATGACCATGAGATCATGATGGGATCATGATGATGTCATGCAGAACTGTCACCACGATCCTGTTGTGATCCCATGGCCATTGCCGGTTGGGGCCTGTGTGTGGAAAGGGTCTAAGACTCTGGAGACCAGGGTGAGAATCCCTGTTCAACCACAGGAACCCACTTGGTAAGTCACACTTTCTCAGTCAACGAGAAAGCAAGGGAAAACCCACTCTGAACAAATCTTGCCAAGAAAACTCCATGATAGGTTTGTCTAAGAGGCACCATAAGCTGGAAACAATATGAAGATGCAGCAACAACAAATTATTTGTAATTGTTACTTTAAAAATTCTTGTTTCTATGGATATCATTACTAAATATCAGAGGTAATGTTCCAATCAATGGTGCTCTGTGGAAGTCATAGAAACTAGCTGAAATGATGAGAGCAAACACTCTTTATGTTTGCTATGATGTGGGGCAACAAGACAACTAAAGGGTCATCACACTTCCCCTTTAGTCCTCCCAATGTCAGAGGATATTTTCTAGTTTATTCACAGTCAGCATCTACTGTGCACATAACTGAGGGATGGGTAACTGAGTTAAACAAAAAATCTCAACTTTAGAATTTTCCAAAATTGGCTCTGTGCAAGTGAAAACTCATACTTTCTACACAGGCAAAATGTTGTTCAGGTGAAATTCCACTTCTGCAAGTGAAAGTTCATGTGCGACACAAAAATCTTGGTTAAAAAACTGGCTAAATTTGCCATACTAGACAATCCTCTTTGGAGCAACTACAGATTGTGAAATATATGGAGAACTTATCCTCATTTATTGGCCAGCACCATGCTTATTTGACTGCAGTATAAACTCAGATGTAAGGCTAGCTTTTCCATCCCAGAATATCATATTTCATTTCAGATGACATTTGTATTAAATCTGCATAGCATATTTTGAAATCAATCAGCAATGCTTCTTGCAACAGCTTATGAATAACTAATAAAGCACTTAAGCACAATGAAACCTGAATAATGCCTTCCTTGATCAGTAATTAGCGGGGGAAAGACTTTGTTCCTCTGTAAAGCTAAAATGAATACCATATATGATTTTAATTTTGCATATCTTTGCTCTTGATTGAGACTCTGTTCAATCATCCAAGAATTCCAAATATATGTTAAGTAAAGATCATCATGCTGTTTGCTTAAGCCTTTTGTCCTTTGTAGTGTAGATTGTCAGTTCAAAAAATTTCCTCTATGGAAATGCACCTAATACTAAAAAATAAATTTCAAATAAACATTGTAGTCTCTATATAATACACTTCTATGTACAATGGAGCTCCTATTTGCCAGAGAGGAAAATGTGCACCTTATCAAATAGAAAACACTAAACTCATAAATGAGAGGATGGATGGATGGATGGATGGACGGATAGACAGACCCAACTTGGCCTTAATCCAACTGTTACTCACAACTAGGCCATACATATCTGAATCAGTGGTAACTTGTAACTAACAATAGACATAGGCCTCTGACATCATATACAGAACTCAGATACAGTCATCCCTCCACAATTGTTAGAGTCAAGGACACAGGACCCCGTGAAAGTGGAAAAAATATGATTAACTCTAGGCCCTCCCAAACCACATTTAACACACACAAAAAGTATGATCACCATAATCAGTCATATTCAACCCACTGTGGATTACTTTGAGGCATCAGTGTAGGGGCATAATAATTAGGAAATAATTAATCAATAGCTTAATAGCAAGCACATTGAATTGGAAGAAGAGCAACGGGGCCTGGCAAAACAAGAAGAATGCTTATGCTTGCAGCTGGGTGCAGATAACGGGGAAATCAGCTTGTAGAACTTAGAATAACAGGAAGCTAAGTGGGATAATGATAGATAGAAAAAAGAGATAGGTGTAGGCTCAACAGGTGTGAAAGAGAGGTAGATTCTGTGGGTTACAGCATCCGGAGTAGGCCAAACTAGGCCAAGGGGAAGGGAGCGACCACAAGAGATGAACTTTAGTGACCGAGAGCCTCATAAAGCTTCATTTTAATATTAAAAATCACACCCCTAGGGTGGGATCTGGTATTATAATTTGGGACCACCCATATGTACATGCGCAGTGCTTGTATGCTGACATAATAATGTATTCATGACATAGTTCCTATAAGTATATAGTTGGATTAGCTAATAATTAGCGTTTCTTGCTTCTGTAATGGATCCTTAGCAGGGTATAAAGCTACTTGTGTGTAGCCATTTTGTTTGGAGTAGCATATTTTTAGTGCCTGATGCACAACTGCTCCCCTCTTGTACAAGGGAAAGTCATTTAACAAATTCTTTACATTTTTTTGTTGCTAAAAACCTTGGTGTGATTTTGAATTAATGCGGTAATAATTTTGGCGACCCAGATGGGACTTTGTGGGTAGGAGTCAGTCACTGGGTGACAACAAGCAGCCACCCTCCCCTGTTGTGTGAGGTGTTGTCTCCATCCTGTTGTCCACCGCGGTCCGTCAGAGTTCCCTGAATGTGGGAGATTACATTGGCGGACCGAGTGAAAAAAGCTGTGGCAGGATTTTGCAATATTTGTTGTACTCTCAAAGTTTGCTTTGTCTCAGTTCCCAGTGAAGACATCAGTGTTGGAAGATATCGAGTGCTGAACATGAAAAACTGAATCTGTGGTTTCTGGGTGGTAGTAACATTGGCTCCAGTGTAAACTGCGGGAAGGCAGGGTCACTGGAGCTGCCTATTCCAAGCATGGTTGGGGCCAGACATAATCTCGGGGCTGAGAGTCCAGGATTCGAGTCCCTGAAGGCCCAGGGTTCACGTCCCCCCAGGGTTCGAGTCTCTGTTAGGGAGCCAAGGAGATTACTGGAGATACCGACCCAGTGGACACACCCAAGGAATAGGAAAGGGGATTGGGGTCAGATACAGTCTCAGAGGGAGACTACTGAAGAGGCCAACTAGTGGTTGGGGCCAGACATAGTCTCGGAGTGAGACTACTGGCGAGGCCAACCAGGAGAACTACTCAAAGAATACCATAGGTTATAGGATGAAGAATAATGGAAACAAGTCAGAGTAAAGGGAAGACTGAGTCAACATGTTGCACTCCTTTGCAGTGTATACTTAATGGAATACTGCAAGGAACATGAGAAATGGGATGAATTAAATTATGCCTAGGCATTTATAGACTTGTATCGAGAAAACAAGAGTAAAAAAACTTGTGGGTTGGCACCATCGCTTCAAATGGTGGTAGCAACCTGAAATCAGGCAAGAAAAAAAAAGGGCCAGGAGGATGAGGATGTACAATTATTAGTGCCATCAGTCTGTGGGATCTGTAAGATACAGGATACATCAACACCACCAGTCCCTCCTTTGTGGGGTCCTTTGCCCTCTCCTTCACAGAGTTCCCCTGCATATAGTCCTAGTCCCTTTGTGCCCTCACAGGACCAGGGGACACAGAGATATCAGGAGGGGCAAAAAGGAGGAACAGAGGATGGTGATGGCATTGAAAGATGAGCACAGAGGAGGGTGATGATACAGATGAATGAAGGGGACTGGGGGATGAGTTAAAAAAACTCTGAGATTGTCCCCCACTAACCCCCTGGTTCCAATAATAGGGGGGGTGTCAAAACATTATTTTCTTTTAGATTCAGGAACTACACATTCAGTTGTAACTAATTTCAGAGGACCCCTGTCACCAACTTCCACATCTGTGGTGGGGGGTAACTGGACAAAAGGCTAAAAGGTTCTTCACCCCACCCACTGCATGTTCAGTGTGGGGCCAAAGGGTCATGCATCAATTCCTGTACATGCCAGACTGTCCATTGCCCCTACTAGGGAGAGACTTACTATGTAAATTAGAGTAAGAAGTAAAATTCAGTCCCAAGGTAATAAGGATAAAAGTTCCAGAGTCATTAGCCTGGAAACTGCAGGTTACCCTGATGGGAATACAAGAGGAAGGTTGGGTAATGAAAGAAAGGAGGTAATCTGTCAGATTGCAGTACCCCAGGCCCTGAAACAATTAAGAGGATTCCTGGGAATGGCTGGCTTCTGCAGAGTCTGGATTCCAGATTTTGCAGAAATGGCCAGAGCATTATATGAAGCAAAAAATGGAAGGAGGGAGTCCTGGTGTAGACCACAGACTGTAGAAAGGGGCTTGATGACATCGAGAAGATTTTGGTGTCTGCCCCTATTAGGAATATGTGAATGTGCAAGGTGAGAATGTGGTGAAGGGAGTGGTTGGGGATGGTAGAGAGAGTCTTTCTCTGCAATGCAACATTTGTGCCAAAAGTGAAACCTGCAGATGTGGAGGGCTGACTGTACTGAGTAATGAGGAGTTATAACAGTGCTACAAAAAATCTTGTCAAGAAAATTCTATGATGGGTGTCATAATTGGAGTAGATTTGTAGGTGAATAACAATAACAATATTAATATCTAAATATTTAAATGCATTACTATTATATTTACATTTATACTGATATTCACATATTTGTGTATATTTATATAAGACTCTTCATTACACTTCAGCACATAAGAACTTTGCCATAGTCATAATATGCCAGTAAGATTCATATATCTATGTACAAAGGATTTAAATTTACAGTACTTTTGCCACACTTACACACAATTCCTCTCAATTCTATTCCTGTCTTCCTCTGACAGTTTCAGTTCCTTCATCCTTAGTCACATCATATCATCCTGATCATGTTCTCAGCCAATTTCCATCCAAATATAATTGTACACTCTCTGCCAACTGTTCCACATTTCTCATCATAGTAACCCGCCCTGAAAAAGTGCATAACTCTGAGCATGTTTAGTAACCATTTAGAATGCTAAGAGGCTGTTGTGAGAGAGTAACTGAAACGCAGAGGGAGGATGAAATAGACTATCCTCAAAGATGGCTGAGTGGCTGAAACCCTAAACGGAAATACTCCATGTAGCAATATTTTGTTGCAAATTGCACTCATACTAATACCTATTACAGACTTTAGATTTCCATTTCAAAAATAAGTATTAATTATTGAAGATTTGATTCAGGATAATGCACTTCATCAATTATATCTACATATAGCAGTGGACAGCTGTGGTAACATGAGGGGCAGGGGTCAGGAGAAGAGAAAAATGTGTGAATTCAATCCACACTCAAGTGGCAGCTTATTGACGCTAACAGCAATAAACTGAATGATGTGACATGACTCTTAACTAGAATACCAAATACTGAACAAGAGGAAGACTACTGGAGACTAGAGATGTAAACTTTCCAGAAATTCTGAAGTCATAGGGGGGGGGGGGATTCTGGTTGTTTTTTTCTGTATGGAGAGAGACAGAAAGAAATTTTTGGAGAAATTGAAATTAGGCATCTAATATTTATTATATATAACTTTGTTTGCCATGAAATTATAATGGTTGATATATTTAAAAAGTACAATTGGTTCCGCCAGTTTGAGAAGACAAAAAAATCCAATGAAAATAAAAGAAAACATCAGCTTCAAAATTATTTTATCTCCACCATTTCTCCATAGTACCAAGCAGATGACATGCTCAAAGAAACCAAAACCAGAAATCATAATGATCTGATACTGTTCATAGTCTTACATAAAGTCTTCTTCTTATATAATTTTTTGAAATGATTTTGGGGCAGTAAATATGTGAGCACCTTGTCTTCAACATTTTATTCACCATTCTGAGAGAAAATATCCCATAATCCATTTTGTTCAAATTTTCCATGCAGGGGGGAAGTTTGGGGAAAAATGAAAGAGAAAAAAAAACTTTCCCATCATTTTTCTGAACCTTCCTATCTCTAATTCCACACACTAACCCAGAAGCAGCAGCCCTGTCCATACAAGCAGCAGCCTGAGCTCTCCAAGAAGTTACCTCTCCAATTCTCTAGAGCAGTGGTTCTCAACCTGGGGGTCGGGACCCCTTTGGGGGTCGCACAACCCTTTCACTGGGGTCGCCTAAGACCTTGCTTCAAGCCCTTCTCAGGTTGAGCTTCTGACACTATGATAATGGTTGTGGGTCACCACAACATGAGAAACTGTATTAAAGGGTCACGGCATTAGGAAGGTTGAGAACCACTGCTCTAGAGCCTTATTTCATCTACTCTGCCTCAGTTTAGATGCCAAAGGATCTCCAATCACCCCCAGAAAACTAAAGGAATGCAAGATTATAGGCCATAGAACACCACCTGTTTTATTGCTGAGCTGGACAAAACATCTTGGGGGCCAAAAGGGGGCCAAATTTGGAAAGCCTATGTAGATTAATAATATACCCAAGGGTACAAATAAGCCTGTTAACTGAGATTAAAGGAATGAATTACTTTTTTATATACAGAGAGTTCCAAAGAAAACTGATAGTAGACAGTGGAGTCAATAATAGTTTCAAAAATTTCAGGACAGATCTGCAAAAAAAAAGATTTCTAAAAAATCTTTTGCAGATGAAGAAAGCACTATTTTTAAAACATATACCATAATAAACATCTCAGTTTTTTACACAGCAAGTAGAGAGCAACCAATTCTTTTCCTGAAGTTTTAATGGACAGATAGAACATCTATAGAATGGGAACTACTTATCTGTAAAGGGACATATTCCCTTATAGGTAATTTGTCAGAGGCCACATTTCAACAGTGGACAGGGTGACTGAGGCCAGAGAGAAGAAAAAACTCTTTTCTGTCTGTCTCTGCCACCCCCTTCTCTCCCTTCTCCCTTTTTCCCTATCTAGATGGCTGTCAGTGGAGGGATAGATCACTCTTGCCAGAAGTCTAGGCCTTTTGTTTGCAGAGGCTTCTGAAATTAAGCCAAGAGTCATAATTTGTGCAGCCTTGCCTCAAGGGAAGCCTTACCTTACTTCTCACTTAAGAAATCTGAGCTGTATATATGTGTACAGATAAATAAGAAATATATATGCTTTGCATATTATGATAACATTGCTAAAACCCAAATAACTTCCTGGCATAAATTTCAGTCTGCCCTTAGAGGCTGTATTAATTTAGCATGGACGACAGCAAAAAAAATTTTGGCAAGCTGATTATATGACATTAACAACCAGGGAAATTCTCACACTGGTTTGGCTTCCTTATATCTCACATTACACAAGTACAACATCAAAGCAAATTTTCAAACACTTATCCCTCTTCAGGTTTCCTCTCACAAGGGAAATTGTCTAGATGTTCCTCCTTATTTACAGTTTGCCAATAGCTTTTGTCAGTACCTGGTTTTCAGTGAATAACATAGCGGAAAACTTTTCTAGAAGGAAGCCTATTTGAGAAATGTTCAGGATAGATTGTTTTTCTCTTTTTAAAGGAAAAAATATTATTGATCTATTATCTGTCTTCTGTTTACTCAGTACTATCAAGTACATCAGGTTCCTTTTCCATTATGAGCTATTTTACATTTATATAAAAAGTCTGTGGGAGAGGTAATGTTGCAACATGTGCTGCACTTTTATCAACAATAACTGAAAACAAAGATCTGTTTCATTTATTCACTTGAATCTCTGAAAAAGCAACCACTCTTGGCTCTCCCTGTATATGTTTCATTGAAATCAAAACCTAGATACAAACTGACTGAATCAAAAATCTAGATACAAACTGCCTGAATGAAAGATAACTAAAGCCATTTCCACACTAGACTGTTATAATGCTATTATTCCACTTTCAACATCGTATGGAATCCTGGGGTTTGCAACTCAGGGAGGTGCCTTTGAGGCCGCTCCCTAAACTGCAAACCTCAGGATTCCATAACATGTTAAAGTGGAATAATCGTGCTATAACAGTCTAGTGCGGAAATGGCCTGACATTGACAAGCTGAGCAAGCAAAGAATTATCATATAACCACTTCTAGTAATTTGGCTGGAGAGATATAAATCCATGTACAAACTCAGTAGTCACAGGAATAAAAAAGCAATCTAGGGTGCTTATCATACAATGCTATTATACCATTATAGCACTGGATTAACCCCACCTATTTCTCAGCCTTATAGCACAACACTGTGGCTCTCCCAGGCCATTTCCATATGATGATGTCCTCACACATCATCCCATGGTAGTCCCAGCAGGGAAGGGAGCACAACAGGAATACTCCCTTCTGCACCTCTCTGGCTCCCTGCAGAAGGGAGTGCGAAGGCCTCACTTCTTCCTTCCGCAGTGCAGCTGGGCACTTTCCCATGCTGTGCTATGCTGTGCTATGGAAGGAAGCATTACCATTGCACTTCCCTGCCCTTCCACATGATGGTAAATATGGGAGCACCACGTGATCACAGGCTCAAAATGGATTTTTTCCGTTTTGCGAATACTGCACAAGTGCAACACTTGAGGTCAGGATGGCAATGATGTTGTGCTGAATCACGACCAGCCAACCACTGCCATCCTGTCCCCAAAGTAGCACAGCCCCATCGTGCAAAAATGGCCCCAATGTTGTTGCGCTGTAGAGCAGTTGGGATTTTTTTTTTCCATGCTGGAAATAATCCATTTATGACCCCCTCTCTTGCTATGGTTCAGTAAACAAAGTTTGAGTGCCAATGTCTTTCTGTTTCATTGTGAGAATAATCAAATAGTGGGCACAGTGTGACTGTGGTTCAATTGTTCTTCCCTTGGTGATTGCCGAGGATATTTCTGGCAGAGAAGACTCAGATTATATGAGGAGGTTGGACATGGAGGACAAAACTTCCAAGCTGTGCTTGGAAATCCTCTTGAAACCCTTTCTAGTTTTTAACTAAACTAAATCCAAAAAGGTTTCAAGAAGCCATACTGCACTAGAACAGTATGCCATATATGTGTGTGTGTGTACGTGTATGTCTGTATATGTATCTGTGTGTGTACATATAGATACAGATGATATAGAGAGATAGAGATAGAGATGGCTTGCTGTTCTAGTGCAATAATAGTGCAATCCTGACCTATTAATCTTCAGAAGTCATTATTCAGATTTCTTTACTGTTTATGAGTATTTTCCAAAGACCTCTCCTCTACTTTCCCGCAGTACTATGGACTACAGTGTTACTGTCACAGTGCCACTTCATTACAAATTATTTGTTTAATTTTTAGTATTTAAAAAAACGGTAAGGCAGTAATGCACTAGGACTGTGACATCATGCTATAAGTGTGCTATTATGGCTTAATTTTTTGAAAAATTAAAGGGAAACCAATAAAGACACGGGAGGTGAGGAAACAGTGTAGTATGAATAGTATTTTCAGTACTGAGGAATTTTTACTGTGGAAAACAGAACAATGGTAGTTATGCTATTAAAGTACAAATGTGATGAGGGTGTGATACGCAGCGTCAGTAACCTCCACAAGTATCGGTGAACTGGTTTTCAAGCAGGACAACCTGAATCAACTGACTAGTGTGATAAACACCTAGTCTTTGCCAGATAAAACCATCCAGGTGCTAGCAAATTTAGTCAGTTTAGTCAAATATTAACGAAATGTGCAATGCAATAGATTTGTGCTAATGGAGTCTTAGCAAGATGATGATGATAATGATGATGGAGGAGGAAGAGGAGGACATTTTGGTATTTAATTCATGCCAGGCAGAACATTATAAGATTTCCTATAACTGATCCATTGTTAAAGTTAGTTTCATATTCCCATCACAGCTGTCTTATAAAATAGTCATTGAAGAACTATATTTAGAGAGAAGTAGGTTTAAGGAGCTCTCTTTCTTTAAAAAAAAAAAAGGCAAAAAAGCAGTTGGAAGAAAATAGGGTGTTCAAAGGAAGAAAGAAGACAGGATATTATCTATCTTTAATAGCTGTGCTGAACAGGGATATTAAATAGGTATCACTCAATACAAAGAAGAGAGGCTGCAACTACTGCCATTTTTTATTCTACAAAATCCTAAAAGTACAGGAGTCATATCATTTGATTTTGATCGCCCTAAGCTTTATGAGTAGACTCTGATTAACCATTAAAAACCTTTGTCAAAGAGTTCTTAGGGCTACCTTAAAAACTCTTAGATCAGCATAGTGAATCCTCATACACAGAATATGATCTCCTCAAATGCAAAAATCATTTAGAAAACATTCTAAGGAGTATTTTACATGTTATTTTTTTGTGTAGAGTCAAACATGCACTTATGTGTCAGTTTAGCCATAACCTTCACTGCTGATTTAGATGAATGGCAACTAATTATATGGCCAACTGATACTCAAAAGTGGTAATTGCACACAGTTCATGTCCATGATGTGAGACAGCTATCAAAAGCAGGAGAAGCAAGCTAATTTTACAGGGTTAAAAATGAGAAGGTTGAAATAAGGGAATAATTAAGGTTATGGATAGAATTATAATAACTTTCCAGGGTCTAGTATTAGAAAAAAGTGGAGGATCTACAATATCTTTCCCATGATGCAATAGGAAGAAAGGAAATTGTAATGTAACAATAGAAGAATAAGGGAGAAAAAATAAACTTTCCAATTTTACTAGAAATAAGTGGACTGGATAGAAGATGAAATTGTGGGGAGAAATCATGTACCGTGGCTGAAGTGTCTCTCTCTGACAAGAATGCATTTTTTCCTGTTTTGGCAAATGTGAGATAATATACTTGGATCCAAAATACCTGAACCAGTAATAGAACTGTAATAGAACTTAAGCAGAAACAAAAGACTAGTTACCAGTATTTCTTACAGATGGGAGCATGTAGAAGGCAGAAGCCAAAACTTCTCAGGGTTTATCACACCAGCACCTGTCTCCAACTATTTTGTTGAATCTACTTAGATTTTACAGTATTCTTCTGGGATCAAAACTCCCAGTAAACACTGCTGTTCAGTTCCTCTTTTCAACTACTATCTATATTGTATTAATTCTGACAAGGGACAAACATGTGCACTTCCAAACATTCCCAGGCTTTCTGCAGCTTATTTATTCATTATTCTTTTCTTTCTTTCTTATTTTATATTCATTATGTATTTAAAATATTTGTTTAACATCTTTTGAGAAAATTCCTCCTCAAGACAATTTACAAAACTTACTGAGATATATATACACACCCACAGATTACAATTAACAGGAAAAGCAGCAGAAAACATTTAAAACAACAGAAAAAATAACAACTAATTCATAAAGATTGGCCAAAAAAAAAAAATCATTACAAGCAAATGGGAACATCTCTGTCTCCAAGGTCCACTGAAAAACAATGGGGAGGAGCCACCACATTTATTCCATATATTGGAAAGCAACATAGAAAAGGGTCCAATCTGTTTCACACAGCGACCTAATCAGACTGTTGTCAGGCACATCAGTTGTGTTCTGTGCTGTCTTTTGTGCCTACCAACCTAATTACAGGAGGAACACCAGCAGGTTTTCCAAGGCTGATCTTGCTGTTGTGGTGGTTATTGATATGTATATTTACTTATATCTGTATATGTATATATATATATCTTATATACTTATACTTTTTCCCAGTTCAGGAGCACCTTGCAACAGATTTCTTTTTTAAAAAGTAAGATGCAAAAGTTAAAAAGTGATTGAACTATCAAAAAATTAAAACCAGTTAAAAACCAGTTTAAAAAATTAAAAACAGTTAAAAACAGTTAGAACCATAAAAAACCCACAACAGCAGAAGAAATGACACACATAAAATCTAGTACATTGTATAAGACCAACCTAAACAGCCCTTCCTCAAAGGCTTGTTGAATCAGACTAGTCTTTACCTGTTTAGACAAAGGAACTGGGAGGGACCCTTTCTAACCTCTCTGGAAAGGAAGTTCCATAGCCTAGGGGCAGCCACTGAGAAAGCTCTCTGCTGTGTTTCCAACAGATGTACCAGTGAGGGTCTTGGGACAGAGAGAAGTGTCTACCGAGCAGATGTCAAAAAACAGAATACTTTGGTTTCTCTTCAGACTGTATAAATCTTTCACCTTTTACCTTTTACTAAAAAACAGGCAGATTCCTAAGGGAGAATATGGTCCTTTAAGTAACCTGGATCTGAAACGTATAGCGCTTTATAGGTCAAAACCAGCACTTTGAATTGTTCCTGGAAATGGACTGGAAGCCAGTGGAGCTGTTGCAACAAGGAAATTATGTGTTTCCTACAGCCAGTCCCAGTTAATAATTTGGCTGCACTTCCTTGGATTTGCTGAAGTTTCCAAACAAGCTTCAAAAGTAGCCATAACTACAGCATGTTGCAGTAAAGCAAATAGCACATAACTAAGGCATATCTCATCATGCCGAGATCTGACATCGCAACGAACGGGAATAGCCAGCATGCAAGCCTAAGTTGAACAGATCCACTTCTGGACATGACAGAAAGCTGAGCTTCCAGTCTCAGGGTTGGATCCAGCTATATACTCAGGCTGTGAACCTGCATCTCCAAGGAGAGTGTAACCCCATCCAGCACAGACTGAGCCCTATGTTCTAACCTGCCTTTTGACTGACCAGGAACACTTTTGTCTGTTCGGGTTTCAGTTTCTATTTATCCACCGTCATCCAGTCTATTACTGATGCCTGCACTATTTTAGGACTGAAACAGCTTCCTTGGGTTGTGGTGAAAAGGAGTAGTAGAGTTGTGTGTGTGTGTGTGTGTGTGTGTGTATGTATGTGTGTGTATGTATGTGCATGTGTATGTATGTGTATGTATGTATGTATGTATGTATATATATATATATATAAAAAAAAAAAACACACAGTGCTACATAGGCACTGAACCCCAAAACTCTGGACAGCCTTCCCCAGTGGTTTCATGTACATGGTAAACAGCACAACCAACAGAACTGAGTCCTCATGGACCACACAGTCCAACAGCCAATAGAGGAGCCCTCTAGTACTACTACCTTTTGGGCTTTCCCCTCCAGGAAGGAACAAATCCTCCGAGGCAGCCCAGAAGGATACCATGGTCAATGGCATCAAAAACCACTGAGAGATCCAGCAAAACCAACAGGGACGCTCCCAATCTCTAATTTCCAGCATAGGTCATCTACATAGACATTCAAAGCCATCTCTGTCCCCTATCTAGGCCTGAAACCAAACTATTAATAGACACCTCATCCAGCTAGTTTCACAACTCCTCTATACCATGTTTCTCTGCCCACAGTACCTCAACAGTACTTTTTTGGAATAAGGCTCAACTTGTCTGTCATCATTCTTCTCTGTCCCAGATATCTGTTCAGCTTATCTACAGCCTCCATAGAACCAACTGAAGAAAATAAGAGCTGACTGGAGGAACAAAGAGATAAAATCACATGACATCTGCATAATGATGACAACCTTGAGAGCCTCCCCCAGTTAAAAAGTAAAACAAAAAACCAAAAACCTGAGGCATCCAGAAGGTCCATAGCCATGGAGCAGAACAAGAGTATCCCAGTGATTTCTGTGTATGCCAGAAAGGTTTGGAGACCCTGTAATGCTGTGCCCACTCACTCTAATTCATCTTATCAGATGACACAGAAGGATGCCATGGTCAATATTATCTAAGGTCACCAAAAGGTCCAGGAAAACTAACAAGGCTGGCATCCACTGCTATCAAACCCATTCACACATATATTATCATTCATCAAGGCAAACAAAGTTATGCTCTCCCAAAAAAAGGTTAGAAGTCAGACTGGAACAGAATCAATTAATTATATGGTTGTAAATACCTTCAGTTCAGTACTCTACAGCTTCCAAGCTCTATCTGTTGGTTTTGTGCTTGAGCACATAAATCTGTAGGCTTGGAAAAGCCAGTGTTATTTAAGATCCAGTGGCCTGGAAGCACAGGAAGCCATTCAAGACTCCTTGCCTTTCCCAAGGGCAGGAAAGGGGTACTTTCTATCCCATTGTAGCTAACCCTAACATGGTATCATTTTTGTGATTTTATCTTGCACATTACTTTGCAATATACAATACATAATTTGTTATAGGCATTTCCCCTAAGAGAGAATCACATATGATATTGTGGAAGCTGAGCTAATATGAGAGACTGTCCTTCAGTTTACTTAGAAATTAAATGTTAAGCTGTTATACTGTAGTACCACTAAAATGAAGGAAGAAGAGGTCAAAAACAGAATTAATTGGACTTGACTACTGTTAACATTGACTCCCCCATTAGTTCCACTGGACATTGGTCAGCAAAGTATGAAAATTACACTCATTGCCTCCCAGCTAAGGGGGAAAATATAAGAGGTACGTAGTATTTTGGGGTCAGGATTGTTACTGGAAATTTTATATAGCTTGCTGCCCAACAGAAGTGAACAATTTGCTTACAACTTTAACTACAGGATATTCCTAACTTTTCACTTCCCAACCCCTGCCATATTCTTCCATTCCTTCCTACAGTCTTCAAACACAGGTAAAAATTCCTCTGACACAAAGAATTACAGGAATTGGTCATACTCTAATAAAAGTGCTGAGATGGTATACACCAGAGTCTGACCCAATCTGGCACCTTCTAAATGTTTTGGACTTCAATTCCCATAAACACCAGCTTGCATATCCAATTGTCATGGATGCTGGTATTCGGAAAACACATCGGAAGGACTATAAGTTAGGGCAAACTGTTCCAGAATCTCACCTTCCTTTTAATAAAGCAACATTCCTTTTGCCTGTGTAGATTTTCATACTCAACCTCAGTTCACTGAGGAATTATTCAGCATTGAATTTTTATTTTTTCAGAACACCCTGCCCAAATAAAGAACATTTTTTGCTGTTTGAAAATTTGTTCAATTAAGTCAGTATTTCCTAAATATCCAGTGGCTGACACACTTTTTCTGAAGTGACATTAGACATGTACACTCCCAAAGGTTTACCTTTAGAGTTTATTTGAATGGGGTGGCAACACCTACAGATCTACTCTGTTTTTATCAAACTCCTGAAGTCCACCAACTGGAATGAAGTGCAAAATAATGCCCCAGGGTTACATACATACATTGCAAACTAAGAAACAAGTTATCTCAAAGTATTTACACAGCCTGAAAATCTGTTTTCATCACCATCTGTAACAGTCAAAAACCTGCTTGTTTTCCTGCTGACTTCACAAAGGCAACAACCTAGTTAACACTACAATCTTGAACTCATTAACATAGAAGTATGGCTCACTAATTACATGCAGAGGTTTGCACTGCTGCAAGGAAGGAGGTTGTTTATGACATACTCCTTGAATGTCTGTTCAGAACAGTGATTGGAATGTCACTTCTTAAAAGGAATTGTTATTATCCTTTGTTATTCAGTTTGCCTTATTGTCATTACTTATTACTCATGCTTCCTCACTACTTATTACATTGCTTGTTAGCCTTTGTTTTCTTTTTAAAAAATGCATCTGAAAATTAAGAAAATGGCCTAAAATTTGAAATAAAAATCCCATCAAACTGCCCTCCCAAAATAGAGAAAGTAACTTGTGTTATCTGTCACATGCAAAAATTTAATAACTTTACAAAAAGAACATCAATATGCCCGTATTTCCCCCGAAGGTATTACTTCCAAGCTCTAATGGGTAAGTCCCATTAAATTCAAAGAGTTTTGTTCCCACGTAAGTGGGTATACAAGCCCTAGCTATTGGTATTCTTTAAAAATTGCAAGAAAAACTTGCCAATCTATTTCAGTGCATCAAGAGACCACCAGTAGCTCCTACTCCATATTCTGCTCACTATTGTTTTTGAATAAAAATTATTTTCCTTAAGAAGATCTTCAAGCCTGTGCCTCTGCACAATTCACTGTTCTGTGCATACTTTCTGTTAGAAAGCAACCTTGCGGTACTCCACAGCCTAATGACTGTGGGGCTCAACAGAAATCACCTAATGTCATTTTGTGAGAAAGGAGAAGAGACATTGTAATGTGGCATTCTATTCCCATCCCACAGATACGGTCCAATGAGATACCATAATCAATGGAATAAAAAGACACCAGGAGATCAAGGAAGATACAGCATGGAATGATTGGCACTCTGCAATGGAGAAAGTACAGAGTGGGGAAAAACAAAAAGATGGCAAAGAAGAATGATCCTACAACCAGGGTCTGGTCTCAGTGCTACATTGTTTCTACTTATTTTGCAAGGAAAACAAAATGAAGAAGCATACAGGGAACATATGGAAAGAGACTTCCTCCCTCTCTCATAAAAGTACAACCTGGGGTCATCCAGCTAAACAAAATGGAGATTCAGGAATGCAAAAGGAAATACTTCTTCACACAGTGCATTGTCAAAACTCTGAAACCTAATTCCATAAAATGTAAAGATGACCATCAACCTGCATGGCTTTAAAGGGGAATTTAACAAATTAACAAGCATAAGACTATCAGTAGTAATCTATCATGATAGCTACACATTGCCTCTAGTATCTGCATCATAAAAGAAAGGTGTTTGTTCTGCTTATGTCCTGCTTATGGGGTTCCCAAGGGCATATAATTAGCTCCAGCTGGAACAGACTAGACAAGCTTTTAGTATGACCTAGTAAGGTACCTCTTATGTTCCCTTGCAACTTTCCTCATATGCGCGCGCACACACTCACACACGCAGAAAGTCAGAAGTCAAAACATTACCATGTGCTGTGTTCCCCTGCCACTTCAGTTTGGGAGAAGTACCGTAGCAACAAGGATCATCCCCATCTTAGTCCCTCAACTTTACAACTGTTTCTGTCATGTTTGTAATGTTTACAGGAAGACTTATTTCTTAATTTTTCTTAATATCTTAATTTTGTTAAATTCTTTCAGAAGATTGACTTCACATCTGCTTCAGTATATCATCCAATCCACAACATCTTTCCCAGACAAGTTCAAAATACTGATACCCAGATGGATGCCTACATCTAAACCATATTTGTGATCCTTGATACTAATTCAACTTCTTGAAAAAATGCTTTTATCTTCCTTGCAAATTGCTATCTTCTCACTGTCTGAAATTCTGAGATCCAACATAATTCCTTCTTCAACCTACACTATTTCTGCCTCAGTTTCACTACTTGGCTTTCACCCAGAATAGCTATTGACTCTGTCTCTGGATTATCTCTGACTTCTCTGTGCTGACCCTGCTTGACTCTTGTCCTGGCTTGGGACTGCTACTACATATTTCAGTAACCCCTGACTCGCTGGCTCTGAGCCCTACGCTTGTGCCAGGTGGCAGATGGAGTTCAATTACCACTACTCCTAAAGGAGGCTTTCCATGGTCCTGACAGCTTGTCTCACTGCATCCTGTCAAGCAAGGCACTGACAGAGGCAGAAAGGAAAAGTTGGCTGGTAAGTCAGCAAAGAATTCCTATAAACACAGCTCAATGCTGATACAGTATCAAAAGAACAAGATACTAACGGGAAGTGGTGATCAACTGCCATTTGTTTAAACTAGGCTGAATCTTGTGCCCACAGCTACTGTTCTCAGCATCACATACAGCCGTAGTCATATTTGGATGTTTTGTAATGAAAACCATATCCTATATTTTCTCTTGTATTTCCATTTTGGGTTTCTGTGTGAAAAACAGCTCCATCTGATTACACCACTGCTGCTTCCTCAGTATGATTGGCTTTGTTATGATAAAAATGGAGTCCTCCACTTAAAAACTCATACGACTTCAGTTATAACAGAAAATAACTATATAGGTAATGTGAGTAATATAAAAAAAAATTTAAAAAAAATCTGTAAAGCTCCATTCCTCTTCTATAAACATACAGTATTTCCCTCAAAGTAATAGTTCTTCAGATAATTCTTTTTTTGTTTGGGATTTTCGTCTTTCCCCTCTAACAGGCATTTTTGCTTTCCATTTCTGATCATCTGCTTAGCCATGGGCAACTATGCATGTAAGATTTGGTACCAGATGTAAAAGGTTTTCCCCATGCTGCAGCACACTTTTGGGGCCCTCACAGTTCCAGGGACCCTAATTATTAACACTATGCATTTCAAAATGACAACAAGATGAAGAATAAAACTACTGATGTGGTGAAATAATGTGAGTACGGCCTATGAAAATGGAAGTCATGTTAAGACTGCTTCAGGAGAGTGCAGGGAAACAGTGAAAAAACTGCAGTAAAATAGCAAGCAGTATTCATTTATTTTTAAGATACTACTTTAAGAAAATAATCAAATAGTTTAACTACCACTGCAGCTCTTTCATCAAATGAAAAGGGTAGTAGCACACTTTTGAAGAATAACAATTATAAAAAGAAATAGAAGCAAGTAAAATATAATGACAACATTTTCAGGAGGAACATACCTCTACCATTTTGGTTTTTTTAAGTAAAGAAGGTGAGTTTATATACAAGTATGGTGCTTAATATTTATAAATATGCTCACTCTCTTGAGTCTTAAAAATATGGATGAGAGACAACCAATAAATACTAGGGCTGTAAGCTCTATTTCAGAGGAAGGAACTGGCAAAAGCACCTCTGAGTATGCCTTGTTCAAGAAAACCCTATTTTATGGGTAGCCATAAGTTGAAGGCACATACACACATACAATACTGAATGTTGGCGTAACAGCTCTTACTGTTTCAGGTACCATTCTTGTTGATTCATAATAATCAACACTGTAATTCTATTGTAAGCAGATAATATTACAAAATAGAAATAAAAAGCAGGCAAGTCCAATTTGATGCTAAGTGAGCAGGCTTATCAAGAAAAACAGTTGCATTTATGGAACTAGAAAACTGCAATTAAAATGACAGCATAATTCCTTCTGTGTCAAAATATTAATTATTACAATATTTCTAAAATATTCATGCCAATATTCCTGGATGAATATCCTATATCATTTTATAATTTATCATTTTGGCCCAGGCTAATTGAGAAACAGGGCTGGGCCAAAATGTTCATCTGAAAAATCAGCATTGAAGTTGTTACAATCAGCTCTGTTAGAAGACTAAAACTGTGATATTTCTAAAGAGAAACATTTTTGTGTTTTTAATTGAAGGACTAAGTAAATCCAGTTTAGTTGTTCCTCTCACAAACACTGAGAAAAGTGTTTGATTATACTGAGAACCATTAGTTGTCTTATGCCCCTCAGTGGCCAAGATGCACAAAAATTGCCTGCTCATGTTAACAGCAACAATTTAAACAAAAAGATAGGAGAGAAATCAGTTCTAGACGATAAAAGCTCTCTGTTTCCATCCTAAAAGAATAAAAAATTAGGCCAAATGCAAATTACAAAACTGGGAGCTATACTGTTCCACACAGTTAGTAGCAATATTTATCTTTTTTTAAAAAAAGTCCTCACACAATGAGAACGTGCCCAGAGCACTTTTGAATTCCACTGCAGTTAAAGAACAGTGCTACAAATAGAGCATTAGGTAGTCCAGTATTAGAAAATTCAGCTTTGAAGAAAGAGCAGCAAATAAATATGTCCCAAAATGAAGAGTTTTTCATAAAACATAAGATCCAAGTTAATTTGGTGCTTTGAATAACTTTATGTTATAATGCTAAAGACTGAACAGGTCAAAAGTCGCAGAACAATAACACCTCAGAAAATCATCCTTTATACTAGAACACAGCCAGTGCTACCATTTAATCAGTACCACGTTAAATTAATATTTATAGAAGAATTATATATGTGTATACATGGATTTCTTGTTTCATCAACTTTTATTTCACTTGCAACATAACAGACACAAAAATAAATTTATCCTGTACGCCAGCAAAAATCAAAGGAGATATTTTTCCGATAAGGGGATTGTATAATGAAACATGAGGACCAAAACAAATGGTCTATGCAGCCAGATGCAGATTAGCATGATCTACTGTATGCAATGGCTCTGGGCATGTGTGCAAAATTGTGCTGCTTCAGCAAGACAGAGTTAGGAATGGCAGGAAAGTGACACATGCTTGGGAGTGCACAGCATACCACAACAAGCGAGCAGGCCAGAATAGCACCATACGCAGCAGCATTGCAGTGTGGTTAGTGGAAGCAAAAGGATTAGCATATAAACAGTAGGCTCCAGTTAAACATATAGCTAATAAAAGAAGAGCTGCTCAGTAAGCCTGCTAAGTGGGAGGTAGGGGAGAGCCACTTTGGTAAATGCTGTTGTTAGTGTGCAGTGCATATGAGATATAAAAATATATTCAGAGCTGCACAAGGAAAAAAGAAAGAAAGAAAGAAAGAAAGAAAGAAAGAAAGAAAGAAAGAAAGAAAGAAAGAAAGAAAGTATCTGGCACGGTCAAGAGATAGAGACTATTATCCTACATTAGTAACATGAAACAAAAATGCTGGCCATACTCTTTTTGCCTGAATGTTTTGTTTTAGTACTTACCAGTAAACAGCACACTCTCTCCGCTAACATTCTAAATACTAATAGTATCAGAAATGCTAAGGAATCTCTCAGGCTTAACAATAATAAAACTAATTTTACTTCCATTCTACAATATAAACATAAATTATGATCACTTCAAAAGGTTTGTTCACCTCTCTCTTCAGTGTTCTGTATCTTTCTTTGAAATGAAAGCAAATCTTACTAATTAAATTTTGAATAAAATAATTACTAGCAGCAAAATCGTATGCGTATTTACTTGGATGTAAGTCCTATGATGGCAAATGGGGCTGTGCACAGATAATGCACATAGGATCATAGCCTGAATAATCTATGAGAAGAGGTAAATAATCAAAAATTATTGGGATAGTATCAAGAAAAGAATAAAACAAAAATAAATATAGTTACATTAAAGAAAAACAATCTCAAATGAGCCATAAAGTCTATCATTTATTATTGCTAATAATAAGGAAACTAAAATATTCAGCTCTCACAGATCACTTACAAATATAGGCCTTCAAAAGTTTGCAGCACAGAGATGGCTTAGCCTATTTTTAATGCCACACACACTGTAAAAGACATAATATGCACTTCATCCCAAAAGCACACTGGCACAGAAGAAGAGCTCGGGATTCACTGAAGAAGTGACACAATTCTGAGCTTAATATCATAAAACCATGCCCAAAGGTGCTGTTTTTCTCTCATTTATCATTCCCATGGAATATGTGTACTGTTCTATCTACAGCAGATTAAGTGCAGCATAAGGTTTACAGGAACAAAAAAAAAACACCCAGAGAAAAGGAATCTGTTCTTTCATAAGAAGCAAGACGCAGTATTCTGAGTGGGAACTACACAGCAGACGTGAGCAGAACAGAATAGATTTGTGCATGGCTGGGAACAGTAAGCTAGCCTGCAGGCCTTGTGATATGTACTTGGGGTATGCAGTACTTTACATGGACAAACAATTATTTCCATTCTGACAAACTTTGGAATGATTTTTTTAAAATCTCATAAATCCAGGTAAAATATTATTTTAATTATGTTGTGATCATCTATATTGAGCTTTGTAGCTACACAATTTATTAAACATGATTAAATCATTTTGAAAAGGTCACCAGCTTAATTATTGCTAATAATCATTATCTGCCAAAAAAAAGAAGCAGCAGCAGCAGCAAAACCTATAATAAAACCCTTTAAATGATCACTGGACAACTGAAACAGGAAAAGTTGAAAACAATAATCAATAATAACACAACAACTTTATGATTAAGTGTATGTGATTTTTGTTGTTCAGGACCTTTTTTCTCAGACGCATAGATAGATAAATAGAATGCTTTTATTCTCTTTGCTGTCTTTTCTATAACATTTCTGCATTACCATTATAAAAAAAAACTTGCTTGTCCATCTTCACAAATGATTTCAACTAAATATGCTTATTTCTCTCTTTAAATAGTAAATAATTCTTGAAAGTTATAAATGCTATTTATGCAGGGGATACCTGCTGATTAAATGCCACAAAAGAATACCAATTAATATAAAATAGAAGACAGGCTTAAATACATGTAAGAACCTGAATACAATTAAAAACCATTCACTGTAATTAACAAAAGTCTCACCATCACTTCATTGAAAAACAATGCCAATCTATAATTAAATAGTGCTCAAAACTGGTTGACCTGCTGCAAAGCATCAGCTAATCATTCATAATTTGTCTACCTAATAAGATTATTGAAAAGTGCTAAGCACAGAAAGACACTCCCATATCCACACACACACACAGAGGATATATCTTCTGCAGATTTTAGAAACTGTATGCAAGACTGCTCTTTACGCCCTATAGCAAATTATTTATGGTTAAGTAGTCACAATCTTGTGCACTGCCATATTCAAAGAGCAATTATTTTGCTTCACAAGCATTCTATGAATATTTCATAAGTCTATGGATTCCATACTTACTGTTACCTATGTGTTTGTGCTAGCTAAGTGTTTCAAAATGTACCCACACTGCATGTTTTATATTTTTATTGCAGTAATGCAGTCATTTAATTCAGGCATAACAAGTTTAATTCAAATACCTTATCCAAAGCAACAGATGACCAATAGAAGTCTCATTACTATGAATATCTTAATAATTCAAGGACAGCTTGTGTGTGATTACTGATCGAAAAGCAAGCTCATGCACATGCTGCTGTCATGAAGATTCCAATGCTGAAAGGGAAAATGATACATTCCTACTTACCTAGCATTATCCAACGTTTGTGCAAAAAGATCATTTTGTAAAATATTTGGAGGAGATGAGAAAACCCCATGAAAATGAGATAACACAGAATTGCAGACCTGGCGCAATGTGTCAAATTGCATTTTTCTTTCTTCCCTTCTATTCCTCCTTACCACCTGTGCAAAAAAATCATCTGTTTTGCAGTCACCGTGAAATGCAGATATGCCAATCAAGTTCCATATTTCTCCTGATCTCGATAAAAACTGTGACTAAATGAGCAGGAGTTGGCAGTTAATTGTACAGTCATTATTCTTCTAATTCTGTTGTGGAAGATTTAGCACCCGTACTGCTTTCTCTTCACTGTCGCAATAATTCCAAACAGCAGCAATCTTTTTGGGCATTCCCAGCTGAAGTGTGAGGCTGTACTGCTTTCATATACTCTGCTCATATTTCTCTAAGCCTCTTAAAAACATACAGTGTATAGATGCTGTCGTCAGGAGTTTCAGCACATCTGGCTGCCAGCAACAAAATCTCAGAAGTAATAAAAACGAGGACAAGGCATCCTCACACAGTTACTACTGCCTGAGAGGAGGAGGAAGAAAGGGTTTTCTGCAGCTTCTCCTCCTCCTTTCCTCCCCTGTAAAAATGACTAACACCAATGACAGCGAACATAGGTTTCTCCCCCCACCAACCCTTTTAGAATTTGAAGGCAGTGGCACAGGGTAGAAAGACCCCTCTAAAAATAGTGTGCTTATTCTTTAAATGATAACACACAGTAAGGAGAATGTAACAATAGGGCCTTTGTCTCTGCTTTTTGAAAAGCTGTATCATATCTTGTATAAGATGAAAGGTAATTTTGTCCTTTGCCAGTTTAATTTATTCTTAACATACCTACAGAGACCAGCATACAGCCTACACCTGATTACTGTTCTATTGCATTGCACATATTGAGCATTGAGAGGATTTAATGGTACAGATTTGGAAAATCTTTTAGAACAATTTTCCACTTAAATATATGGTGTACTCCAAAGAGAGGAGAAAACCTGCACCAGAGGTTTACTGCATTCTAGTCAGTAAAATGTGAGCAGCAATCAAACCAATGAAATATTCTGTACCTAACTTGCCTCTCAGCAGAACAGGATTGTAGACCTATCACTCTAATACATGTACAGTGCAGCAAGACCATGGCTTGCCTGCAAGACTATTCATCTAATGGAACACAGTTTAAGGTTTCATAGTGTACTGTGCAAAGCAGATAAAACCTAAATTACAACTATCCGTGAATACAAATCATCGTCACACTATCATTCCTTTTCCGTTGGGGAAAATTGCTGCTAAAAAGTACCAAGTGGCGTTAAACTATCTAATTTTCAATATACCGCCTTTAATATTATATCAATCACTTACAAACTTCCCATGTATAATAAAATACAATGAGGGCTATTAGTAAAGCCCATGCACTAAAAATGGTTCTAGCCCCTAAGGAAAGGAGAATAAGCAAGTTTCCAGCTAATTAAGGAAGTGCATTGATAGGCTCAAAAGAGAACCCCTACAGAGCCAAGTGGATTATAGTCACAGCACTCTGTTTCAGAGAGAAGCAGAGAAAGATGGAGGGACCAGGGGAGAAAGAGGCAAGCGTAGGTCATGAGAAAGAAAGTATGCCACACCAACATGTTAAATTGCCATTCCATTACATTATGAAAGATCAATCTGTTATAGTTTTCTTTCATTTTTAATTAAAGAACAAGGTTATAGCCTGCATTTTCCAGCAATATGCAGCAGTGAGACATGTTAATCTTTGCAAGATTATGGTTCATCAAACAAATATGAGACCATTGTAATGGATCAGTACTGAAATAAGGCATTATTGATGTATAATGTTGTTCCTAAATGTTTCATCCTCATATGCAGAAATGGCTAAAATGTCAGCTTTAGTTTCTCAGGAGCAGGGAGGAAAGAATCCGTTTTACTTTCTAGAACACTTACTTCCTGCTTTACTTTCTATAATTGGCAAGTTTTCAATAATAATGCTAATTCTATCTTGTTTCTGAATCAATTTACAATTTTTTAAAAAAAATCTACTCACAAAAATGTATACATTTTGAACATAATTTTCTCACATGTATATATTTGTATGCAATTTTCTCAAATGTATGCCTTCTGGCTGATCCTGCCCTGTCCTCAGGATATGTTTGTGTGGTTCCACCATGCGTGGACCGAGGGATATATGCAGGGCCCTTCCTCTACCTCAACTGCCACTGTCCTGGCCTTGGAGGAAGAGGCAGTATCTGTAGAACTTAACCCCGTCCCCTACTGCCAGTCCCTTTTCCATGTGTGTCCTGTCTTAATTTAGATTGTAAGCCTGAAGGCAGGGTACTGTCAAAATGTATAAGATGCTCTGAGAGCCTTTGTTACTCAACAGCAGAGTATAAATGTGCCAAATAAATAAATAAAATTTTGAAACTGAAGAAGAGCACTGAAAAGTTCAGAGAAGTGTAAATACTATAGAACTGTATTCAAGGTCAACTATGACCATTTCTGGACTACACTATTATAATGCTAATATTCCACTTTCAACATCCTATGGAATCTTGGGGTTTATAGTTTAGGGAGAGGTATTCAGAATTCTCAGCCAGAGAGCTCAGTAAACTACAAACCCCAAAATTCCACAACACCATAACAGTGTAGTGTGGAAATGGCCTAAGAGTTTGGAGAGGGCAAATTAAGTTTGTGTCTATTAAAAGGTAAAACAAATAAACCCTTCCCCTCCCCACTTACTATTCAGGATTTCTACTGTGGCTTGTGAGCAATACTTATGTACTTCCTAGCCAGTTTCAGAAAAAAATCTCAGAAAGTGTCTTGCCTTTGCCTTTATTCATCTCCCAGACATATATTAGTGAAGAAGACATAACCAAAGGAGGTAAGAAAGTGAAAGAAGTATGATGTGTGGAAACCCCAAACAAGGTGGTCTCAGGAAGAGAACATTCTGGTCAAACAAGAGAGAATATGGGAAGACGGTATTGTTAGCTTGGCAATGATGAGAGTTTTTTTGAGACAAATGGAGTAGAGAGTTGTAATATAGTGGTATTGGAGAGATAGCAATAGGACTGATCGTTTTTACATATGGCTCTTAGGTCTAGAAAATTTGGCCAGTCCTGCCCATAGTTGCTGGTAAAAGAGAAAGGGATTACTGAAAGTCATACAAAAACTTCATGCCTTCCTTTTTATTTTAGAGACTGCATATAGTCACCAGCCAACAATAACACAAGAAACAGTTGCTGTGTTTATTCAAAGCTAATTAGAATTTGATTTGGTAAGATGGGAGTTTGTCGTATCTACTTTTCTGTCAGACCCTTCTTTCATATGAATTGAAATTACCCCTGAATAATGTTTATGTTATACATACATACACTGTGGCATACATACACACAGTGTATGTATGTATGCCATACAACCCTATTTACTGGAAAGTTTTTCCAAGCAATGAGGTTGTGGTAACAGTTCAAATAGGACAGCAGTACTATTTGTTTAGTACTTTCACCACAAAAAAAAAGAAAAAAATGCAAGACTTCAAATTTTCTCCTACTCTAGAAATATTCAGCCGGCCCCTCCCTAAACTGCAAACCCCAGGATTCCAGAGGATGTTGAAAGTGGAATCATCACACTATAACAGGCTAGTGCAGAAATGGCCATGATTGTGCTGCAAGAAGGGCAGCAGGGGTGTTGAGAATCTGATTGGGCTGTATGGTGGCTGGTGAATTCCATATCACTGGGGTGCTCCAGGTTATAATCTAGACTTTAAAGAAGATATTTAAGAACTTCTCTCTAAAATATGTTCTGCATCTTGGACAGCACTTTTGAAGTCTGGATTAAAAACTGGAGCAGATTCACAGTCCCACTGTGATAGAAACCATCAGCTAATGCTGACTTTTCTGGGAAACAGGGCAGAGAGGGAAAACATTGTCATAATTGCTGAAAGAACTGTACAATAGTGAAACAGACAGCATCTGAGAGTGGTAAATTCTCCTTCTTTGGAGGATGTTAAAAAGAGATTGGATGGCCATCTCTCAGGAGTGCTTTAGTTGTATATTCCTGCATGACAGGAGGTTGGACTAGATGGGCCTTGCAGCCCCTTCCAATTCTGTGGCCCTTTCCACATGTGGAGGGGGAAACAGGGGAAAATGCACTAAAACAGAGCTTACCAGCAGCCGGGTAAGTCCGTCGCCATGTGGAGCAGCGTGAGCTCGCTGATCCGCAGTCCTCTGGCATCCAAAATGGCGGCTTCAGCATCCAAAATGGCAGCTTCCGGCTGGCAGAGGCTCTCCACCAACCGGAGAAGGCAGAGGCTCTCCACCAGCCGGAAGTCTGCCCCTGGCAGATCTGCAGGCATGCACTACTGCGCGCCTGCAAATCTGCACCAGAGCGCGGTGACGGAGCTGCCGGGGCTGCACACTCTGTGCTTTTTAAAAACCTCTGAAAAGAGGTTTTTAAAAAACACACTGCGCCACCAGTTCCGGTTGCTTCAGAGCAGATTGAGGTGCGGAACTACAATAAAGTAGTCCGCCCCAATCCACTCCACGGTGCAGACGACCTCTGTCAGAGGTTGCTCTGCACCATTTTAATACCCTGGTGCGGAAAGGGTCTATGATTCTGTGGTTCTATTATTGCCTGTTCCAGTAGATTTGGATACCTGAGAATGCTGGCATTCCCATGTATACTCTTTTCCGAATGATTAGGCTCCCAGCATTGTATTCAAATGCTGATTGCTGGGAGCATAAATATGTTCAGAAGCACGGTATAGGGAGACAGTTCTCTTTGTGTGCTCTTTTTCCAGCTACCATGAGGGTCTTTCTTGTTGTTAATTCCTGTCAAGTTGACTTCAACTTATGGTGACCATATGGATGAGAAAAACACCAAGTTGCCCTGCTCAAGTCTTGCAGTTGCAGGGACGTGGCTTCTTCAATTGCAGGACAGTCTTCCCCTTTACCTACTCCTTTCCATCTTACTGAGTATTATCATCTTTTTTAATGAGTCATGACTTTTAATGATACATCCAAAGTACAATAGTCTCACTTTTAGTCATTTTGGCTTCTAGGGAGAGTTTTGATTTTCTCTAGGACCCATTTATTTGTCTTTTTAGCCATCCATGGTATCCACAGAACTCTCCTCCAGCACTACATTTCAAATAAATTGATTTTCTTCCTATCAGCTTTCTTCACTGTTCAGCTTTCACAATCATTCATAGAAACTGAAAATAATATGGCATGGACAATTCTGATTTTGATATTCAATGATATATTTTTACACTTCTGGATCTTATCTACTTCCTTCATAGCTCCCTTCCAAGTCCTAGTCTTTCAAATTCTTGACTAGCATCTTCATTCTGATTAATGACAGAGCCAAAGTATGGAAAATCTTGAATGTCTTCATCATCTACCTTAGAGTTGTGTGCATTATCTGTTATAATTATTAGTAATTCCAAGTCTTTGCTATTTTTGGCTAGTAGTATGGTGTCATCTGTATATCTACAGATATTACCTCTTGCAATTTTCATGCCTCCTTCCACAAAGACAAATGTAGCTTTCTCTGTAAGTTAAACAGATAAGGTGAAAAAATAACTGATCCCCTTTCCAATTAGAAACCATTCTATTTCTCCGTACTCTATCCTGATGGTGGCCTTTTGTCCTGACTACATATTACACATCAGGACAAATGTTGTGGTACCATCACTTCTGTAAGAGTGAGCCATAGTTTTTCATGGTCTTCACAATCAAAGGCTTTGCAATAATGTATAAAGCATAGGGTGAATTTCTTCTGAAATTCTTTGGTGAACTCAGTTATCCAATATGTTTGCATTATGATCCCTAGTGCCTGTTCTTTTTCTGAACCTAGCCTGGACATCTGGCATTTTTCAATCCATATATGGTAAAAATCTTTGTTGTATAATTTTGGGCATCACTCTGCTTATATGGGAAATTAAAGCAATGGTGTCTGGAGATTGCAGCATTCCCTGGTGTCCTCTTTCTTGTAGACTGGAATGGATATTGAGCATTTCTAATCTTTGGGCCATTATTTTGTTTTCTATATTTGTTGGCAGTTTTTAGTTAGAACTTGAGTGGATTCTGTCTCTGCAGCTTAGCTGTTCCTGCTGATTTATTGCTCTGACTGTAGCTTCCACTTCGTTTCTAAAATTGTGGGTTCAAGGAAGTGATTCTTCCTTGAATGAGTCTGTCATCCTTTCATCTTTTTTATACAGTTCTTCAGTGTATTATTTGCATCATCTTTTTATTTCTTCTTGATAATGTAGTGTGTTCCCCTGCTGGTGAAATAGCATCCCCACTCTTGGTTTAAATTCCCTTTGATTTCCTGGATCTTGTGGAAAAGATACCTTGTTCTACTTTTTGCTGTATTTTTATATTTCTCTGCATTGATTCTTATAGTAGTTCTCTGCATCCCTGCACACAGGTTGCTGAACACTTGCATTCAGTTTCTGACCCTGTTTCTGTCACCTTTTACATTTGTTTCTCATTGGTCTTTATCCACAATGTTCCTGGCTTCAGTTGAGAATTCTCAATTAGGCTTCACAGTGCAAATCTATTTTTACATTATCTTTAAATTCTACAGGGATGTTCTTCAGGTTGTATTTTGGCACAAGTATTTAAGGTTCTTCTTAACTTTATCATAACTTCTGAAATTAGAAGTTCAGGGTCTGTGCCACAAGCTGTTCTTGGTCTTGTTTTTGCAGAGAGAATGGAGCTTTCCACTATTCTGTTTCCAATTACGTAGTCCATTTGATTTCTGTATTGGTCATCAGATGGTATCCATATATCCAATCATCTATTAGGTTGCCTGAAGGTTATGTTTGCGGTGATCAAATTGTTGAACTGCAAAATTCAGTAAATCATTCTCCCGCTTCACCTCTAGATCCTAGACTGAGTTCTCCCACAATCTTGGTTCTGCTGTGCCTCCAACTGCCTCAAAACACTCATGTTTTAGAGCGTGATCAATTTCCTCCTGAATAACAGCATAGAATTCTTCCATTTCTTTCTCTTCTGCCTCTGGATCTGGAGCAGAAACTTGGATTATAGTTATATTGATGAAGTTTCCTTGGTAATCATATCAATATCATTCAATCAGACTTTGCATTATATCTCTGATTGCTTTTGCTACATCTGTCCTCACTATTAATGCCACCCCACTTCTTTTTAGTTTTCATTTCTTGAATTAAATACTGTGTAATTATCTGGTTGCAAATGTCCCATTCCTATCCACTTTAGCCTGCTCACCTCACATACTGCAGTGTTTGAGCATTCCATTTTTTGTGTCACTGTCTAGTTTCTCATGATTCATACTTTTCACATTCCATCTTCTTATAACATGCGTGATGAAGCTTCAGACTTTTCACCTCTGAGTATATCAACAGCTGAAAGTCTTTTCAGCTTATAGCCAGTTGCATCATTAGCTGCAGTGCTACCTGTACTTGTCCATTGCTCTTCCCCAATAGCTCGATGAGTGCCTTCTGACCTGAGAGTCTCATTTTCTGGTACTATCTCTTCTTTCTTTTTGGACTGTCTCATCGTAGAGTTGTCATGGTAAAAGGCATTCAAATGTAGTTCACCAGAGCATAGTACTAGTAGTATTTATTTATTGCTTAGACCAAGGACCACTGCAAATTAAGTACAAAACATTCAAACTTTCACACTTACAATTACAAAATCACAATTAAAATTAATTGTATAGCATATATCTAAGCTTAAAATGAATCACTTGCATTATAAAACAAGTCACATTATGGTAACAAAAGAAAACATTGACCTTTCATAATGTGACAAGAACATTTTATGCTCACCTGTCCTCAGGATTCTAGGACAATTAGCCTGAAATGGACTCCAAAAATCTTTCTCTGCATCTGATAGCCTTCATTGTAAATGTAACAACCCTTTGAATCAAATGTTGATTTTCTGATTGTAACAAAAAACTAAGTTTTTCTTTTACAACCCAGAATTTTATTTTCCTTAGGAATGGCTATAAACAACCTTCTCTTATTATATATCTGACACTCAAGTATATAATGGGCCAAATCTTCTAACACTGGCACCCCACAGATATACAGCCTATCTTGTACTGAGATACCATGGAATCTTCTGTCATGTCCCAGGCAGACCAGGCAACCAATTAACAAACCAGCAGTGCACAGCTTACTCATAGAGGCAAGAGCAGGAGTAGTCCAAACAAGGTTCAGGTTAAGAATGCACGTTCCAAGGCAAACAAATCCAGAAAGGCAAATCCAAATCAGTGTCAAACAAGCAGAGGTCCAAGAGAGTCAGGAAAAGACAGCACCAGGCATCAACCACCAAGAAGATCAGTTGTCAAGCCTGGGAGGAGATGAGCCATCTGTTTGCCTTTTATAGCTAATAGTGTTGCCGCAAGAGTTCCCTCATTAAAGCCCGTTTGCTACTTAAATGAGCTGAGACCTTCTTTCTGGTGTTGTCTCTCCCACAAGGTAAGAGTCTGTGCTGTTTCATCTTCTGATATTTGTTCCCTCTGCTCAGGCCCCTGCTTTTGGTTATTTTCCACTAAGCAAACTTCTGGGGAAACTTCTGCCTCAGATTCAGAATCCTCCTCCTCACTGTCAGGGTGTTCGAAGCAGGGCGTCACATCTTCCTCATTTCATCATTGTGTCAACTTGTTCAAAATGTATGCATGTACCATCCTAGCATATATTCATCCATCAATCTTATCCATACCCAGTTCCGCTTTAACTAAATAACTAATTAAATAAGCTGGGGTAGATTTCTGAAACCCCTAAACTCATGTGCAGAAATCTAGTTTACAGTGCACAGTACTAACCTTCTCTCTCTTTCTTTCTCTCTCTCTCTCTTTCTTTCATGCGCGCACACACACACACTGTTGCTGCTGCCCACTAGCTGTTTGGCACATTTAGTCTCAGTCCTCAGTAAAAGTGTGTCTCACTCAGGAAACTCTCCCAGCAGCAGTGCTTTCATCAGCATAGCCTCTTGCTTCAGAGGAATACACAATTCCACCACCATGGAAAGACAGTGCCATTGGGGGATCCAGGTCTTAGAAGACTCTCTCACCTCCATATTCTTCTCCAGTGCTATCAGACCTAATAATCACTAAACAGCTGTTTGATTAGGGTCTTAAAAGCCCCCCAACAGCTATTTAGTGATTACAAGGCCTGATAGCACTGGAGAAGAAAAAGGAGAGAAAATAACAATGCATTCCTTCATCCCTAGGTGGTATGGGAAAAGATTTGGGAAAGTGGCACTGGGTTGCCTACTCACAGTGGACTCCAAGGGCCAAATTGTTCACACACTATTGGATATGGAACCCACAGAAAAGCTTTTCCCCAAAATATCAAGGAAAGCCACTATAACCCCATAACCAGATTCTTCAATCTGAAGAACAGCAAGGATGTTTTGAGACTCGAAACAGCTAGTGCTATACTCTGATAGTCTCTGGAATCATTGTACCAGCTCCTCAGTTTGTAACCATGTTATACCTTCAAAACAAGTACTTGTATATTCTAGCACAGCCATTTCAGTGAATCCCTTTGTCGAATTACATTTAATGGTATTGTCCGTGTAGGCCATTGCAATCTGATCTCTTTCCAGAGTCTCCATCAAGATATTTATGTCACTGGTTCTTTGCTTTACATACAAGGATCTATGAGTATAGGTAGGCTCTGTATCAGACTCCTCTAGGAAGAAAGCAATGCACATAAAAACCTTACCCTTGTACTTGGACACACTGTAAAAGTATGTTTTTCTAGTAAACCCAAAAAAGAAATATTATAGAGCTAATCCAGACTATTAAGCGTTTGGCAACTGATGCCCAATCACACAAAATCACCCCCTTTATTTTTATTATTTGTGAGAAGAAAAGCATGCCAACTTTTCATAATCATCCTCTGTTCTCCGTCCCATGGCCTGCTAGTTTTGACTGTTTGAACTGTTGCTTTCTTATACTGAAGCAACAATTCAGGTATACTTCCTTATATACTCTGCCATCTTCTGCTAAATCAAATGCATTAATCCCTTTTTACAGTGAAGTAGTAGTAGAGGTGAATAACGAAAAGGCACCAGATCTACACTCTAAGCTGAAATTAATTCAGCCCTTTGTAGGGGCAGAGAACAATCTAATATTCTTTAAGGAAGTAGTTGTCAGAAGCTAGTTCCAAGAAAAGACCCATGCATTCTTGAGTGCTTCTCTAGCCATCAGGTGACATACCTTTGAGTAAAAAATAGTAAGTTACTAAGGTTGGGGCTGTTTCTCCATCTAGATCAGTACTGCCAACCTTGATTAACAAAAGTTCCAAAGGACTTCATTCAGGGGACTTTCATTTACTTCAGCAGTTCTTAACCTGTGGCCTGCAGACCCCTGGGGCTACAATGACCTCACAGAGGGTCTGCGAAGTCTTGAAGAAATGTTGTAAACTTTTAAAGTTGAAACAGAAAGGAAGGTGCACAGACACACTGACAGTCATACATTGATTGCAAAAGCAGGAGTCTTTTGCCAGTGAAAGACAACATATTACAATATCTCAAACCGTTCAAAGCTTACGAAAATAACTTTTTCATAGGAGAAAAAATGTACTCTGCATTTGCTACTTCTGCATGCAGTTATAACATGAAAGTGAACGATGCTGGGTGGCTGAGAGAAAGCATGTGACATTTCTTGCTACCGTGCTAACAACATGGAAAACAAACTTATGTTTTTCATGTTATGCTGCCACTTTCTCAGAATGTGTATTGCTTCTAAGAATTCTGTAGCTGTATTAAGAATGTTCTCAAAAAAATTCATGTACAAAAGAATGACAGTGTTCATGGGAAGAGAGAGTCAGAGTCAGTCAGTATGAGCAAGTGTTCTAACAACACAGTTTGGCTGAGCCTCAGGATGGGTCTCTGGCTGAATCTGAAATGTAAAAGTACAGATGATGTTGGTGAAGATGCATCCTGTTCCAAGCAAAATGAAGCTTTTTCCAGTCATCTTAAGAAGTGCTGCCATTATAACAAGGAATATTTGTCAATTGTCTTCACATATACAGATTCAGACAACAAACAACTACTACACTGTGCATTATGTCATGATGTATTGGCCAACAAAGGTCATGAAACCTTCAAAGTTGTGAAGACATCTCAATATTAAACATAAAGAACTTGTCACGAAGAGCATTGATTTTTTTCAAAAGTAAGGGACAGGAACTTGTAATTACAATGAACATGCAGTGATGGCCTCATTTGAAGTTTCTCAAGTAATATCAAAAATCTGAAAAACCATACACAGTAGCTGAAGAATTTATATTACCTGCTGCAAAAATCATGGTTTTTGCATAGATCAACAAGAAAGCTGCCAAGGACCTTTCCTTAACACCTTTGTCAAGCAACACAGTTAAGAAGCAAAACCAACAATCTGTCAGTCAATATTGAGGAACAGTTATTGGGGGGGGGTTGCACATCCCCATATTTTGCTCTGTAACTGGACGAAAGCACAGATATACCAAACAAAGTGATCTTATAGTGCTATGTTAGATATGAGTGTGATAGAAACTTATTGTTCATCTCCTCGTTGGTACACACTATACTTGAAGAAGTATTTAACAGCTTAAACGAGTTTATAACATTTCATGACATAGATTGGTTGAAATGCAGCAGAATTAACACTGATGGGGCACAAGCAGTATCTGGAAAGATTACTGGACTTGTAGCATTTATTAAGGAAATCATACTATTGGTGACTTGGTACTATTACTGCTCTAGCTACTAAGATACCAGAAAAACTAAGAATTTAAATGAAATCAAAATTGTCAATTTTATAAAAAAGCAAATCACTGAATTCAAGACTTTTTGAACAGCTTTTTAAATATATACACAGTGAACACCATCACCTATGGCTAGACTGTGAAGCTTACTCGCTACCAAAAGGTAAAGTTTTACCTCATTTGGGGGAATTGAAAGATGAGATAAGATTATTCCTCCTCATGGAACAGCTATTTATTTCACCTCAGCAAATGTTTGACAGATTTTTCCTGGTTAGTAGAATTAGTATATCTGTCAAATATCTTCATCCATTTATATGTGCTTAATTTAAATCTTCAAGGAGAGAAAGTTACAGTTTTTCAAGCTGAAGATAAGATCAAAGCAATGATGAAGAGTTGGAATTCTGGCATCATTGCCTATCCAACCAAAACTATGAGACATTTCCAAACCTCACAAATTTTGTTGGTTCCACCAACAAAAAAATTGTCTAAGGAGGACACATCATTCACTGCACATTTTAAAGATTTGCAGCATAGTTTCTGTGAATATTTTCCTGTTCCTGATTCAAGCAAAACTTGGATTAGAGATCCATTTTCAGTAAATATGTATGAACTAGAGGTGCTGGCAGTAGCAGAGGAAGCAAGCTCATAGAAATATCCAGGGATGGTGCTCTGAAACTACAGTTCAATGAACGATTCCTTTTCTTGCCTCACTTACAAGCAAATTTTCCAGAACTATCAAAGAGGACTATGAACGTATTGATGCCTTTTGTAACAACATAAATGTGTGAAAAATCATTCTCTGCTCTCATTTATCTTAAAAATAAGTACAGAAACCATTTGAAAAAGCAGAGTCAGAAACTCAGAATACAAGTTTCAGCTATTAAGTCCAATATAAGGCTTGTAAGTGAAATGTAGCACCAGCCTTCTCATTAATTAATTTTAATTAACAAGGAATACTAAGCCATGGTTCAATGTTCAGGTATCGTTATTGTTACTGTTGTTATTTTAAACCTCTATAGAATCACTGCAGTAAAAATATTATACTAGGAGTATGTGCATTTACTTCTCCCTTCTTTCTAAATTTGAAGAACCGCGATGAGCAACTTTAAGTAAATATTTGATGGAATTTAGGGTTTCTCTAATGTGAATAGCTCTGTCAAGGCTGCAAGCCTTTCAAGATCTGACTCTGCACTCATGGAACAGCTGGAGAAGGATCTCATCTGTTTCCACAGGGCTGAAAACCTTCCATTGTGATTCACTTGCTCAAGATGTGTTTAAGGTGTTGAGATGAGTAGCAACTGGTGGGGTGTTGGAGATTTCATTCCATGTGTTGCTATGTTTGTTATAGCAATAGCAGTTACATTTCTATACTGCTTATCAGTGTTGAGCATTCCCTATGTGGTTTACAATGTGTTAGCTAATTGCCCCCAACAAGCTGCATTCTCATTTTACCAACCTACAGAAAGATGGAAGGCTGAGTCAACCTGGAGCCCTGCAGGATTGAACTCACAACGTTGTGACTGCAGTACACACATTTAACCACTGTGCTACCAAGGTTCCTATTGTCCTTATATCTGATGATATATGTTGGTATTCTGCCCTTTAGTGGAAAGGGTATTATAAATAAACTTTTTTTTTAAATTTAAATCTTGAGTTATTTATGTTAAAATTAGACAAGTAATTTAAAAATTGTTAAAGATCTAGAATTATATACTTGTCAGAATAACCCAATGACACTCATTGGGGAGTTTTACTTTATTTCTCCTTTATATGAATGTATACAATTATTTTTTACTTTGATTTTCTTTTTTCTCCTCTTTTTGCTACCAGTGTCATGTCTATGGCAGAGCAGGCAGTAATTCACAAGCAGCACAGCTCCTACTTACAAGGTGAGAGTCAAAGAACGGCCAAACAGAAAGGAAGCCTTGAGCAAACAAATCCAATGGGACAAATCCAAACCATAGTCCAAACAGGCAGAGTTCCAAGAGAACCAGATCCAAGAGCACAGGGTTTCAAGACCAAAGAAAGCAGTTACTGACCCTTGGAAGAAAGGTCAGCTGGAGTCCTCTTTTATCTATGGCTGCTGTTGCCACAGGTGTTCCCTCATTAGGGCTCACTTACTACTTAAACGAGCTGGCCAACACAAGCCCTCCCTTTCATGGTGGCTCTGTTGCAAGGTAGGTGTGTCAGCTATATCTTCCTCTATTTGTTTCCCTGGCTCAGGCCCTTGTTGTTGTTGTTGTTGTTGTGTATTCTCTCCCTCTGAGCCAGCTTCTCGGGACATTTCATCCTCTGGGGAAGCCCCTGCCTCGGAGTCAGAATCCTCCTCCTTGCTGCCACAGTCTCCAAGGCAGGGAATGACACAAGCTATGTACTTTTTATTTTTTATTTTTGAAACTACTTATGAAAATAATTAAAAAATCTTGAGTTACATCTTGATAGTCAGCAACAGCCAAAGATATTTAGGTCTGTAATAAAGAAAAAGCTAAGAACCACAAATTTACATCATTTAACTAGCAATCCCAGTAACTGAACTTAGAATCTTTGAAGTGGCATTGGCTCTGTCACTGAACAATGCCCTGCATATGTTGACTGCTTGTAGTCAAAAAGAAATAAGCATGAGTGCAAATACGCTAGTGCTTAGAAGCAACCACTGAATGTCTTTTACACCTTTGCATTATTTTTTTTCACTACTTCAAAGGACTTAAGGGACACAAGGTTATAGCTATTCTCATGGTACACTGGGTCATGCATGCAGAGATCTAGTATTTTAAAAAAACATGTAAGCATTATTTTATGAAAAGTTTGCACAAAAATGCCAGATCCAGATGCAATTTTACATCTGTTGTACGGGCTGTGGGCGTGGCCAGCCTCAGCAGTTGGTCCACTCCCACGAAGACACCGGAAGCCGCCATTTTGAGCCAGAAGCCACAGGAAGCTGCCATTTTGAGCTGGAGCAGTGCGGATCTACAGACCTTGCACTGTTCCGGTTCACCCTGCACCAATGGAGGAGCCCTGCGGAAGGGCTCAAGGGAGAGTGTGCATTACTTCGGACCCAAGAAGAACCAGTAAATAACGGCACGGAACGATTCACTCACTTCGTGTGGAAAGAACCTAAGGGAGGTGACAGTTCTGGGAAAGGAGGGGCTAATAATAGTCAGTTGATTGTTGCTAATTGTTCATTGTTGTGTGTTTTAGGGGGTTCGTTTTAGGTGGGTTGGTCGGTGGGGAGGATTGGGTATGTTTTTTAATGTTTTTTAATGTAATTAATGTATTATTGTTGTTCGCCGCCTTGATCCATGAGGAGAGGCGGGATAGAAATAATAATAATAATAATAATAACAACAACAACAACAACAACAACAACAACCATCCTCATTGCTTAGGAAAACCTGTCAGTAACTACGGTTGTGGGATCTAAAATTCAATACATATCTATAATATAAAAACCCACAGGACTGTTGGAAGGATGGTGAGATTAAAGACTCTCCCTCTTCTTAGTAATCTGGAACAAGATCACTATGATAGGTAGAGAGGCAGCAGAATCTCATTCTACCAATTCTTCTCAACATCAATGTGGCAAAGAGAAGTAATCTCCATCCAGTCAGCTATCCTGTTTACAACCACCACAAAATACTTTTATCTCAGCAGTATATATTGGGATGTTGAGGAAGGAGAAGAGAAAGTATATGCATGTGCAGTTGTCTATCCAATACTCTTATGATGGAAATCCCCCCCAACTGCTGTAAATGGACAGTACTTATCATAGTTTTCACAACCTAGCAAAATGATCAGATAATGCAAACAGAATAGATTTGTTGATGTCCACACAATAAATTTAGGAATGAGCTTGAAAAATACCCCCTTTCCATCGCCATTTTCCCCTTCTTGTGTGTCCAGATTAGAGGAGATTTTGTGGTTTCCAAAACTCCACATGGTTAAACCAGTTTTTCAGGTCATGTTATGTTTCATGTTATGTGAAACTAGGGCAAAGATCTATAGTTGATCCCTTGAGACGAAGATGTAGTAGGGGCACACATGTTTATGTGTCTGAAACAGGCCAGTATCTTATAAGCATATAAATATCTGAAGTCCCCCCGCCCCCGTGGATGGTTTGCAAGCATCACAGGTCACTGGTAGGCTGGCTCCAAATATTAAAGCAACACTGCAGCCTTATTGACCCAACCTGTATGCCAAAAATCATTGGCCAATCAATTCAGCTTTTGTGGGTCTGTCTATTTGAACTGTTGAGATATGGAAAAACCCATAATGCCCCTAAACCAGTAACTTCTTACTGGAACCACCAAAAAGGCAGTGTGTGAAGTAATTACGGAAAGAAATGAAGTAACTGACTCAGGAGTTAACCCTGTCTCCCATGCCTCTGCAATTATTTGTTCATAGGGTCACCAAAAAACCAACAGGACATCCATACCAGTATGATCTTTGGTACCATGATATGAGTCATATTTAGAAACTTTTAGGAAGTTGGCATCATGGCCCTGACAGAGTAGCATCTGCCATGTAGGCAAGCTGCCAAAGACAGCTTATTAACTGCAAAGTGTGTCTTGATATGGCCCTATTCTTCCTTCTTAAGACCATCTAACTAGCAGAGATGCCTTAAGAACTACAAGTGAAGATATTAATATTCTGTTGAACAGGAATCTCCTCTGTCTTCCTCCCTGTCATAGCTAGGTAAATTATCACCGTTACTGGAATTAATGGGTGCTTACTGAGGGGTGCATCTGCAACATTCTGTTTGTATAGTATAAATAGGCCTACTTTCTGTAAAACACCAACCACAAAGCTTCTTTGTCCTTTAGTCCCCATAGCCAAACTAACTAAAACTTCCTCCCTTACCAACGCTGCATGATTTGCCACATTCACCCCCAAACAACTGAAGATTGCTTTTAAAACAATGAGACATCAAAAAAGCTTAGCCAATAACTATGGGACTTAAGCGAGTGATGGAAACAGTCTGTTTTTAGTCTTTTCCATACAAGGTTAGGCTTGGTAAGGATTCCCAAAAACTCAATTCACACCTATTTCAGAGAAATCACAGAGACCTCTTTCAGATGAAATGCTTGCTATTCAAGAAACACAGCCAGTTATGCTTTACCGTATAGTGCACTTTTGCACCTCCACAAAGTATTATACCAATATCTAACTATGCTTCTGTGTTAATTTATAGAGCGACAACATAATCTATAGTTATACTACCTAATTCTTGCAATATAGCAAGAGATGCTGTTTACATCAAAACAGCAGTTTGATTTTTTTAGAATCTTTATTTATTTATTTAACAGTTCAAATAACCTTTCAGGTTTTACTAAGTGCAGAGATTCTAACTGGAGTCAGGTGAAGTCAGGAGCTGGCCTCAAGACACCTGCACGCCAGGCTGTCATCCCCTGTTCCCCTAGCATGGGTAGAAGGCATTAAGTAACCTGAGAAATTTTGTCTTTTTTTTTTTAAAACAGGGTCTCCTGCATCCCTGTAATTTGCTGTATCCTTCAGAATGCTTTCTGCTACAAGGGCCACTGTTAGTATAACCCCTAGCAGAATCCTTGTGGCAGAGTGAGTGATATACAAAACAGAAGAAGAAAATAAGAGTTCTTCCAGTTACAAGAAATAGCAATCTTAGTTGCAGATACTAGTATTCTAGCTGGTTCATTTTACTTGGTTATTTTAAATAACCTAAAATCAAAGAATGCCTGTTGAAAATATTTGCACAATTATTTTTATTTCATCTCCACCATTTTTATCTCTAAAGAGACATGTGCACCAATAGAATAACTCTTTGTCTGTTTTCGGAGGTAGCTGTGCCTTGGGCCCATGTGTAGGACCACATCTGGTGGCCCCCAAATGATCATCCATAAAAGTGTCAGATGATGAGGCTAACATGGGCATGCTCCTCCTCCTCATCCCTGGGCCCCAAAGCATCCACATTAAAAAAAAATTATGGTCAAAGGCCAAATGGGCAGGCACGTATGAGTGTTCTTTTCATTGTTTTTATCTTTAAAAACTTATTAGCAATATAAGAATGGCTGTAAATCATAGAATAGTTGTGACAGCATCAAAGAGACACATTATTTCTGTGTCTCACAAATGAAATGACATATATCACCTTCTAAAGGAAGCGTCCAGTAAATTCATTAAGCTCAGGGATTAAAGACATGTAGATGCTATTGTATACTCTTAACCAAAGAGCCACTTCTTCTATCTGAAATGGTATTTTCCTCCACTGAGCATGCAACTTGGGGAGAGATACACATGCTATAATGATCAAAGAAGGGGCCACTTTCCAAGCCAGCCAAATCAATCATTACAATCCTGATTATCAATGGATTGACAAATGTGGAAGGAAGCTGTCACATCCTTCACATTCAAAATGTAAATGCATCACTGTTTATTTTAGTATTTTTATGATTTTCAGATACCAACAGAACAATTTAAATATCTCTTACGTTTCTACTTAAAATAAATTTCCTAGCCAATTGTCCAATTTTCCTGTCATACTTCGTCCACGGCAGTTATCTCTATATGTCATTATATTAACTTCCTTTCATTTTGAACCCTAACACATCAAACTCCCTCTCTGTCTTTCTTTGAGCTTCAGAACAGTGCTTTGTATTGTGCCAGCTCATCAGAGACTCAGTGTAACAATCACTATGGTACACAGAAATTTTCATTTTTCTGAAAGGCTTTTGTTTTGTGCTGACAATGTTTTTATTATTTAAGAAAAATAACCATGCTGTGGCATTTAAGTGGAAATGAGCGTCAATGATGCATACAGGCTTATATTTCCATATGCATAATTTCAGTTTTAGGAAAGTGACCAACAAAATGTCCATGACTGTAGTGGGCAGTGGAGGGAGTGTTAACATTTATATAGAATATAGTCAGCCTACCACATCCATGGGTTCTGCATCCATGGATTTAACCAATTACTGCTCAAAAATATTCACAAAAAAAATTCTAAAAAGCAAACTTTGATTTTGCCACATACCAAGCACTACACTGATGTGTAGGTATACTCTGCTGCAGACTCCAACCATTTTAGATCCCTGGGCTCTCTCCAGCACTCATTTGAGTTGTTTGCCATTTTATACAAGGGACACCATTTTACTATGCCATTGGATATAATGGGACTTGAGGATCCACAGATTTTGGTATCCATAGTGATCTTGGAACCAAACCCCAGTGGGTACCAGTGGCCCACTGTATAGGGTTTTAAAAAACAACTTTTAATTATGGTTACAGAGTGATCCTAAAATTAACAATATAGTATTTGTTTACTTCTGGCAAAGTGTGTGCTCTGTAAAATTCATTTGAACACACCACACCATTTCTTGCAGCTAACTTCTCTTCCTTTTCTCAGTTTGTAGGTTGCAAAAGATAGCAACAGGCAACATAAAGCTTAGCTAACTAAACATAAATCCTTTTTTCCTAGGAAATAGCTGCTGTGCCCAAAGTGATCTGGTATAGTTATCTGGGAGCAGAGAAATAATACAAATAATAAAACGTTATAAATCAGATCTTGTGCTCGGAGAAAGGTGGGGAATAAAATAAATAAATAAATAAATAAATAAATAAATAAATAAATAAATCTGTATTTTGCATTTCATTAAATAATGAATAGTGTAACTTTATACCAGTAATGCTCAGTAAAGTTTAACAGTACTATCTTAATTCAAAAATAGGCTGTCTGGAGTGGGTTAGGATAAGGCATAAGGCACTTGTGCTGGCTGAACTGGCCCTACACTAGCTGAACTTCTATTGTGCTGATATAACTCTCCTGTATTAGCAGAGATCAGCCACCACAAGGGCTAAGATCAGCCACATGAAGAACCAGAAAGAGGGCAAAGAAGGGATGAAGCAGGGGAGGAGCCAAGTCGCAACACACCCCAAAGCTTACTTACAGTCCCTATGCTGGCACAAAGTCAAGCCAAAGTTAGGGCTGGCCTAAATAATGTCCAACACATGGAAACCAACCGGAGCACCTCTAAAATAAAATTCCTGTGTCTGAATACACTGGCTGGAACCACATCCATTCTGGAAGGACCAAGGTTTGGATACAGCACAAATTCGGCAGGCCTAATGTGGGCTCACCTGGCTGATGGCCCACTTCTTAATTAGAATTGCACTGGAATGCAGCAGGCAAGGAACAAGACCATACTGCAAGCAAATTGACTCCATCAAGGAAGATACAGCCCTGAGGTTGCAAGACCTAAGTAGAACTGTTAACAACAAGGTGTCTTGCAGCTATCATTCATAGGGTCATCATAAGTTGAAGTTCATAAAAAATAACCTTGACTAAAATATGAATTGTTTTCCATAAGCCCCTGTAAGGCTTTCAGGAGTTTCTGTTCATAAAATTCTATTAACCTAAACAAGCAAATCTCTTTGTTAGAACATTCAGAAGCAGTTGTTTTTCTGAGCTACAAACTGCAAATGATATTAGTTAATCTTTCAAAGTTTAATTTACTGTGGGTCCTCAGTATCTGTGAGAGATTGATCCTGGATTCCTCGATACCAAAAATCGTGCATGTTCAAGTCAGCCTTGTGAGACTTAGAGAGATACAGTGAAGCCTCATGAGCCCATATAAAAATGGCATAGGGCGGCAGCGGAGGTGGCAGCAAGCCCTATCTGCCAGACATGTCATGTTCTTCGGGCTTCCCCTCCTCCAGGTAACATGCCAGCTGGGCTCCACAAAGGTGAGGGAACCTGATGAATGCGGCATGCCTGGCAGCCAAGGTTTGTTACCACCATCACTGCTACCTACACCATTTTTAACAGCGGGTCACTCTGCTGTATAAGCCCCTAGTAAAAATGGTGCCAGCTGTCTGCTTCTGCTTTCCAAATGAACCATGCTGTCTCAATGACAGACACAGGCAGCTAGCATTCTCCTCACTATGGATTCAAATGTACAGTATTGTATACATCTGAATCCACAGTGGGATAAATTTGTGGATCCTAAGTTTGTGAATATGGTCGGACCAGTGTACAAACAGATGTCTTTCTTCTTACTGTGATAAAAGATACACTTGTAAGATTACTATGACTCTGAGGCCATTTCCGCACTGGGAATTTAAAATGGTGCAGAGCGACCTCCAACGGAGGTCTTCTGCACCGTAGAGTGGACTGGGGTGAACTACATTCTGTAGATCTACACCTCAGTCCGGTTCTGCATGACCAGAACTGGTTGTGCAGCATGCTTTTTAAAAACCTCTTTTTTGAGGTTTTTAAAAAGCACGGAGCAAGCAAAGCTGTGTAGCCCCGTCGCCCAGCTCCGGAGCAGATTTGCAGGCGCACACAAGTGCCTGCCTGCAGATCTTCCAGGGGCGGGCTTTCGGCTGGCGAGCTTCTCTGGTTGGTGAAGAGCCTCTGTCGGCGGCTGGGCGGGGCCGGGCAGGCTCGGGTCTGGCTCAGGCCGAGGCTGGCGTCCCGGAAGCCTCAGCCAGCAGAGTCACCGCAAAACTAAAGCAAGCCTTACTTCAGGCGGTAAACAGGAACGAAAAGAAAGGGTTTTCCTCACCCGGGCAACGAAGGGTTAAGCTGGCTGGCAAGGTTTCCGAGCAGAGTCTCGGCAGGAACGAGGCGGGACCGCAGCAGGGGCAAGGCAGGCAGGAGCAAAGCAGGAACAAGGCAGGAACAAGGCAGCAGCACTGACGGGCAACACACGGAGAGCCGTTGGTTGTTGCTCCGTGCTGAACTTGGCTCCCTCTGGCTCTAAAGTAGGAGCCTGGCGCCGGCGCCGGCCAATCCTGAAGCTGCTGCACAGCTGGGAGCCCTCAGCCGGGCTCACAGCTGAGCGTCCTTAGCCTGCTGCGAGCCCTCAGCCTGCCGCTGACGCTCCAGCAACCGGCGGGAGCGACGGGCAGCCTCCTTGGCCTGCCGCCGCTGCGAGAACGTGGGAGGGAGGCCATCAGGCTCCTCCGGATCGGGCCCGCGGGTGAGCGGCAGCCCAGCGACCTCCGGGCGACTCTCTTCCGCAGCGCCGGCTCCGTCGGTGTCTTCAGCGGCGTCAGGGCAGGCGGGCTCGGGACGACCTCCCGTAGCGGCAGGTGGCTCCATAGCCTCCTCTGCGGCGGCGGTGGCCTCGACGGCGTCCGGGCAGCTGTTCCCGGCGCCGGAGGCCTCCGCCGCTACTCGCGAGGAGACCGGATCCTCTGCTGCTACTCGCGAGGAGACCGGATCCTCCGCCGCTACTCGCGAGGAGACCGGAACGTCCTCCTCCTCCTCGGGTGCTGCGTCTGGGGCCGCGGAGGTCCCGACAGCCTCCACCAACTGGAAGCCGCCATTTGGGACGCCGGAGGACTGCAGAGCAGCGAACTCGCGCTGCTCCTCGTGGCAATGGACTCAGCCGGCCGGAAAACAAAGCCGGTAAGCTCCGTTTTCGGGAGTTCCCCCCCCACATGCAGAAAGGGCCTTTGTCTTAAATCATTTACTTAAGGGTAATCCTTAGAAGGAGCTGCCTGAAAAATATTAGACTGTCCTATAATGCAACATCCTTCAATTGCTATGATATGCACCAAAATGTACTTTGAAAAGACAGATCAGTCTGATAATTGTCTTTCACAGCTGTGTTCCATTACTGAACACACAAAATAAAAGTACATATTTGACTTAATAAATATTTTGGACATTTCTTTCAGCAGCAATATAACTAAAATGATTGCTACTTATATAAACTAAGTACTTTGTACACTTACTACAAGCAATGTCTAACAACCTAAATAATTTTTAAAATGAGCAAGATTTCAGTTAGTTGCAAAAATTGGAGGTCAGCTGCTTTGTTTTTAGGGTGCAGTGGGCAGGACTGGAAGATTTGTACTTCAGAAGATGAGCACATGATTTGTAATAATAAAATTCATTTATCTTTAATAGTTTTATTCAGTTATAGCTCACTTTTAAAATCTTTCTAACTTACCCAGAGATGCAGAAATCCTAATATATTATTATATGTTTATTATATTTCTATATCTCTAATCTTGGTTTTAACATTTTTATTATGTAATTAGCACTAATGCTTATATAGTTATTGTAATAGGGGTAACACCCTAGGATGTATGATTTGTAACATGTAACCTGTGACATAGCTGGGTACATATTGAAGCCACATACATATGTATTGAGATGTCAGCTAACACATTAAATTCCAGTTTGTACCTTACATATGACAAAGGTTAACCCAAGAGGAGGCAGCATGAGGGGATATTATTTCATGTAAAATACATTGAATCAGCTAAGCTTAACATATCTGAAATGCTGATTTGGATCTTGGAATGAGTGACTATATGCACGGGTATATTATATAAAGAAGGATGGCTGACAGACCTCCTAGATAGAGATAATAATCTGGCAGGAAGAAGGGAGGAAAGATGACCTCTGACAAAGACACACATTAGTAGAGCTCTTGATGTGTAGTCCAGAAGCTTATCTCCAAAGACACTGCCCCTCCCCACCTTCTAAGCAGTTCCCTAAAGGACTTTTTAGAGAAGATACATTGATCAGCAACTTGGGGTTCACATGACCACTTGGAACTAATTTCTTTATTTCATTATCAGAGAAACTGGAACATCTCAGTGAAAAGTGATGATTTACCAAAATACTGATATCAAAGTATAGTCCTCCCTCCGCATTCCTGGATTTGACCTCGGCAAATTTGATTATTCACAAGGCATATGCTTGCCTCCCCCCACCGTTCTCCTCCTCCCACCCCTTGCATTCCTCACCCCAGGCTTGTGTGTCTTGTGTTTAAAATGGAGGTTTTTCCATTTTGGGGGAGCAAAACCCCCTCTCACCACTAAAGGAGTGGCCGCTCTGTCATGTGGTTGCACATTCTGCTGTGCATTGGCTGCAGATTGGTCAGGTGCTCCTTTCTCAAGATGGCCACCGGAAGTAATTAGAACTCCAGAACTCCCTTCTTCTCTGTGTGAGGAGAAAGTACTGGTAAGCCTTTTAGGTTTCTTTTTCCCCCCTAAAGCCAGGGCCAGAGGCAAAGGAATGGGAAGGGGGAAGCTTGGGAGGGGAATCACAGGGGGAGTTGTTTGCATTTTTTCTATCTCCGCAAGGGTTCTGTGCTCCTAAGCCTCACAAATGTGGAGGGACTATCGTAGTTGAGAGACAGAAAGAAAGACCTCAAGACAGGCTAGAACTTAGAGATCACTCTACTAGAATCAAGCTTACAGGACAGTACGCACTTGTCTTTTTCTCCTGTTTATGCATTCTTTCTCCTGAAGTAACTTCCTAGGTTTGGGAGAGGTAAGCATGCTGTCTGTGTGACTGGCAGTGTGGCTGAATGTCTATACACAAATGTGTTTGTGACTAAGGACTTGCTGTGCTACACCCCGGTGAGCCTGAGAAAAACTGACAGAGCACTCCCCCTTCCTTTCTGTCCTTTCCACTTTGCTGAATTCCACTTTACACTTCAAACTTCAGCAGAGGCAACTCCTTTCCCTGTATATTGTTTTTAGTACTGTCTTCCTGCCTAACATCAAGGCTTTTCCTTTTCCCCTTAATTTGTCCCTGGCTCCATCATGGTTTTATTTTTCTATATTTTTCCATGAGGCTCTACATATGACCTATTCTTTCACATCATTGGCGGGATATAGGTGGAATTATACCCTAACAGCACCAGATCATATCTATCTTGGAAACTATGCAGAGTCAGCCCTGGTTAGTACTTGGATGGAAGACCACCAACAAATTCCAGGTGCTGTAGGCTGTATTTCAAAAGAGGGAAGTGGCAAAGCCATCTCTGAGTATCCCTTGCCTAAGAAACCCCATGAAATTCATGGGGCTGCCATAAGGCAACAAGTAACTTGAAGGCACATACGCAAGTACACAACCACTTTAATTCCAATAATAGTATAGGCAGACTGCATATTGATTCATTGTATTGGTACACCTATTTGTTACAAGAAAGTGTGGTTATTTTAATTCACTCCATTTGGAGCGGCCTCTTGATAGCACTGGGAACTAGGTTACCACTTTTCTTTATACACACAACAGCAGACAAAAGCAGAATGTGTTGACGAGCTGTTACTCCTAGATATTAAAGCACAAGAGTGGTGCTCTCATAGTATTTCTTTTCTGTTTTGCTTAATGTTGTTTAGCCTTTTTCTACAGCCAAGAAAAATCTACTGAACAGTGATTTGTTGAGGAACATTCTTATCTGAGTTTATAATTCTGTACCCAATTAACTAAAACTTAGCTCCAGTGAACACAATGTGACTTACAGAGTAAATATTCATAGAGCTTTTATGATTCTTTTCTATTTATGCCAGCCATTGTTGATTACAAGATAGTAATTTAATATCTGGCATTTCCTGACCGTTATTGATTTGAGGTTATTTTGTTATAATGCAATTTTGTTTAAGTATTTTAACTGGAAATGCCTTTTATAATTATAGATTATGGTTACACATAAAACAGTATTTGTCTCTTCTTTGACTCTTAGTCACTTCATGGTCTTTGGAATAAAAACATATATTCTTTTTTTCAAAACACTGTAAGTTGTCATCTTTCTTACTGCTTATAAACTATTGTCATTGTCCAGACAAAGGGATTGTTTTCTAATGAAAGCGGGTTTTTTAAATAAATATTAGGCTGAAAACATGTGGGAATAATGGGGATCCTGTGGCCTCCATTATGAGGCAGAATAATCTATCCCATCAGAACAGACTGTATAATCAAGAGTCTTATGACATTTTACAAATAGACAAGTTTATTAAGATACAAGCTTTCACGGGCCCAGATCATTTCAGCAGGTGTATCTGGTGAAGTGGTCTCAGTCTATGAAATTTTACATCATAATACATTTGTCAGTCTATAAATAGACTAGCCTATAAATAAATTAATTTGCTATTCTACATGACTCTCTGTTGATTATGTTACAATAGATAAGAAATTTGGAATTTGGGAATCCTTTGGGAAACTGGTCTACAGCAGACACACATACTTTATATGATCTTCCAAATAGTAACAAAGGTGGTATTTGCAAGAAGCTGTAGGTGTTAGAAGTATATGAATATAAGGGATTCAATATAGTAAATACCAATCCATACGTAGGCATTGCAAATAAATCTAGAATCATGAGCAGAGCACAAGTCCCAATTTTGGTGAAAAAGTGGAATAAAAATAATGTTAATAAGAAGAAGACATGGAAGACATGTTTCTAACCCATACCAGATTCTAAGCATTCCCCCCCCCAAAAAAAACAACCCTAATTGTACATGTGACAATTACAAGTAAATTAGTAGTCTGGGTTTACATGATTTTTCAAAAAATATAAAAGGAAAGCCAAAGAAGAAAAAGTAGCTGGTGTTTCTTTTTCTTTTTTCTTTAATGTAATGGAGGAAGAACAGTTTTTCCACTAACAAAGTCTCTAAAAGCCTCTTTGGTGTTAGGTTTAATGGACGGCAGCTCACATCACTGGATTCATCAACAGAGGGCTGCTGTCCATAAAAACTTATTCTACATGAAACTAGTCAGTAATGTGCCATAAGACTCTCTCTTGTTTTTGCTGCAACAGACTGGTACAGCTATTGCCCAGAAAAAGATAAACCTTTATCGAGGAAATAGCCACATTGATGGGACTTTTGCTTTGAAGAATTGAACACAGTTAGTAAAGGTAGGCATCAAATTTTCATGCAGAGTAGCTCCTTAAGGAAGATAGTAGGCCTATTTCAGGACTCTTCCTTTATTCATTGCTCTGCCAGGACCCTCTGACATTTTCCAAAAGAACAGCATTTTGTGTTGATCATCCTGTTTCTGGAGAAAGCATAAGAAAAATAGTGTACCACTCCTCAGGCACTCCAAAAGACTTTAGAGTAACATTTGGGCATTTAAAACATTCAGAGAACCAGATCCTGGCCTTTTCTTAGAAACAGTGGTTAAAAAGGATATTGCCTTTAACAGGCCACTGTAAATTCCTAAACCCTGATAGGTGCAAAAAGGAAACAAAAGGAATTCTGTTTACAAAGGGAGGCAGGAATTATTATCTTTGCTATTTATTCATTTATATTCTACCTTTTCCCAAAAATGGGACTCTTAATGGCTTATAAAACAAGTACAGTTCAAAGCATGTACAAAGAAATAAATAAAAACCTACAAAAATTATTGCTAAAATGCAGTTAAACAATCCATAGAATCAAAACCATTTAAAATAGATCCATTAAAGAACAAAAGATAAAAATCAGCCAAACAACACATCCTTAAAAGCCCTTGCAGTCAGTTCCTAACTGTCATCACAGGAGAGCTTCACTTGGTGATCGAAGGACAGCAGCAAAGGAACCATGTTAACTTCCCACATTCCCACCAAAAGTGCCTGAGAAGGCAATGAGACCAAGAGAAGGTCCTCTTTGAAGAAGAGACTGGCAGCTAGTGGAATTGTTGCAACAAAGGGTTGTATGTTCCCTGTAGCACACGCTGAATCCAGCACATTCTCTCATATGCCGTGCCTTCATTTTATACATTTTTAAAGGCTAGCCATGCTGAAATTGTTTTGCAAACTGGGGAGATATTAGAAGGTATATGCTAGGAGAAATTCACATGTTTCCTTATTGTGCCCAGTTTCCCATCAAATTCAGTGGGATTTGATTAGTTTTAGTTGAACAAAAGCTCTTATTACATTTAAGCCAAATGAAAATGCTATGAGTCAGGCATCAACCTGTCCCAGGCATCTCCGTTTTTATTTTGAATTTATTAAATCACCACATGGGGGAGATTCTTCCTGGGCAACAAATGAAACCTCTCACAGTGAGTCTATAAAATGCCTTATTTATAATGTGGTTCATCCCAACTATTGAGAATAAAATGGCCCAACATTTTTCAGGTCAGATTAAAATAGTATGGTGTGAGCAGAACAAAGAGCTGAAGAATTTCATATTTGAAAAAGACTTCATTTGAAAAGAAAGTTATGTAACCTGAAGCACATCAGAACATTTTAAACTGTAAATAAATGAACTGATCTGCACGCACAGTAAAGATCTAGACTGAAACTAAATGGTGATGCATAAATGCATTCCTGTTTCTTTAAACTTTTGGAAACTGCAAGCATAGATCCATGCAAGTGTGTATGTGACACAAATGACATGTGAAAAGGCAAGGTTAAGATATTTTTCCCCAAACTGTTTTTTTTTTTCTGATGAAAGCCCCTAGCCTACCTACTTCCCAAGTGGAAAAATTATATGTGCACCTAGCTATTATTTGCAAAATAAATATATTAAGAAATATAGTAGTGAGATAGTGTGTTGATAACCACAAAGACTACAGTACCCATGTAAGTGCTGTAGGAGTTGATCAGCCAATCAGATGAGGACATGGGTAAGAGTTAGATAGGCAGTGTTATGTGAAGGTTCTGGAACAATGGCCATATAAGGAAAATTGTTGTTTGTGTTTGTTTGGCCTAAGTATAAAAAGCAGTGTTGTTCACCTATCGGGGCTCTCAGACTTTGTGGAATGATCCCTCTGAGGCCCTGCTAGCAGTTTAATAAAATCCTGCTTTCTCTCAACTGTGGGTCTCGATGCCGGACTTGATTTCTGTTACAGTAGAATCCTTGCATCTTGGGTGTTTAGTTTGCTCTTATAAAGCCTTGTCTGTTCTTACTACAACTTCTTTTTTATTCAGTGTTGCTGCCAAATGCTAGGAAGCTCTTGTGAGGTTTTTTTTTCTTGTAGTCGTAACAGCATATAACCAACTGCTCTGTGTATCATGACCTAGCCTTAATTTAATTTCCGTAATTTTCGGGGATCAACCTATCTCTGCTATATAACTTTCCCATCTTCATTGTTACTAAAAATAATTATCTACACACAAGTCATCATGTGCAATGCCAAAGTTAACCCATTAAATTAGTATCTTTTTTACTCAATCGTCAGCCTCACACAACTGGAGGACTTTAACAACTCTAACTTATGAAGATCCTTTGCTAGGGATTTCCTGGCAAGATTTATTCCCCTGAGGCAAAGACACAGGATTCAAACCTTTTGCTCCTGGAGTCCTGGTCCATCACTCAAATCTCTATACCACACTGGGTCTCTAAAAGGAGTGGATTTGCTGGCAGAATAGGTCTTCTAAAGCTGCCATGTGTGTAATTTTATATACTTCCCCTCAGAAGTTACCAGAATCAGTAGGAATGCTTTGCTGATCCAAAGAGAACTCTGCATGACATTAATTTCCATTAATTAATTCCATGAATTTTCTCTTTGTCTTTCATTTTCTGTTAATTATCACGAACAACTTCTGTAACAAGCTAGTGGGAAGGGGGGAATAAACACATCCGCTCACAACACTACTAGTTCAAGTTTTCTTAACAGCTGTTGTTTGATAATATTTAAATTCAGAATGGTAGTTCCCAAAGTGGTAAATATAGTAGGACCTCCGTATCCACAGGGAATTGGTTCCGGAGGGCCCTGCAGATACTGAAATCCGCAGATAGGAGTGAACGCCCTGTCCTCCGCCTGCCCCCAGCTGACTGAGGGGGCAAGGAGCCACCATGGAAGCTGCCACAGCAGGATCGCGCTCCTCGATCCTTTCCTGCCCTCCACTGCCGTGATCAGACCCCGGGCAGGGGCAGGAGGTAGCAAGGAGTGTGATCCCGCGCTCCTCCCTTCTCTCCTGCCCACTGCCACCGCAATCGGGTGAGGGGTGAAGGGCAGGAGGTGGCGATGAGCACAATCCCGCACTCCTTGCTTCTCTCCCACCCACCACCACTGCAGTTGGGCTCAGGATGAGGGGCAGGAGGTGGCGAGGAGCGCGATCCCACGCTCCTCACTTCTCTCCCACCCACCGCCTCCACAGGAAGCCAACCGTGGATAACTGAATCAGTGGATAATGAATCCGCAGATACAGGGGTCCTACTGTACTAGAAAACTGCGATTTATTCCTCTATAATTTTTATAATTTTAATCTACACAAAGTACACAAAGTAACTCTCCCTGAGAAACAGATGTTAAAGTTTTGACTTGCTACTACAGAATAATTTGTCTGCAATACTCATCTTAAATACAAACAAATATTTGACAACTTGAGAGGTTTCTTTTCATTATTGAAAAATATTTGTCCTGTACACAAATTCTACTTGTAATTGTTTGTTGTCAGCAATTGTCTCCAACTCTACAAAACTAATTTCTACTTTGTAAATGCTTTTTGTAAATTCTTCTCTAACAGAAGAAGGAGGAGGTTCTGTGTTCACTTACCAATAGTAAACCTTGCACAAACAGGAATGTCTGCCACTAAACCCTATTCTTCTCCACTCAGTGGTTCTAGATATGACAAATTAAAAGCGATCAAATTGCCAGAACTGGTTGGTATCCATCCAAGAATTCTTAAATAATTCAAATATAGAATTAATTATTTATCAACAAAAAGATGAAACATATTTCTATATCAGATAATATTTAAATTGGGACCTAAGGAGAAATGTTACAGACAGGTCAGCTTGACATCTATACCAAGTAAATTGGTGAAAAGTTTAAGATAAAATTATCAAGCATATAGAAGAAAAATTCCATCTGAAAAAAAAAAAGAATTAACATGGGGATTAGACTGGATGGCCCTTGTGGTCTCTTCTAGTTCTATGTCTGTATGATTCTACGAAGGTAAGTCCTGTCTGAGATACCTTTTAAAATGTTTCAGTAATAATCTATGTTTTCCTGGCACCAATTAATTCTGTGGATTCACTCAAGAATTCTCTTAAAAGAATACAGTAATATGCAGATCAAACAAAGCAATATTATCTATATCAGCACATACCTGACAATGTATAAACTCTAAATTAATTCAGCAGAAATATATATTCAAAAAAGGTTAAGTGGTTAAATATGTATAAATGTATATGTTAATGTAAATAACTCAATTACCTCAATACAAATATGTCAAACGATATATATATCCCCACTTGTCAATGGAAACAGATAATGATAATAGAATACAAAACTTTAAAAAATATAAATGACTATATACAGTAGAAAAAAACAAAAATTAAGCCGTCCCTTTAAAAAGGTGCTTGTTGAAGTTCGCTTCAACTCCCCCCCCAACTCTTGTGGGCTGGCTCTTCACAGCTTATTCCCTGCTTGGAAAACAACAGCCAGGACCTTGAATATGGGTTAGCAGATTAGCAGAAAGGTGACCAATGAAAAATGTTTTTTTTTTAATAGTACCTTTATTACTAAATCTTCAGGCTGCTAGGAAAAGGATACAGAAAAATTATCCTTCCCCCTCCACAATAGTTGTCCAGACTTTTTCAGTAGCCACAACTTTAACCAAAAAATTGTCCCTGCACAAGTGGGAGATTTAATCCTATCACTGTCTATAAGTCCTGAATATGATGGTAGCTTGGGATCAAGAGGTTAACTTTCTCTTCCTACATATTGTAGTCCTGATGGAAATCCTCTGTGCCTCATTCCCAGAATTTACTTTTTCATAAACTCCTGAAGTGGCAACAGCTGGGCATCACATGCATGTTGATGACAGCAACTCCCAAACTGCAGACCTCATTCAACAAAATTATGTAAATGTTAAAAAGCATGGGGAGCAAGATAGCATCCTGTAAAATCACTACAATATGGATGCCAAACGATGCCAAAGGATTGTACAATATTTGTCCAACATCTTCTACAACTGAACCTCTAATGGGGGGGGGCGGTGAAAAAGGACCATAGTCAAACATCCAATTCGAATTTCAGAAAATTTGATTTTAACAGGCACAGGAAAATGTATGGTGAAATATGTACTCCATAATCAACGTGGCTTCATTCCTGGTCAATATTTATCTGATGCTATTAAAAAAAAAACCCTAAACTTAATCCGTCATGTTCAATTGCATAAACAGGAAATTTTGACCTCAAAGTCTTGATCATTTAAAATGTCCTATTTATTCACACTACTAGAGTGCATGAAAATGGGTGACACTTTTGTAGGGTGTTTGAATGATCACCAGCCTTTGTCTCTGTCAATGGCTATGACTTGAACACATTTAATTCAATCTAGAGGCACACATGACGAATGCCCTCTCTAGCCAATGCCCTCTCTGGCCTTTGATGCCCATCAGGGTATCAAAGGTATTTGCATAAATAAGATTCAGTATAAAATAAATGTATCTGCTGATGATACACTCCTCTTTATTACAAATCTCATTGATAGCCTGCCACACTTAAAAGAAAACTTGGATAAATTTTGGATTTTCTCTGGCCTGCAAATTAATAAATCCAGACTTTTTAAGTCACCTATGTCTTTGGAAATTCAAAAAACAATTCACAAATCTCATGGGTTTTGATTTTACTTTTCTGGATTTAGATACTTTAGTGTTTTACTTTAGTGTTTTAATCGCTAGAAATGTAAACTAATTAATCTCAAGGAACTATATGCCAATATTTATATACTTCAAGTATAAACTGAAAGATTGGAGTAAACTCCAGTTACCTTTGCTGGGTGTTTGTTAAAGTTCAAATTCTCCCTAAATTTCTATTTCAGATGCTTTGACTGATGCCCAACGAACATGTAATTTGTAAAATGGCCAAAAAAAGGAAGTATTTTTTATTACTGTTGGTTTTTTAAAAATCAGATATACCAACAGTATTAAATATGGTCCCTCTACACAAGGAGGCCTTGTGATCCCCCACCTTCTTACCTCCTCTGAGGCAATTCAACCAGTCCAGATATCAAAATTCATAAAAAATTATGATACTTTAATTTGGGAAAATTTGAAAAGAAACTTGGAACCTTTCCTTTTTGAGTCATAAAGTAGAACTCCTCCAGGTAGCATTTGAGTGGACCAAATTATGTCTTATGTGCAGTTCTGTGACTGTTGCTGCTCTTGTTGTTTTGTCTTTTTAAACAGAAAACAGTCACAGATGGGTTCAGGCTGAATAAAGAGAAGAAATTGCTCCTTGACCCTTTTGTTGCCAACAGTGTTGCCACAACATCACACCACGTGTTGCTTTTGTACCAGAAAAAAGGGAAGGTAACAGTGAGCAGTAAATTATTTCACATCATTTCCAAGATGTGAAATATTCTTAGCACCACTTTAATTTTGCATACTCCCAGCACATATGGTAAAAATATACATGCCTATTTCGGTGGGTAACGGGAGCACTGGATCAGAATACCAGTAAGCATTTTCTATAGCATATATATGAAACTGAGCCTATACAGCCATTTCCGCACTAGACTCTAATAGTGCTATTATTCCACCTTCAACATCCTATGGAATCTTGGGGTTTCCAGTTTAGGGAGGGCCTTTGAGGAAATGGCCTCAATCAGGAACCTTTTCAGCAAAAAGGGCAAACTGCGGCAGGTCAGAGGCCCAATTTCTGCCTTTGGTACTCTTGGGAGAAGACACTGTGACTGAAAAAAAAAAGTCCCCAAAATAGGAGAAAGGAGACCAAATTGGAAGTCATCAATTGGGGGGGGGATATGGATTTTTTTGAGGGTGAATAGTATTTATTTAATCTATTTAAAAGGTGAACTGATGCTCCTGGAGGCTTCCAAGAGAGCCAGTTCACCCTTTTTGGCCAAAAACACAACAGTTTGGGGAGTCTGGCCAAGTTAAGGGCTGCAAAAGTAATATTGGAGGCCTTAAGTGCCCCAGGACTACATTCTCCCCACCCATGCTTACAAATATGTGATTATCTTGTACTCACTAATGACAGCAGAGAGGAAAGAACAATCTCTACAAGGGTCACAGAAAGATGAGGGAGGAGAGAGACTGACTGGGGAGACTTTACTGAATTAGTGGGGCAATTGACAGTGAAGAGAAATTCAAGGCAACCTGAGGATCTGTAAAAAAAGACCTTAGGTGCAGGTAAATTAATCAGATCTGATATAAAGGGTACACAAAATTGCACATATATGGTATATTTGATGTGTGTACCTCACATAATGCAAGCACCTCCCTCTACAATGCCAGTCTTTTTTCTTTTTCTTTCTATTTTGCCAAGGGTACTTTATTTTGCTAAGAATTTTTATTAGGAAGGAGATGGGATCAATATCTTTCAACGCTTGGATTAAGCTACCATTTTTCATTATTCTTTTTTTATCTAGGAATAAATAACTATTTCAATATGTCTATATGAAAATCACAACCACACATTTCCTATGCATAGAATGTCACTGCATACCCTAGAGCAATGTCCATCTGTTAAGATGGATTTTTGCCTGCTTCAGGATTAGCAACCTCTTGTTCAAGTTCTAAATGGCAGGCATAATAGCTTATCATGAACTATCCAGCTTTGCAGCGGTAGAAACACTATCCCATTCAAGTAAGCTAAAACAACATATTATCCTGTTTGTGTATCACATCCTTCCGAACTTAAAATAGTGTGCTTAACCACAACTTGACAACAGAATCTCAAATACTACTTTGATGCTATTGCAAGTATTTATAAGCACTATCTTAAGTTATCTCCTAGTAAAATTTGATTTAATGAAGTATTTATAGTTTGGTGTGCCTTTTTAATGTTATATGATAAACTGAAGATTCTGTCAGGCTATGTAGTGAGAATTTTCTTAAGAAAATACAATAAATTGATTTGGTTGTTGCTGTTGTATGCCTTTCCAACTTATGGTGACCCTAAGACAAACTTATCATGAGGTTTTCTGGAGCTGAGATGTGTCCAAGCTCATCCAGTGGGTTTCCATGGCCAAGCAGAGAATCAAAACCCGGTCTCCTCGAACCACTATACCACATTGACTCTCTAATTTACTTTACCTACCTAAATTTACCCTACATCTGACCTATCTCCACTGCTAGATAGGTAAAGTTAAACTCAGATCCAGTGTGGTGTAGTGATTTGAGCATTGGATTATGACCCTGGAGACCAGGGGTATGATTCCTGGCTTTGCCATGGAAACTCACTAGGTGACTTGGGTGTATCACACACACTCAGCTCCTATAAAACCCTATGATAGGTTTGCCTTAGAGTCGCCATAAATTGAAAATGATTTGATGGCACACAGCAACAACACAGTAAATTTACTTTACCTGCCTAAATTTACCCTACATCTGGCCTATCTCTACTGCTTAAGTATTCCTGTCTTCCCTTTTTAAGTCTTAAGCCTCATTTGAGTAAAGACTATATCACTTCTATAAATCACAAAATTCACTATGAGCATTAAATAAATATTAAACACTAGCAATGGAAGAGGGATGAGAAGATCTGAATCCCAAATAATTGAAGTTAATTAAATTTTTACATTGAGAACAAGTTAAAATATAAAAAAATAATGTGAAAAATATATAACTGAGGTGTTCCATAGATTTAGGATGCATAGTCGGTACTTCATCTTCCACCTGTCAGATTTTACTGAATGAATGCAATGTCCTTCACTCCTCTCATCACTACCAAATATTTCTCTTTGTCAGATTTGATTCATAATCAATTCTTAGAGGTCTCTTCACCATTATCTTTCCTGAGATATGTTAATCATAAATTCACTTACTCCCATTCTTGATTCTGCAATTATTTCCATATTTAACATCATTTCTTGCTTTTTTAATGTCCTCTTTAATTTTTTCAACAGAATTTAGCTGTTCTTTTATGGCTACGGCATGGCAATCTCGTGTATTTTTTAAAACAATAAACTTACATATTTATTTCCCTAGTTAGTTATGAAGTTAATTAGATGGCCTTCACAAGACACATAATGCTAACTCATGGTGTAACATTACAAGAATGACCTACAATAAGCCTTGGGCTGCTGTGCTGCTCCCCAGAACTGTGGTTAATCTTAACTAGGATTTGAAGTTGTCATATTTCAACAAATGAAGTTTAAATATAATTTGCCTGGGTTCATATTTCATAATAAGCTGTCAGTAACCTAAAATGGAAACAAAAGCTTTTGCATTCTGCCCTGCAGTTGCACTTGAAAAGAAGGAACAGCATGTAAGCCCTAGGCTCACTGTAGCTCCTTCTTGTAAAAGATGACAAGAATAGGTCCAAAACAGAACCGGTGATCCAGTTTTATATGTTTGTTATGGCCTGCCCTCTATCTTTCACTGCTCAAGGAGCTCCAAAACACTTTTATCTTTAAAAGTACCATAATATTAAGATTAACAAGACTGTGTATTTTTTGTTTCCATGCATTCCTTACATGTATACCTATATTCCATGTATGCCTTATGTTAGCTGCTCTTTTCATAGATATATTTATTCAGCTAATTTACTTTGCATGTGGTTCATATATCTAAAATGAGCCAGAAGGACAGGTAAGCTACTTGGCTCAGACACAGGAACAGACTGACAAAGCATGTTGTGATTACCAGGAACCAAGCATCTAAAAAACTCATTTAGGAAAGAAATATCTATATTTAGCTCTAAACTCCAGTCATTCATGAGACTTTTTTAACAAAGAAGCTGCTTATTAATAATTCATCATTATTCAGAATCTATAACTTGATGAAGAAAATGGAATAAAGAATGGCAAAAGCCAGAACAGTATACTTTTCATCCATTACATTTAGGGTCTTCTTTGGGTTCTTCCAGCTCTTCCACTCATTCCTGCTTATTTTTCCTTTTACCTTTTTCTTCTTGTCTTCTTGCACATGAGCGCCTCTTTTTTATTGTTCTCTAAGCTTCATGTTTCATACAAAAACATAATGCTTACACTGCTAAGATATTTAGAAGCAATTAATACAATGAGTCAGCAAAGAGGAAATGTTCTCAATCCCCTCAGCATGTTTACGGGACATGCAGCATGTTGCAGACTTTAATGGGGCTTCTTCCCTCTGTCAACTCCCTGCCATGTTTTCCTTTAACCCTGGTGAAATCCTGTCAAGCAATAGTGCAGGATTATATTTGTATCATCTAATTGTGGCTGTATAGCAACTAGATCCTCAAATAATTAGGATCTGCATTCCCACTTAAAGCCCCATTTTTAAACTTTGTCAAAGATGAAAAATGAGTTAGTGTTAGCTATGGATGGGACGAAGGAAAGGAGGAAGGGAGGGTGAGAAGTGCTGTAGCTGCGTGCAAAGAGCAAAAGAGGTACGTATGATAAAAGGCAAGGTGTCCCAAGCTGAGGGAAGGAGGTAGAATATGTCCCAAGCTGAGGGAAGGAGGTAGAAAATGCTGAGGGAATGCAGATGTCCCAAGCTGAGGGAAGGAGGTAAAAATGCAGCAGCCAAGTGCAAAGAACAGGAAGAAGGTATGGCAGAGCTCAGGGAGCAGGAAGAATGAGAGTGCAGCAAGTTAGGAGCACAGGAATGGAGACAGGGTAGCAGCAGCAAAGTCTTCCAGAAGGAGAACAGTACAACCAGCTGCTCCAGTACTTTGTATCCTGAAGCAGCCATGTCATAAAGCTATTTGGAGGAAAGGATGAGCTGGGAAAAGGCAAGGAAAGAAAGACAGAAGGGAATGTACATGACTTCCCTCTCTCTGTTAATCCTACAGTAATCTTGTAAATTCAATTTATTTAGAAGTAGTAATGACCCTGAGTTTGCAAGATTTGAGCAGGGCAATTGATCACCAAGGTGCTTAGAGATCTCTCATTGATGGGGCCGTCACAAATCAAAGTAAATTTGATAAACAAATAACAAAGTGGTGACCCATAGTCACCTGGTTAATTCCATGACTATGCAGAGATTTGGTCTTGAGTTCCAAGTCCAAGTTCCAAGTCCAGCACGTTAAACATTATGCTAGTTCTCAGATCAGGTGTAATTGTAAAACATTGTATAAAATTTGAAACATAGTGGGAGAAAAAAATGCAACAATTATTGTGCCTAATTTGCATAGTTAGACTAATTTCGTAGTATGCAAATTACATATGCAGATTTGAGGAAGTGGAATATGGCAACCCAACCTATAGAGTGCAAACAATCCATACTTGGGAACACTGTATAGATATATCTCAGTTAACAAAGTAGATGTGTTTCTGGGTTTTACTTCTTTAACAGAACTTTGGTACCAGAAGTAGGAATAACATGGAAAGAACAGGGAGAGGTTCCTATACTGCAGGAAAAGAAGAGCAGTTCATGTTTCATCACACTTTTAATTCAAACTAAAATTATGCACATGAGAACTGAAACAGGCAGGTCAGGTAAGCTGTGTATAAATAAACATAAACATTTTGAATCTTCTAGAAACTATTTGAAAGCTTCTTCCGAAATGCATTCCAGGATGATTTTTTTTTCCTTTCAACAGCCTCTGCTTTTCTTATAATTTCCATATTGGTGATAAAATGTATAGCTCTATGTTTTTTCAACATGCCAGGGTAGCTGGAGAGGCAGGCTAGTCTATTTCCCCCCTTTTCATTCTGTTTTGCTGTTCGCACATGGAGTAAGTGATTCTAGAGGCAGCTGTTTACTTTGCCTGTTGTACATAGGCACAGCAGAATCACCTAGAGTAAAATCCTATTCTTTCCCAGGTCAAGCTTTATTGCACTGTTTATTAAGCTTTATTGCATTGCAACCTGTTGAGATTTGGGGAGGAGAGGGGGCCTTTCTCCCTCTCAATGCTGCCTTCAGCCTTGAAAAAAGGAACTAGGAATTTCCCTGAAATTCTCTTAATTCCGAGCTGCCACCACCCACGATTTAACCAACTCTATAGCAATGCAGTGGGACGTTGCTTGGGGATTCCCGGTCTCTATCTTCCAAGATCCTTCCCTTTCCTCACCTCCCTCTTCTGGGGTACGAGGAATCCCATCTACACGTGCGCTGAGGAAAAAGCATGGGAATGGAGAGGGAACCGGGGCTTTACATAAAAATGTTTATTTTAAACAAGCAAGATAAACAAGAACTAATGCTCGTGAAAGGGCCTTCAGGTACACTTCTTAGTTAAAAATAATTATAAGTACAAATATATTCTCAGAGTCAGCCAAGCTGTCCAGAATGAGAGAGTTCTAATGCAGCTAACTAGAACACTCTACACTACTCACAGCAGTTACTCATCTTTAAGTTGGCATTTTTGGGGAGAGCCAGGAAGCGGCCTTCTCTGCCTCTCATGGCTTCCCTCACTCCCCACATGGACTCTTCTAAGCTTCTAGAAGCTTCTGTCTTTTCTCCCCCTTGATTGGCTAACTCTGTCAAGTGACCTCCAATCAATGTAACCTAACCCTTTGTGAGCATGAGGGAGAACTAGCTCTCTTAAGTTGTAATACTTAGATAATGGGGAAAACCCCATTATCACGCAACCCAACACCAAAAGTCTGCCTTTCTCCAACCCTCCTTCACCATTCTACCAACGGCAAAGCAGAAAACAAACATAACAACAAAACCCTTCTAGTCAGACAGAGGACACGAAAGGAGGGGAGGGGTTGGGCAGGGCTTCTGTAAAAAGACTTCATAAAAAGGACCTTCTTTGTCAGAGGCTTTATTTACTGAAGTATGCCTTCACTTCACTTAATCAAGAACAGTAGTCCTTCAGTGATGTTTTTATACATCTGTCTACTAGCTATAGAGTATCTAGCTGTTTAATTAAGTAAAATAATCAAAATCAATTTGTTAAATTAATGAAATATTGTTAAACTAAATAAATGCACATTACAATCACCATTACACATGTCATAAGGCAGTGAAAGGCAAAGCATCCATTCTTCTTTCTTTGTTACATTTATATCCTTCAGTTTTTTAATGGTTTTAAAGGTCGCACATATTGGGTATCTAGGAAGTCTGTCATCAAACCACTAACCAGACCCAGACCTGATTAACTTCAGAAAGATTGCTACATCATGTGGCTTCACCTCATACACTAATGGTTTGGTTGGATATTAACTTCCCTTCAGTGAAGAGAATAAAGGTCACCTTTATTGAAATAGCTGCCATGAGTCTCACTTAAAAGAAAAGGGAATATAAATGAAGTGATTGATTAGCTGATTTATAAATTTATAATCCTTCCCTCTGTAGTGAATTGCCTCACCCAAATCTATTCCTGGGGGCACTGGTACCATGGGGTGTGTGTGGGGGGAGCTTCTGGTAGAAGGGAGAGTTGGCAGAAATCCATCCTTTTTGTGAACGTAGGAACCATTTAGGAGCAAAAGCAATTTAATTCATACTTTTTATTCTGATTAGCTAGCCATCAGTTCAACAGATGCAATTGTACAGTTTGATCTAATATTCTTTCTCCACCACCCACTTTGGAGCAATGTCTCTGGGGCTGCACACAGAGCGGCCGTGTATCACAGGCAAACACGGGCTGTGCACCTAACAGATATAAAAAGAAGCTCTAGAAATATCCAGGAGGGGAAAAAAATTGTCATAATAATGGTATAAAGAAATATTAATTACCAGTTCATAACTTTTTATTACAACCATTTTTTTAAAGAACATTTTTAACATTTTTGAATTGTTATTTTTACATCATCCAGTATAATTTCTGGAAATATTGAAGCCATGAATGGGGGAACTGGATTTTCCCTATGGAATGGATTTAAAAAATGAGATAATGCAGTATTAGCACCCTTTACAGACTGAAAGTCACTTTGTCACTTTAGGAACATAAAATACTTTTTGCACAACTTGATTTGGCATAAAATTATCATGTTCGGACATTTTAAGTAGACATATAGCACTCATTTCCACAAAAAGAACTGAGGAAAGGAAATCAAGACCAGAAATCACAATGATTAGAGATACCGTACATAGGCTTCACTACAATTTAAGGGACATATAACAACTTCACTGCCTATTGGTTTGTTTCCGAACACAATTCAAAGTGTTGATTATGATCTATAATGTCCTCTGTGGCTTAGGTCCAGGTTAGCTAAATGACCACATCTCCCTATAAGACTCACCCTAGTCTTAAGATCCTAAAGGGATCTTGGACCCACCATCCTCACAGGCTCATATGGTGACAACATGTGAAAGGGTTTTCTCTATGGCCAGTCAAATGATGTGAAATTTCATCCCACATGAGGCTAGGCTGTGAGGAAATGTTGGACATGACCTGTAGTCCAATAAAATATATATGATGTACATTGAGGTTTGCACCTGGGAATGACAGTGAATGACGTAATCCCATGTAACTCTTGCTGAGACAGTGTAATATGTAACCAGTGCAGAGAGTTACATCATACATGGGAACATGCAAAGTTGGCTAGAGTTGCATCAGAAATGTATGTATATAAGGAGGTGTGTTCTAGCCAACTGTGCCCTCTCGATTCTCTGATAGAACAGCCGGAGGCTATGTTGGATGCATATCTTCATATGCTGTGGAATGCTGAAGCTCTGTTGGAGTACTGTATGTATGTATGTATCGTAACTGAAGAGTAAAAGCCTCCTGTTGGAAGATAATATTGTGTGGGCGTATTTTTGTGGCTTCAGAGCATTTGCTGCTAGTGTTTAAACTCTGCTGGGCATGCTTCTAAGCTGTGTGTACAGTCTCTGCTATATGGTGGTTTTTGAAACACTTGAGTCTGGTAAGCTGTTTCTGCCAGAGCTCAGTGCAGGAGGGAAGTGCTTTCGCGGTTTTTGCGTAGCTCCCATCATCCACCATCCCTCCATATAGGCAAGCCACCTTTCTGCTTTTCCTTTCACCAGCAGCAAAACCCTGTTTAACTGAACAGGCATTTGGAGATTAACAAATTGTGGAAAACGGTTTATTTTTTAAAGGAGTATATATGCTGCATTTTACTGTTATCGCTATTTTTTAAAATGATTTTATATTGTTTTACATATTGATGTTTTAACATAATAGCTAATTTAACAGTTTGTAACTACTGAATCATCAGGTTTTTTAGCTATATTTTATTTTAATCTTCTTCTAAGCCCCCTTGGGTACCATGTTGGGAGAAAGGCAGGGTATAAATAAAATAAATGAAATAAAATCTATTTGCTACATAGTTTTTAGAAATAACTAGCGTATATACCTGGCATTGCCCAAGATTTTATTTTCTCATAGGTAACACTTGTTAGAAAGATTTGAGATCCTGCATCTCTTAATTCCTCAAACTGTCTTGTCTAGTGCCTGTCACTTTCCACCATATTCTCTAATCCAATCTGTATTCAGGGTTATTAACATACAGAGGTTGGGTTCCTGAGGGAATACACTGGCCTCCTACTTGCTGCTAGGCCGAGTCTCCATAGCAACTACCCAGGCCCAAGAGCTCTCCAGCTGAGAATTCTAAAGGCCCCTCCCTAAACTGCAAACCCCAGTATTCCACATAATCTTCCCAGGCAGCCAATCATATGAGTTCTTTGCCTGCCTGACACAGACAAACTCACAAACTTTAACTTCTATATATTAGACTAGCTTATATACCTGGCCTTGCCCAGGATTTTATTTTCTCGTAAGTAATACTTATTAGAAGGATTTGAGATCCTGTGTCTCTAATTCCCCAAACTGTCTTGTCCAGGACCTGTCACTTTTCCCCATATTCCCCAATTCAATCTGTATTCAGAGTTATTATCATGCAGAGGTTGGGTTCCTGAGGGAATATACTGCCCTCCTCTTTCCAGCTAGGCACTGTCTCTATAGCAACCAGCCTGTTCAAGAGACTGAGGCCCAAGAGCTCTCTCACTGAGAATTCTAAAGGCACCTCCCTAAACTGCAAACCCCAGGATTTCATAGAATCATCTTAGGCAGCCAATCATATGAAGTCTTCGCCTGACACAGACAAACACAAACTTCAACTTTTATATATTAAATGTGAGGGAAATGAACATGTGAACAACTAATCTAAAATATTTTAGCCATCATCCTATTATAAAATATTCCCTAATCCATTTTTCCATTTTTATTTATTTATTTAATTTGTGGTAGGGGTTGGAAAAAAGGCCTCAGAAAAAATGGAGGGTTCCCAATGAATTTTTTCATTCCCCCCGCCTTCACATCTGTGTTCATGTAATACATGATAGCTTTGTCTCTGTCTTTCCCATTATCCCCTGTGATGCCTGACTCAAGTATTCTTTACTCTCAATAGAGTTTCTAGTTTGAAAGCCAGCATAATGATCAATTTTCTTGTCTTACTTCTAGACCAGCATAAAGACATACTGTCTGAAAACAAAATTATTTGTATACTTTATACAGGCTGTATAATTCAGTACACAGACACACTTCAAACTCTGAAAAGTTGTTAAGTATCATAACTGCCATGATCAGTTTCAGAAAAATGGTAGTTACTTTAGAAAGCATTCAAGGAATTTTTACAAGCTGTTCAAAATGATTCTTAAATAAACAATTAGACAATTAGATAACACTTACCTGAGTCTATATTGACTGTACAGCTGGCTGATCAATTATGTAAGTGTTCTAGTTAATAAAAAAGGTTTGTGAATATTGAACTTCTAATCTAAGATAATCACTGCCTATTTTTCAAGGTGAAAATCATGCTGGTCACTGTATCCTCCCAAGTAACAAAATGGAATTAAGCTGTACTTGTTACTTTGCTTACAACTGAATCTCCATGCATAGCTGCACTAAGGTCTGTAGTAGTAAGTTCCAAAGCAGAACAATGTGAGTTTCAGCTCGCAACGCATCTACAGTCTCAGGTCCTTTTCGCAGCGCCGGTGCTCGCGCGACGGAGGAGGGCGGCTCGCGCAAGAAGCCTTCTCCAGGAGGCTGCCGCTTCCCCCTCCTTCCTTCTGTAGGCGAAGGAACGAGCGGGGAAGCGGCAGCCTCCCGGAGGCGGCTCGCGTGTCCGTCCATCCATCCCCCCGCCCGTGCGAGAAAGGCGCTTGTCGCGTCTGCCCCCCGCGCGCACGAGAAAGGAGCCTGTCCCGTCCATCCCCCCCGCGCGCGAGAAAGGCGCTTGCCGTGTCCACCCCCCCGCGTGCGCGCGCGCGAAGCAGGACGTGTCGCGTCCGTCATGCTAGCGCCCCGCCCCGTCCCTTCCTTCTGCAGGGGCGGAGGGAAGGAAGCGCGACCTGGCCGGCTCCCCGACGCTCCACATGAGAGGTAAGTGCGCGCGGGCGCTGGGAGCGTTGCGCGAGCGCGGGTGATTTTCGCTTCGAAGCGAAAATCAAAAAACCCGCGCTCGCGCCGCTTCAGCCCCGTGAGCCCGGCGGAAGTGGGAGCGCGTTGTGCGGAGCAACGCTCCCACTCCCGCGAGGCTCACGGGGCTGTCGTGCGAGAAAAGGCCCGTGCGAAAAGTGCCTCAGTCTATCAACAGTAGGAGAGTCAAACACTCAGAACTGTGCCATTTACCACTCCACTGTCCTTTTTGTAACAATAAAAATTTAACTAGATTCTATTTCTAGAACATAAGGAAAAATAAGAGCAATGAATAATCTTGTGGTATCACCCTTTAACAGTGTGTTCAGCTGCCAGACATAGTCTTATGTCTCTCAAGACAATGAATGTAACTGAGAAGATCTTGCAACCAATCTGTATGTGACCTGTCAACTGAAAATGGAGTAAAGAACAATGAGAAAGAAGTTTCAAAAAAGCAATTTAATTTAGTAGGTGCTAGTAAAAAAAGCTTGAATTTTTCAAATTGTTTGAACTGAGGACAATTGTTTGAACTGAGGACAATCACAGCTAAAAGAGGGTCAAAATTAAATTTAAATTGCCAAATAAGATTTCATTGACTAAAAATTCTAGCATCATTATTTTAAAGACAAGACATTAGCCTGGATTATGTAAACTCACCGACAGATTCCTGTTAGACCCTAGAGAATGTAAGCTTCCCGTTTTAATGAGACTTCAGTGCCATCCTCAGTGGCATATCTAGCTTCAACAGCACCTAGGGCAAGCATATAAGTTGTGCCCCTAGGTGCTGCTTCTCCCACCACCACTGGGATGAAGGATGACCCCAGCGAGGGTGGCAGCAGTGGTGTGCCAGGCTTGGGTGGAAGTGTCTCCCGCTGTCGCCCTGGGCCGAGGATGACCCTGGCAAGGGCAGTGGTGGTGGGTCAGGCCCGGGTGGAGTGCTGCTTCTTTTGCCACTACTGCCACCTCCCCAGGCCAAGGATGACCCCGGTGAGGGTGGCTGTTCTCCCACAGCCACCTCGGGCCAAGGATGACCCTGGTGAGGGGAGCAGCAGTGGGCCAGGCCCAGGTGGAGGTGCTCCTTCTGCTGCCACCACCACCACCATCACCCAGGCCAAGGATAAAAGAAAGAGCCCCCCCAGCAAAAACATGGCAAAATTGCCCCTATACACCCAGAGGTAGGAGGCATTTTAGTAAATAAAATTTAAACAGAGGCATTTCAGAACTTTATGCAGATTCTCAGGGCCGTTAAGATGCCCTATTCAACCTCTCAGTTCTATAAATCCAGTAATACAATTTGCATCCTATGCAAATTTGTGTAATATGTTTGGATGGTTTATCCTGTTTTTTTGTTATGGACAATAGTGGTCTCTGAAGGAAAGAAGAATAGTCAGTCACAGTCCCCTGATGTCTGAACCCTGAAGCTGCATTGAGTGCCCCTCCCTCCTTGTTACAACTGATATTACTATGGCCTCTGCAGAGGAAGCAGAACAACCAAGAACTGCTGAATTTAATTTCCAACCCATCATCCCCTTTCCTTGTATGTTGTGTCTTGTTTAGACTGTAAGCCTGAAGACACAGAACAATCTAACTGTATGATGTTCTGGGAACCTTTGTGGTTAAAGTAGTAGTTGTTGTCTTCAAGGTATTCTAACTTATGGCAACCCTAAGGCAAGCCTATCATGGGGTTTTCTGGGGCTCAGTGTCTCTAATGCACCCAAAGTCACCCAGTGGGTTTCCATGATCAAGAAGGGAATCAAACTCTAGGGTCATAGTTCAATGCTCAAACCACTATACCACACTGTCTTTTGTGGTTGAAAGGTACAGTATAAATACTCTAAATGTTCTTACTATCAACTTCTGCTGTTACTCCAGCTGCATCCTTTCCTAGAATTGTAAAATCTAAAAATGGTACTGCATGTGTTGGTAACCTCAAGATTGGACTTCTAAAATGTCGTTGTACATTGAGCTACTTCAAAACATGCTAGGCAGATTGGTTACTGACACATCTAGGAGTAGCATATTACACCAATATTAAAATCACTCCACTAGCTGTCAGTTGGTATCTTGCAAAGTAGAAAAGTGTAAAATTTGGGTCTTGCCTTTAAAGTCCTATATGGTATGGATCCAGGTTATCTATAGGACTGCCTTCTCCTGTATACACTACCACATACACTCAGGTCCTCTGGAGGACATCTACGTCAGTCAGCCCAAACTAGGCTGACAACTGTTATCCAGAGACCATTTTCTTCAGCCACCCAACCCTCTGACTGTAGAATGACCTGTGAGAGGAGATCTGTTAGCTGAATCTGATGACTACATTTAAAACAGCAGTAAAGAGCAGTCCTCTCTGGCAGGCTTTTCTGGATTATTTATAAATTATTAATTTTAAAGTATGTGTTGATTCATTTTAATACATATTGGTTTTATATGCTTTTTAAAATTGTTTTTATGTGTTTAATCTGATGTTCCCCCCAGTCCACCAGGAGAGGTAGTTAAGAAATCATCAACATCATCATATAGCTTCTGGTGGTATCTCAGTCCACTGAAGAAGACGCCAGGGCTGGAGGAAGATCTACTTCCCCCACTGAATGAGTCCTGCCACTGCTGCATTAACTCACTTTCTTCTCAGACTTTCTCACCAGACATTGCTGCTGCGTCCATCCACCACTCTCTTGCTTACTCATTTAGTGGTACTACAGTTGTTGTTGTTGTTGTTGTTGTTGTTGTTGTTGCTGCTGCTGCTGCTCCTCTTCCTCCTCTCCACTGACTTGCCCGCTGCCCTTCCATCACCCCAGTCCTTCATCTCCTCCCCTCGCCATTTTCTCCGCCCTTGCTCAACCCATGATGTCTGCTCCTGCTCTTTCTTTCAGATGTGCCTGCTTGCTGCCCCCTCATTTGCATAGTAGTAGCATCAGTTGCTCCTCCTCCTCCTTTCTGCTCTATCTCCTACCTATTCACTTGCATAGCAGCTGCTGGTTTTATTTGCTATTACTATTGCTTGCTATTGCTTTTACACAGAACTAGCAGGACCAGCCCAGAATTTTTTAAAAGAGCAGGGAGTCTGTGAGCATCTATCTTCAAGAAGCACTTCTCCTATCTCAGTCACAGTAGGAAAGCTTGGGCCACCACTATCCACAAAAGCTTTTGCCAAATAAAATTGGTTAATCTTTCAGATACCATAAGACTCTTTATGGTTTTTCTGATAAAAGTTTAACATGACTATATGCCTTCAAGTCATCTGTCAACTTAATGGCGACCCCATGAATTTCATAAAGTTTTCTTAAGCAAGGAGTACTCAGGCTACCTTCCTGAAAAGTTTGAAGGGTCTTCCTGTTTGTGTGCATGCGAGCATGCACACACGCGCGCACACAAGCACATCAAAGCAAGCACCAAGGAAATCTGGCAAATATCCACTATTTTATTTCTACTTCTCCTCATTAGAAATCCCTCCTAAAACCCCACATATCCTGTAGCAAATATCTGCCTACTACAATAAGCTTCTATCTGTCCTCCCAGTTCCTCCTTTCCTCCTGTTAGCAACTAGTCTGGCTCTATGCATTTCTTGCCGATAGATAGCTCAGACCTCAGCTCCTTCCAGAGAGAACAGGCTTTCCCCTTAAATTGCAACATTTCCCCGAGGACTGGAAAAGGGTCACTTTAAATCCCAAAGAGACTGTGAATTTTCAATCAGCATTGAAAGGCAGTAGCTAGCCCATTTTTTGAAAAGCAATACGGCTGCACTTCTTGTCTTAGATTTCAGCATCCAGAAGGAGTGGAAAGTTACTTTTCAGGAAAAAAATGCTTGGAATGTTAGCTTATGGTCCAAACGTGAACTGGTCAGCATTCCCAGAATCTGGGTAAAATCTAGCTGATCAGGTACTGTGGCAATCCTGCCCCAATCCCCTTTGACCACCCCATGCTGAAAAAAATATTTACAAAAGAAAGCAAACAGAAATCCACAAAAGCCTAGGGGTAGATTTGCCATGTAAAGGCTATTTAAAGCAACCTACCCACTCCTGGCCTGTTTGAACTCTGAAATAGCCCTTTTTCTCCCCATGAATTTACTGACAAATTACTTCCTATTTCTAAACCAAGACCTAGAACTGTGGGGGTTTTAAATAAAAATTTAAATAATAAACCATGCCTCATCAAAAGTACTACTTACCATTTTTCAGGTTTAAAAAAATGGAGTGCATGGGTGAGTCAGGGGGTTGGAGGGGGGTCTGGTCCACTGAGGTCAAGGGGCAAGCAAAAATGGCCTGTGAACACTCTGAACCTTCCTGAGAATAAATACCACTAAATATTTTTTTTAAAATAAACATGCAGAAAATTGTGCTACAAATGATCATAAGGTAGCCAGGCGCACTTGTAAATGTATATTAATTTTAGATTCATAAATAGTCTTTTCTATGACTAAGAGATTTTTTCCCAGTGTGTTAGAATAACACAAATGTAGCATTAGTAAATAATACCAGTCAGTTACAGTTTGTGAAAATACACAATTTTTGAATTATTTTCAAATAAAATATGTATGTAAGTGGTTTCCTTTGAGCTTTCACATATATTGTCTTGTGAGAGTGCATATATATAAAAACAGATATATATATATATGATATTTCTACAAGAAATTCCAGCTACTATGATTTTTTCCCCATATTTACTAGCAACTCTCATCTGGTTTCTGCTGCAAAGCTGATTATCTCTCTCTCTCTCTCTCTCTCTCTGAGTCCTATTCATTCTACAAGGACAATATGGAGCTCTTTCTAATTTACAAAAAAAAAACAACTTTCTTTTACAGCATCATCCTGACATAACCTGTATATAAATGAAGATTTTGTATACTTCTGAAAATTATTAAATTCCAATTTAGACTCTTATTGGTTAAAAGAAATTACTAAAAAAAAAATATGCAAAGATAATCTGACTCAAAAATGGATGACCTCTCTCTTTGAAATAGTAAAATTCCAGTCTGGAAATTTCTCAGAAACAATTGGGGTAAATGAGCTAAAAGTAAGTGTAAAGTAGACATAACAGCTTTATTTATATAACATTGACTGTTGAGGAATGCTAGTGTTATTTACAGTTTTCTTGAAATAACATAACGGATTAGAGGAATAAGTTCTATGGGACAAGGAGAAAAGTCAGCAAATTGAACAGAGTATTCAGCATTAGCTTAATACTACTATAAAGGGGAAGGAAGTGTAAATAACAGATAATGAAATAGGTTTCAAGTTCAGGTAGGAAGGAAGGAACCCTTTTTTGTTCTTCTTTTTTTCTATATAATTTTTTTAAATTTTTTTTTCTTTCCTTCTGTTTCAATAGAAAGGTATATACAGAAAGAAATATGGGTTAAAGAAAAATGTACTAGTGTTATGTCAAAAAAAATTTAAGGTAACTTTGTAAAGCATATGTCAGTATGTCAGAAAGGAATGTACCCAATTATTTACGACAATTTTCACTATTAATTTTTTTCTTCTTTTTATTAAATGGACAATGTTACTGTTAATAAAAATAAAATTTTAAAAAAAAGAAATAGTAAAATGAACCAGCTCCTTACCTATCTGCCGTGTCACCTGCCACCTTTCCTCCTGATCCGTTTATGGACTCTTGCCTTGTGAGCCCTTGAGATCTACCTCGTTCCAATGCTGATATGGATTGCTCTTGCAGCTTTGCTTTTTTCTCCTGAGGTGCTTCTTCGTTTCGCAGTCCTCTAAAACCGTCTTGATCAGACTTCTGTGGCGTATTTGTACCACTGTTATAAAACCAGGCTCCAGATTTTGTGAGGATTTCTTGTTGTTTTCGGCACGAGTTACATACCCACATTACCTGCATATAACATGCAGAGGAGATGTATATTACTTTCTCAAAATAAGGCAAAACAATAATAATTTTACACCAAATATGTATAACATATAGGCCTCCTTTTCTAGAAACAGGCCTGTGACTATTACCTCCTAAAAACTAAAACACTGGAGATATTTTAATTACAGATTTATCAAAAAATGTATAAAAAATCATTCATTCCAGAAGTCTTAGGATGTGTTTAATCATACCAGAGAAAAAACAATTCGGATACAGTAGTCAGATCCTTTTATGTACAACTGAAAATACAACAAATATCTTTTTAAATAGTACAATCACATGCAGGCTTACTGAGAAGGATTGAGTAATATTTTTAGTGGAGCTTATTCCTCAGTAAGGGAGTTTTGCACTGTAGCCTATTTTTTCCAAGAATAATTTTCTCCATATATAATTTTTAATATTAAAGTGCCACAAATAAAATGGACTAAATTATTTTAGTCATCAGAATGTAAAATCATAAGAGCCCTGCTGGCTAAAATCAAAGGTCTATCTAGTCAAGCATCCTGTATCCCACCATGGGCAACCAGATGCCTCCAGGAAGTCCATAAGGCTGGTTTGAAGGCAATGGTCTTCCCCTGCTGTTGCTCCCCAGCAACCGGCACTCAGAGGCATATTGTCTCTAAACTTGGAGGTGAGATCATTGGATGTATGTGCATGTTTCCACATATAAATAGAAAGTGTATCTTTCATAATTCTCTGTAGGAGTGACAGAGAAGATCATGTGCAAAGGACCTGTTGCCAAAACAAAATAATGAACTCTGGAATACATAAGTAGGCATGCTGCGGGGCACCTTTTAAAGAGAACAGTGACATCTCTATAACAGAAACATCTCTATTACAAGAAGGCATTGTCTACAAATGGAACCAAAATAAAACAGGCAGTCCCACGACTTCCCTACAAAATGATGAACTGAGCATTTCTTACACATGTATATGAAGACTTATACAAAAAGTAGCTCTGCAGCTGTACGTAACTCAAATAATTCAAATTCAGTTTGGCAATGCTTGTTTTTTAAACTCTGAGTACAATAATCTTACTGATAATGCCCATGGCTTAGTCAATGTCTGACCATTATTTCCATACATCCAGTTCATTAGATTTCACATTAAATATCAAAATATGTACCTAAACAGGTTAAGTATGAATATGAGAAGCGCATGTTTAAAAACACATGCAGTGTAGAGATTCATTTGTCAAAGAAAAGAAACTAGCTATGACTGCAAATCAAGTAATCATTTGGTGACATCCTGGAATTTCTTGATGTATGAACAAACAGAAAACAGCATAAGATACAGAAAATATGATTTAACACTTAGCAAGTCAGAATTTGTTGGAATACTGACACATTATATTATCCTAAATCTAGATCTCATTTCTATGTCAAAGAATTTCAGTTACATCCCTGTATCACTATTTTCATGACAGCTTAGATATATTGTTGATAGCAGCAAAAACAACTAACAATCTCATAGCAGTTGAAGGACTAATAGTGACAAATCATAATGTGGTGGAGATTCATTTTGCTCACTTCTATCCATCAAATGGAACATACTTCTAGAGCAGAAGTGAGAGCTTTCTTCAGCATGGGAGCCAGTATTATCCCCAGTAAAGCTGCTCAGGACCAATCAGAGCTGCCGCAAGACTGACATCTCCATCCCATATACATCAGCTGATAAGTCTCCAGTCCCCAGAATCATAAACCCACCCAACACCAAGAAGATACCCATGAGTATCCTCTCTCTGTGAAATCCTTCTATTTGGCTCTTAGATGTATCCCAACCAGGAAGGAAGAAAGCCTTAGAGAGGTCTGTCTTTTGCCCGGCCAGCAGCACTCTTGTCCTTCAGTCCCAGCTCAACTTCCTGCTGCAACTGGTACTCCCCATCCAGTGCCCTATGCTTGCAGTATAAGGAGAAAACTCCCCAGAGGCCTGCAATATTGCAAGGGCTTCTGGACATTTTCTATTGTTCAAAATGGCTTTGGAAAAAGAGGAACAGTGAGCTTTGCAAAATAAAGTGTTGTTTCACTTGGAAGAGTAATATGACTGTGTGGCCTCTTTTTAAAATTGTGGGGGAGTGAGAAATAAATGGAACTGGAGAGGCTGGCGGAAAATTCTTTACATACACCTTTCTTAATTTGAAGTCTGTTATATCAAAAGCAGAGTATTGAAATTGACAAGCTCTTCAACAACATTTGGAGAGAGAGAAAAGAACATAGATCTGTCAAATAAATAAACCAAACAAAAGTAATGAAATGGATACGCATTATTGAAAAGGCACAGAGAGAAACAGAGAGAGAAAGAAAATAGTTCTGCTGTGCATCAGTTTTTGAAATCTGTGGTTGTTTTAAAATGTAGTGGTTTTAAATGTTCTGACCAATATTATGCTAGGTCTACACAGTGATAGAAGCAGACACTTCAAGGAAATGGAAGCTTCCCACTACAAACAAAAATTCATTAGATTTTGCTAACTTTGACAACTTTAGGCCTGTCTCTAATTTGCTATTTGGCAACAAGAAGCTGAAGAATGATAACAACACAACCCCAGATGCTTTGAAGGCAGATTATTATTTTGGAACAAAGATTGCCTTGGTGCTTTGCTTGATGACCATACCAGGAGGTGGCAGTAACTGAGTTGACTTTCCTAGCACTCTTGCTAGCCATCAGTACAATCTCCATGGTATCCTTCTGGGCTATCTATCTGGGTTGAAGGTACTACTTTGTGGTCATTCTACTTTGCAGTACTTCCACTTTTTTCTGGATAACAGATTTCAGATGGTGGTGTTCTGGGTCAGTTTTTGGACATGGGAGTGATCCAGTGAAGTTGATGACTCTGTTTTGAGCTTTGTATCATCTACATGACACTGCTGAAAGAAGCTGCATCAGTCAGCAGTAATCAATATGCTGATAGTACCCCCCATTTGTTTGTTTCAACACATTCCAACTGAGGCAGCTGCTCCTGTGAACAAGTCTGAAAGCAGCACAGGACTGAATGAGACTGAATAAAGCTCAATCCAAACAATATAGAATTGGTTACAATAGGAAATCTAGCTAGCAAGCTATCTGAAGAAGTGCCCATCTGTGACAGAATCACAGTCTCTCTCAAGGGGAAGGATCATAGTTGCAGGGTGTTCCTGGATCCAATATTGCTTCTGAATTCTAAGGTAGCAGCTGAGGCTCTAAAGTGCCTTTTCCCATTTCTGTCTGGTTTGTCACCAATAGGAAAAAAGCTATCATTTTTCATACCCTGCTTACTTCCAGATTACATCCCTGTTACACCTCTGCCCCAAGGTTTTTAAGATTGGTCAAAACATTACTTTGAGTTACACTGTGTAGGCAACTAGCATTCTAGTCTACAATGGTTCACAGGGAAGGGCTGTAACTCAGTGGTAAAACCTATATTTTCCAAGCACAAAGTACAAGATTCAATCCAGATAGGGCTAAGAAGCAATACTGCCTGAAGCCTGCTGGACTTGATGGATAAATGAATCTAACTTGGTACAATACAGCTTTCTATCTTCTTATAAGGGGTTGAACTTTTTTTGTGATGTGTTAGGAAAAGTATCCATCTTTGGTGCCTTTTCAGAAGCTTTTATTCCATTAAGTATTGGGGAGTTAATTGTCTATTCTTACAATATACAAGATCCTAGAGCTAGACAAAATATATCATTGTATATTAAAGTTAGGATTTCTGTGCCATCTTTGTATTTCCTATCTATGGTTGTAAAAGCTGGACAGTGAAGAAAGCTGGAAGAAAGAAAATCAGCTCATTTGAAATATGCCAAAGAAAAGGACAAATAAATGGGTCTTAGAGCAAATCAAGCCTGATCTTTCCCTAGAAGACTAAATTGAGACTGCTGTACTTCAGACATAGGAGAAGATACGGCTCACTGGAAAAGACAATAACACTTGTAAAGTAGAAGGCAGTAGGAAAAGAAGACTGCATTACAGATTGATAGACTCAATCATGGAAGCCATGGCAGAGTCTCCAAGACCTGAGCAGACCTGTTGATGACAGGGTATCTTGAAGATCTCTCATTCATAGGATCACCATAAATTGAAATTGACAACAGTTAACAGGAACAAATTGTATATTCTTACTGTTGCTTTCATGTGGTTTTTTAATTAGACTGTTTTAATTTTTATGCCTTTTATTTGTTTTATGAACCATGAGTATTTTTGTTCTAAGGCTTTTGTCTGTTTTAAGATTTTAAGACTTGTAATAGTGTATTTCAATCAATCAATAACAAAGATAGTCTGGAAAGAGTCTGATAAATCATTCAAAAGCAAACATTTGTCCGGAAAGAGCCTGATAAACCACACACTTTAAAAATCATTGGCAACTTTCTTAAATACAAATCATAATCCTATATTGCAGTTTGTGTACAATTATAGTGCCACATTTTAAGTGAAGACAAAGAGAACAGATGTGTTACAGCTATCTATTACATTTACAAATATGCATTAGAGAAATTATTCAGAAATCACAGCTTTTGATTATGTCATAAATACCAACTTTTATTTTTACATTATTATACTTTTGCCACATAGAATTTAATTAAGTGATAGTATTTTGAATTAAACCATGAGTAAAATGCGGTGCATGTGTTGACTTTTCAAAACTTGGGAAACAGTCTATTTTGAAATGCACACACATCATCTGTGCAGCAATTTTTTCTCCATGAAAATGTTATCATTCAGAGAACTGTCTATTCATAAAAAAGGTTGAAACACCACCTTGTGCTAAATGCCGGTATTGCTTCACTCTCCAGTAAGAACAAGATGATAAAGCATATTTAATATACATGTAGATCATCCCTCTCCAAAATCTGTTCCTTTTCAGTAGGTATAAATCTGGAATTTAAGGCCTGCCATCTCATTCAAAACTCCATCACTTCTTTCACATTTTCTTGAGGAAATATAAATTCATTTGGAGGATCTCTACAAACACATTAGATGTGCACTAGCACAAAACTTAAATCAGTAAGTAACAATGTTTAATTCAATCTTATGTACTGTATTCTAATATTATAATATTGGATTTTATATATGGATGAAGTCTAAAATGACTACCCAAGAAGAAATCCTACAATCAGTAGAAAAGTCTGTGAGAACATCAATTCTCTTTGGAATAAATTTTTCGCAGTGATGTGCTTCAGCAACGAAAAAGCAAATTCAGTGTTAACAGTCATTGGAAAGAAGATTAAGAATATCATAGTAAGCTTCATAATTATTTGATACTTTATTTCAGTCTGTTTTCCAGTCTAGTTTTGGAACTCAAACAGCTATAATCACACAGATCGATGACTCTTGTGGGAGAAGAACCTGCTCCCTCTAGTGGAGCTCTCAGTAACTTTTGATCCCATTGACTGTGGAATAATTTTGAAGCAGCTGTCCGAAGTAGAAACTGGGAGCACCATTGTTTTGCCCATTATGCTAAAGTGTGTCACAGTGCTACTCAAAACAGTGATTCATGAATTGATGTCAGGCCATAAGCCAGTAGAAATACGGGGGGGATTACTGCCCCCCTCCCCATCAGATAGCTTGAGAAGCTTGAGAAGCACTGCTGTATAACATCAACATGGCACCACGAGAGAGATCATCTGGGTGCCATCAAGTGCAGTATCTTCCTTTTTCTTTCTTCTTGTTTATCCTGTAAGCCAGCCACTTCCCAATTTTGTTTGCTTGTTCAAATTCTGTTTGTTTCATATATTTCATTTTTTTCTCTGTCTTCTGTTGTTAATACTGCTATGTCTTTCTGCTGGTTTTTTTTAATATCCAATTGTATAGCTTCTTTGACCAGATTTTCCTTAAATTCTTTTTCTTTTATCTAGAAGTTCTTTCAATAAATTCTGGTATTTTTCATCTCTTTTCTTATCTTGTAATCATCGTTGTTGGATAAAAAAATCCTCTCATCACTGCTTTAGACGCATCCCAAACTGTTTTTATCTGAGTCTCTTGTCTCGTATTTTCTTTAAAATATCTATCCAATGTGTCTTTAGCTTTTTTTTATAATGTCTTCATCATTCAGTAAGCCATCATATAGTAATGTATCCCATATTATTTGTCCTTTTACTCTAACTCAGGTGAAGATGAAGAGATGCCAAACTAATGTCTGAGACTAGTAATGAGTGAGAACCAAAATGTGAATCATAGAATTTTAAGAGTTGGAAGAGACCACAAGGGCAATCAAGTCCAACCTGCTACCATGCAGGATACACAATCAAAACACTCCTATCCAGTCTCTCTTGAAAAGTCTCCTAAGAATGGGGTGTCAACCACACTTTAAGACAGTATATTACACTATTAAACTGCTCTTACTATCAGAAAGTTCTTCCTAATGTTTGGGTGGAATTTCTTTTACTGTTTACTATTTCTTTTTACTGCTCTATGTCCTGGTCTCTGGATTAGCAGAAAACAAGCTCACTCCATCCTCCATAGGACATCCCTTCAAATATTTAAACATAGCTATCATGTCGCCTCTTAATTTTCTCTTCTCCAGGTTAAACATACCTAGCTCCCTAGGCTGTTCTTCATATGACATGGTTTGCAGGCATTTTATCCTTTTGATTGTCCGCCTCTGGACATGTTCGAGTGTCTCAAAATCCATCCTGAACTGTGGTGGCCAGAACTGGATACAGTATTCCAGGTGATGTCTGACCAAAGCAGAACAGACACTATACTCCTACATCACACTGCATCATGTTCAGTTTGTAGTCTACTAAGATTCTTAGATCTCTTTCACATGTACTGTGGTCAAGCCAAATGTCACCCATCTTCTATCTGTGCTTTCCCCAGCCATTGATTTTCTTTTACAGGCTGCCTTTGCATGTCTTCTGGGAATGTCTGTGCTATGGCTATCTCCACTTCATAGCTAGGCAGGCAGTCTTTCCTGACTCTGGAGTACTGGCCCAACCTCAGCTCAGTTCCCAAAACTCCCCAATGCTTGTGTCCACACTCCAAGCCACATTGGACTTGCATAGATCCAGCACTCCAGTCTACTGACCTACTGGTAACTCAAGTGTCACCATCTCATGCTCGCATACCATGCACTCTCAGTCCCAAAACACCAGTTTTTCATCCTCTGAGTACAGCACCCACAAGGCTTCACTGCCCAAAATCTCCATATGACACCATTGCCCTTGCTTGACTTGGCCCCCACTCTGGCTGGCAAGGCCCAACAGTTAACCTCTCTCTCTAGATTCATCCTCAAAAATGCAGGAACTCCATGACTCTGCCCTGAAATGTGAAGAACCACCCCAAAAGATGTCAGTGCCAGTCTACCAAATCCAAAAACTGCCAGTTGCCATTGTACACTGTTTCAATGAGACCTGAAACCCAAGGAATACTGCCCTGCCCACCCCAATGACACCACATTTTTCTGGATACAAGGGGTGGGGGCAGAACTCAGAAATCCACTCCTCTGAACACCCCCAAGAACCCATTTTATGAACTCTTTTGGACCCAAAGGGGGAAAATAACTCTCCACCCTATGCATTGAGCTCTCTGAATCAATGGACTTATGAACTGTGTTATCATTTGCTTGAATCAGACTCTTTCTCATTTGCTTCTATTGAAGGAGTGTTCCCCAATAGAACTTTGCTATTTCTTCAGATTTGACTACTGCTACATTTTGAATTTTGAAGCTCCAGTTGCTGGAGTGATATTTGCATATTGCTGTATAATTTGTGTGTGTGTTTGTTAGAAGTTTTTTCCTTTTTTCCCCTCTTTCCCCTGTTTGTAAACTCAATTGGCAATATTTTTACTAAACTGACTACCCAACCAAGTGCTTAGTTTTGATGAGAGTAATTGAGGTAAAATAGCTCTCATCCCAACCCTTCTCTTTAAGTGTATTCCTGACTATTCCATACACCATCCTCCTAAATTTGCCAAGTAAGGCCGGATACCACTTGTGACAGACCTATAGTTATTATGGCAAATGTGAAGTCCTGAGTTGCTCCGGACAAGATGGTCTCAGAGCGGATGTTGAAATCATCCTGTACTATAAGCCAGGAAGATTCCAACACCAACCCCAAGATTACATCAACTCAAGAAGGGAAACTGTTGAGCAGTAGGGTGGGCAGCCAACATGTACAAAGGGATGTTATTTCAATAGATTCCTGCAACTCCATCCCCAAAATGCCAGATCTTGCCTCCTGCTGAATGGAGAAGCCTGATGGACAAAAACTGAGAGAGATTATAATGCCCTGCTTGTGAGCTTCCTCTGGGTAGTGCTTCCTAAAGACAGCATGTTGCACTGAACAGAATTTTAATCTCATTTTACAAGACATTTTTGGTTACTCTGAGTCCCCTGTAATATTGACAGTTTCATGCTCTATCATATTTTTATTCCTAAGCACAGAAGGAGGCTTTTTGGATATGGATATTCTAGGCAAGTGGTTCTTAACCTGAGGTCTGCAGAGCCCTCAGAGGAGGTCCGCTGAGCCCTGCTGCTGGACACCAACAGCAGCGGCAGCAAGAGAAATGAGACAGCAGCGGGTGTGTGTATGCAGCCGAACTGCTCTCTCATTTGCAAACAAAGGAGCAGTTGGGGTATGCACAAGTGTCTTCCGATGAGTCTCTCTGTGCCCACACACACCCCATTGCCACATCCCTGATGAAAGGGATCTAGTAGCAAGCACATATACAGGCCCAAATTTCTCTCTCATTTGCAAATGAGGGAGCAGTTGGGGCATGCACATATGCCTTCCTTTTTTTATATATATATATTTTTTAAAATTTTTATTGATTATATAACTGAAAAACAAAAGCAAAAAATTAAACACCAGCACATATGCCTTCCAACGTGTCCCTCTGCACCCCCCCCCCGCTGCTGTGTCTGTGCTGAAAGGAACACAGTGGCAGGTGAGTACACACACCCAAACTGCTCTCTCATTTGCAAACAAGGGAGTGGTTGAGATATCCTTCTGTGCCACCCACTCCCGCCATGTCTCTAAGGGAAGAGACGCAGTGGCAGTTATGCACACATGCCCAAACTGCTCTCTCATTTGCAAATGAGGGAGTGCTTGGGATGTGCACACATGCCTTTCACCATGTCCCTCTGTGCCCACACTCCCTGCTGAGTGTGAAGGGAAAACAGAAGCAGGCATGTGTGTGCATCCAAACTGCTCTTTTGTTTGCAAACAGGGAGCAGATTTGATGCCCGCACACACACCTTGCTGCCATGTTCCTGATGAAAGGGACACAGTGGCAGGTGTGTGCCTGCACCCAAACTATGACTCTGGAGACCAGGGTCCGAATCTGCACTCAGTCGTGGAAACCCATTGGGTAACATCAGGCAAATCACATTCCCTCAGCCCCAGAGAAAGGCAAAGGTAACAAATCTTGCCAAGAAAACCCACATGATAGGTTCACCTTACGGCTGCCATAAATCAGTTTTCAAGGGAGAGAAATGATGGCTAGAAAGAACCTTCCGCTATCAGGGGCACTTATATTGTTGTATGTCTTCAAGTTACTTCTAACTTATGGCAACCCTAAGGTAAACTTAACACAGGGTTTTGGGTGTTTTTGCACAATTTGTTTAGAATGGGTTTGCCTTTGCCTTCCTCTGAGGCTGAGAGAATGTGACTTGCCCAAGGTTACCCAGTGTCTGAAAGGGGATCTGAATCCTAGTCTCCAGAAGGGGTTAATAAATAAATAAATATGTAAATATGTAAATCTAAAGTTAAACATGTAAATAGGTAAACCTAAATTTAAATATTTAAATCTTGAGTAAACTCTTGGGGGATCCCTGGAAACAAATTACATTTACAGGGAGTCCCTGGTAAAGAAAAGGTTAAGAACCACGGCATTAGGCAATAATATTCTTAGCTGCTAACTTTTAAAATTCCTTTGTTCACCTTTCTGTGACAAAAATAACATATCTAAATTAGGAGTTATCTAGAGGAAAGTTAAAGCTACAAGATTTTACTTATTAAAGCTTTTGTTTATTATTTAGTTGTGAGAACAGTTGATAAGAATGAAATAAAAATGAGAGTTAAGGTTAGACTTGCTATTTATTTAGTTATCTATTTATTGCATATATATTCCATCTTTCTTTTGTGGAACTGCAAATTGGATCAAAGGATTCCCAGGTGGCTTCCCACACGTGGACTGAGCAGAACCGAACTTCCAGACTCCCCTGACTTCATCATGGCTGCTATATCATGTACTGATTTTAAAGATATTCTTGTTCGGTGTGCTACCAAGACAAAGAGGGAAGATTCAACTCCATTTTTCTTTCCATATGATCTAGCTGAAACAGTAGAGAAGCCAAGGGCTGAATGAAGACTAATAAACTCAGACTTATTCCAAGCAAGGATCTCATAATGTACTTCTATTGCAGTGGTTCTCAACCTTCCTAATGCCGCAATCCTTTAATACAGTTCCTCATGTTGTGGTGACCCCCAACCATAAAATTATTTTCATTGCTACTTCATAACTGTAATTTTCCTACTGTTAGGAATCGTAATGTAAATATTTGATATTTAGTCCACCACAAATGATATAAAGTTTGAAGATTTGGCTTCACTGCATTCAGACTGAATTAAATCCAAAAATAAATCTGGCATGGGAATAACACTAGGTTTTGTAGGCTTATTTCTTACAATTGATGCAACATTCTTGTTTTTATCAATATCTGAAGTGGCACTCTCCAGACTGTCCAGTCCCAGAGTTACTAACACCTTTTTCAGAAAATTTTTAAAAGAATCTGAGGAAAATAATCTCACTTTATTATCATCTTCTGCATCCTCCTCCTCGGAAATAGAACCATCTGATTTAGGCCCTTTCCACACGGGGGTAATAAAACGGTGTAGCGCAACCTCTGACGGAGGTCGTCTACACCATAAAGTGGATTGGGGCGTACTACTTTAGCGTAGTTCCACACCCCAATCTGCACTAGAGCGACCAGAAGTGGTGGCACCGCGTGCTTTTTAAAAACCACTTTTGAGGAGGTTTTTAAAAAGCATGGGGCGTGCAGCCACGTGCAGCCCCGTCACAGCGCCCGGTGTAGATTTGCAGGCGCGCGCAAGTGCATGCCTGCAGATCTGCCGGGGCAGGCTTTCCGGCTGGTGAGCTTCTCCAGTTGATGGAGAGCCTCTGCCAGTCGTAAGTCGCCATTTTGGATGCCGCAGGATGCCGAGGAGTGTGGAGCAGCAAACTCGCGCTGTTCCACATGGCGACGGACTTACCCAGTTTCAGGTAAGCTCCGTTGCAGGACGTTTTACCCTGTTTCTTCCTCCACATGTGAGTCATTATCCCCATGAGTATCTGCCAAATCTGGTTCCTCATCACTTTCAGATTCAGTGTTGATTTGTTCAGAGTGTGACAAAGCAGATTCCTCAACTCTAGTCACTTTGGACCTACAGGTAGACTTTTTTGGCAAACACACACCAGCATCATTTGATTCAGCTTGAATAACTTTTGTATCATCAGGAAAATCACGTGAAAATGAAGGATTCATTGAAGTAGTCTGTTGACTGCTTAATAATGACATTACATTCAAATTCAATGAATTGTCCAACTTGCAATACATTTTTTAAACCTGTTATGTATTTTGTGAAATCATTTCACTAATATTGTTTGCCTATTAACATGCACCTCCATTTCTTCAGCAATCATTTGTCTTATCACCTCCCTACTACACTCAGACACATTCCCCTGGGAAGACATTGAGGACATAGGAGGTTCAAATCTTACTTCTTTACGTTCCATAGGCATTGCAGTTTGACTCCTAGTGAATAATGACACCATACACAATGCTAGATTGCCCTGCCCTACTGTATTCGCTAATACAGAAGGGCAAGGAACTGCTGACTGAGAGGTTGCCATTTCTCTTGGCAGAGGCCGCTCACATGCTTGAGTGTGATTGGTTGTGTTACTGGCGAGCTTGGATTGGTCAGGAGAGCTCTTTGCTCTCATAGCCCCCTCCCTTGCTTTCTGAACGCCTCTTTTCAACATGGCGACCGGAAGTTAAAGGAGCGGTTCCCCGCCCTTAACAGACTTAACTGCATTACCAGGTAATTTCCCTTTCACCTTCTTTTTAATTCTTGCCTTCTCAGACTTCCTTATACTAGATGTTTTTAGCTTTGTTTGAGCCTCGGAGTGGCTGGTCGGAGATTGCCCTTCCAACTCACTCTCGCTCGATGCCAAGAAAATTTTCTTTAGTAAGGTACTTCAAAGGGGGCAGGAGGACGCGAGCGCGTGGCTCACGCTTGCGCACCACCACCGAGGAGGGAATGGAGCCTAAGACCATCGGAAATACATATTTTCCGATGGTCTTCTTAGGCGACCCCTGTGAAAGGGTCGTTCAACCCCCAAAGGGGTCGCAATCCACAGGTTGAGAACCACTGTTCTATTGGATTCCACTGCTTTCACCAGCAGAATCGGTAATCCATTCACCACAAAGCTTCTGCACTGTATACTACAAAGACCTGCTCTAGAAAGCTGGGATACCATTCAGAGGATTTCTGTGATTTTCTGCAGCACACAGGGTTGAAGAAAAACAGAAGTAATGAAAGAATAATGATTCTGCAATGGTATCCAGCAGAACTGTACCACTGGATGGTGGCTGTGATAAGCCATCCACGGTCTGGAAACATCCAGGTTATATTACTGTAAATCATTATATGCAAGGGTGCTTTGAAAGCCATCTAGACATTTCCCTTGGTTCAGGATAGGGTGGTAGGGTATCTACTGGGACTGAAAAAGGAGAACATGTTTTGCCACATTAAGGATTTTTCTGGCTTTCAGTTTGCTTCCAAATATAATTAAATGTCAGTTTTAATATACAAAATTATAAACCAGGGGTGTCAAAATCAATTTCATCTTGGGCCACATCAGCATTATAGTTGCCCTCAAAAGGCTGGTTGTATCTGTAAGACTATATAAATGTATCTACTCTCTCATCATATTAAATAATATTAAATAATTGCCTCTACATTCGATTATTACTGGTTTTTAAATTGCCTTCCCTCTGCATCAACTTTTCTTTTCTTGGACATTTTGTGGCTATTTGATCATAGTTTATGGTCCCTGTACTTCTGTAAAGTGACATAAAATTGGTCAGTATATCTAAAGTGTGCCACTTTCTGCTCCCCCTCATGGCTCTTTCTGCCCCCTGCCCCTCTCTGTACCTGGTGAGCTCAATCCCCACATTGCAGGCCCCCAGCTGCCAGTATTCTGAAGAGGGGCCCAGCAGCCAGCACTCATCTACTTCTACTTCTGACTGCTCCTCCTCTAACCCATGGCAATTCTCTGGCAGTGCGGTTTAGACAGAGGAGCAATCAGAAGTAGATCGTGAGTGCTGGCTGCTGGGCTTCTCTTCAGAATACCAGCACCTGGGGCCCGTAAGGCGGGGGGAGAGTCACAGCTGCAGGAGAAATGCAAGGGCTACATGAAATGGCCTGCTATAAACAGTTTCAGATTAAAATGTCCAAAGAATCTTCTTCTTCTTTTAAGATCATCTTCTTGAGCTTTTCCCATTCTTTAACATAATCTCTTAAAGTGGGATAGTGCTGTTCAAGCATTAGGCTGATGGTGACCTGGAGCAGACTTTTTTCCCCATTTTGTCACTTCTTATTGAACACCCACTTCAGAAATATGTTTGTTGCCAAACCTATTATACTTTTGGAATTAATTTAAAATTTTCTTGTAACAAACTTTAGACAGTTGATTGCGGTTCATTTTCTTAAACTGGATTTTAAGTATGTATTAGATTTGAACTTTACCACATTATACTGATAAATTGTTTTTATAGCTAGTCACTTTGGAGACTTAACAGCAAAATGCATGTTTTAAATATTTCAAGGAAATATATTAGAAAACATGTAATATAGCATTTTTATGATAAACAGTAAGAAATAGATACTATTTTACTCAAAGTTCTTTAGCATCTCAAAAAAGCCATAATGTTACATTATTGGTGATATAACTATATGTATGTATAAGCAAATAATCAATTAATTTATTGGACAAGATGCAGAAGATCAATTAACTAAGCATTATTTTAATCTATTGACAACTCTTTAAAAAAATCACTACCAACAGCTTTTTACAAAATTTAATTTGCAAAATTTATTGAAATAGCACCTTTATGGTCCATGTAATTCTACAGAGAAGAATGATAAATGACAAAAGAAGAGAAAAATAGAATTAATCTTTATTCAATCAGCTATAATTCAGAAGTGGGAAACTGCAGAGGGAGCAACCTGCCACATGGGGCACACTACCACTTCTGCTGACAATCTGGCATCATTTGGCCCATTTTCTGCAGATTTGTCACATTTGACGTGGTTTTATGCATAGTGGGCGTTTGGGGGTGTGTGGGAGTAATGCTATCACTTTTGACTGGTTTTGTGCTATTTCATTACCATTTGAGGGCAAAAGACTATTTAAAGAAATGAGGAATCTGGGAGCTTTAGAGGAGCTTCAGAGGAGTTTCAAGGGATGTCCTGGAACCCATGAGCTGTTCCAGGTTCCATGAAGATATACAGAACTTATTCTGGTTCTCACGTTATGAAAACTTTGGCTTTGTTAAGATGTGAAGCAAAATAGGAAAGAAAGGGAAAAGAGTCACAGTATTTAAGAATTGTCCTTTCTCCTGTTTAATTAATTTTGGAGTAGTTGTGAGAGGCGTACACAGGTACCTCTCCAAGGTCTTCAGCCATATGTTTGGAGGTTTAGTCTTCCTTTAATTATTTTTTGAGAAATAGATGTATTTTTCTGTTTAATAAAATATTTATGTCATGCCCTATATCTAAAGTTTTTAGGCCAACATACTATAAAAACCATTTAAACAGACTAAAAACATATTACACAATTTATAAGTTAAAACAAGAAAATTTAAAACCAATTAAAATAGTTTAACAGTGTTTTGAACACTGTACTACAACCCTGGAGACCAGGGTTCAATTCCCTGCTCGGCCATGGAAACCCACTGGGATTACCTTGGGCACATATCAGAGTTTCAGCCTCAGAAAACCCCATGATAGGTTCACCTTAGGGTCATCATAAGTCAGAAACATCTTAAAGGCTCACAGCAACAGCAACAGCAACACCACAGTTTAAAACCATGCACATATGGAGATTTGGATGAAATGAATTAGGCTCCAAAGGCTTTAGTAAAAAGCCATATTTTCACTACATGCTGGAAGGACAGCAGCAATGATGCCAATCAAACCTCTTATGGAGAATGTATTTCACACCTGTAGTGCCACACCAAGTTCCCCCATGTCCTCTCACACTATATTGTCCATACTGGTGAGACACAGAGGAGTCCTCCTATCCAACTAGCAGACATCAATCCTCAGGCAGAAGTGTATTAGCAGCCAGTGCAATTCCTTTAAACTGGTGCTATATGGTATTTGGTATTCTGATCAATGGTCCCCTTGATGTATTTTACGCTACCTGCAGCTTCTAAGTCATCTCCAAAGGCAGTCCCATAGACAGTGTATCGAAGTAATCTGAGAAATTACCAGCGTATCAACTACTATGGTTAAAGCTGCTTAAAGATTCATAAAGATCAACAAGGTATCACTCCCCTGTCTTTTACCCAGAGTAAGTCTTCAGTCAGGGAAGCAAGTCTTCTTCAGAACCAAGTTCTGGCCTGAAACTAGAGTGAAATGGATTCAAATAATCTGGTTCCTCCAAGAATGTTTGAAGTTACCCACATACCACTTGCAGTGCCAAAAAAGCACTTGTTTGCCTAGAAATTTCCTTAACAGCCCTATTACACAGAAACAAGGACTCCCTCCCAAGCTTATAACTACTTACACATAATTATTAATTATAATTCATTCTTTTTTTCATAATAACTAAGGGTCAAACTATCTGTTAATTGAGAAGATTGTGATTCCCAAAAGTAGCACATTTTCCCCTCTGACAAAGGAATTCCCTTACAGATACTGTGCCTCAGTAATCAGAATTGCAAATTAAGTCTGTATTTACTTCCCAGTGACCCATTACAAAACAAAGCACACTGGAATTCAAGGTATGTGGTTAAGGGGGAAAAATTGTGCTACAACACAACACTATTAAGAAAAGCATTATTTCTAATTACACACCAAACATACTGTCTAGTTTGACCTTTAACTACATTACACTCATAACTTAATGGGGGATATCATCACTCTGTTTCAAATATAACTTACTTATAATTACCTTTATTGTTAGTGGGTTATGGGGTCACTAAAAGGTTGCAGAGGAGTAACACATGGTTCAAGTGATGTCTTGTGTTGCTATCTTATTGTGTTGTGCTTTACTGTGGTGGCTGAAGCAACAAGAGATGCACAGGAGAAGAGTAATTTTTATACCACTGTCCAGTAGCTCTATAGCATTCAGTTGGAGTTTTTAAGGTATCTCAGAAGAAACTACCCAATTTGCTGGTGTATAAGACTCACTTTTTTTCCTGAAAAATACTGTTTGAAAATGGGGTGAGTCTTATATGCCAGTGCATCTTATACACCAGCAAATAGTATTAAATGGGGTGCATCTTATATGCTGGTGCATATTATATGTCAGCAAATACAGTATTTCAGTAAAGAGTTACTTTTGAAAAATATAGCTGTGACAGTGACTAGTTCTGGCCTTGGAAGGGCAACTACAACTAATTACTTATAAAGCAGCTTTCATGCATTGTTCTCTCCTCCTAAACAGATGCTGCTTAGCAGACAACTGTGAAGAGAAATAGGGTGAATAGAGTGCCTTCCAAGTAACTCAGACTGTATATTACACAGGAAGCAAAGCACCGGACTGTGTATTAAGGGGGAGACTTGTGACTGAGCTCTTCAGAATTTATTTTTTGCTTAAAAGTCCCAGTTTAAAAAAAAAAAAGAGATAGCAGGACATAAGCAAAAAAGAAAAAAAGATAAATAATAGCCAAAAATTATGTGAATTTGATAAGAGTATGGGTGCTGGGGAAGGGAATTTTAGTTCTTTCCTCTCGCAGTATTCACATCTAAATTGTCCAGCTAAGTTGTTCTTACCTTGCTGTGGGGAAAAAAAGATGCACATATATAGATATCTTTTCCTCTTATGGTTAGTGGTATGTGTGAGTCAGGCTTAAATTTGATCAGACTCTAGAATTCCAGAAAGTTTATGACATTTTAAAATCATGACTGGTGAAATTAAATCCAGTGAGAATACATAGCTGGCTTAAGATGTTCCTCATAACACAAAAGAATGCCATGTTAGTTTTCTTTTCTAACAAAAACTATTACTCCAACCACAAAATAAGATCCCTCTCTCTATAGAGAAAACATAATTCCTAGGACCATATATTACACAAGAATTTAAAGAAAAATATTTCCTGTTCTTTCCCTAAACCACTAGTCTGTGCTGTAGGACTTTCTTCCAGGCAGTGAAGCTAATATTACGCTGTGAAGTGCCTGTGCCTCAACATTGCTTATTTCATACATCCTTACTAATGTGTGTGGCTATTCTCACATGGCCGCAAACAAAGGGAATTTTTATTCTGTTTTAACTGAGTAGAAACTGAAAATTGAAGAAGATGAGGAAGGGTGAATTGTTTGTTTAACTTAAGCAGCTGGGATGCATGCTCTGCTTTGGGTGACTGGAAGTAGGAAGGAACTGCAGATTAGGGTAGCCTGGATCAGCCCAACAATACATATCACAGCAGCAACTCCAGCTGCAGTTTGACTGGAGTGTGTTTGAATACTGCATGATCAGCCCTAGCAGATCCAACCACTTGCTAAAACACATGTAACACATGCCTTAGTTACATCCCATTTAGATTATTGTAACACATTCTACGTGGAGCTGCCTTTGAAGAGTGCTTGGAGACTTCAGCTGGTCCAAAGAGCTGCAGCCAGGTTGTTAACTGGAGCTGGTTACAGGGATCATACAACACCCCTGCTGCAACAGCTCCACGGGCTGCCGATCTGTTTCCAGGCACAATTGAAAGTGCTAGTGATGACCTTTAAAGCCCTACACGGCTCAGGTCCAGGTTATTTGAAGGATTGTATCCTCCCCTATGAACCGGCCTGGGGGGGTTGAGATCTGCTGGAGAGGCCCTTCTCTCTGTCCCACCACTCTCTGGACTTGCTGCTGTGATATTCATTGTGATATTTATTGGTGGGAACATGGGAGAGGGCATTCTCAGTGGCTGCTCCCAGGCTCTGGAACTCCCTGCCCAAAGAGGTCAGACTGGAACCCTGCTATTTAATCTGTGTTTTAACTTTTATATATTACAGTCTTTAATTATGCTTTTTTAAGTTTGTAAGTCACCTAGAGTCCCCTCAGGGAGAAAAGTGGGATAGAAATAAAGAGGAGGAGGAGGAGGAGGAGAGGAAGAGGAAGTAGTATTGTTTGACTGAGAAGCAGAGATTGACCAAAGGACTCAAGTAAGGTTAGTATTTGGAGGCATTTGAATGGGAACCTCCCTGTTCCAGGTGAAAAACTGTAATCATTTTAAGCATACTTGGAATCTGCATGTTAATCTGAATATTATGTAAAATAGACTGTCTTAAAATAATTTTTAAAAAATTTGAAGCAGTTCAACAATCAACATAAAAACTGCAATCTGATACAACAAAACTCAAGTCATGATCTCATTAGTGCTTGGGTGCTCACAAAGGCTTGGGCTGGACAGCTAGGTTTTAGCTAAGTACTATTCAGGCATCCAAGAAGAGAACATTCTGTAAGTTGGGTGCTACAGCTGCAAAAGCCCTCTTCAGCTTACATCATCAACATGATGTGCTGCTCCCAAGACTGAAATAAAGAGTCAACCCCTCCCTTAATAATCAGGCAGGTATATATCAAGAGAGGTGTTCCCTTAGATACCAACATTTTGAAGGCGCCTTGAGAGAGATTTGCCCTGAAGGTAGCATGAACCCTTGAACAAAATTTACTCTAAAAATTTCCCATTCTTTTCTATATTGGAGAAATGTTCACTGTGTAGATTAGTATTTACAAGTTGAACGTTTCAATGTGTGGAGCTTTAACACGGAGTGACATTGCCTATTCTGCCACCATTTTGCAAGAATCCAGAGGACCAAGTACACAGCAGAAATGCCTTTTACAATTGCCAGATTTACAGAAAAGCATGGTCATATCAAACTTCAATTTATTACTATTGGTTTTATTACTGTTAGTACTATTTATTATGTTTTAACTGTGTACATACTGTTTTCAAATTTCTCTAGTTCCTTATTTTTTGGCATATGAAGGAGACACATACAGAACTGCCCCTTCAAAGACTTGACTGAGTAGAATTGCCATGTCAGTGTGGGAGGACTCTTCCAGTGGAGGGAAGTTCAAGCCCCATGAGCTTAAGGACGGTAAAGAACTGACTGTCCCATGGACTTTGGATCATCAGAGAAATAAAAGCCTGGAGCCCTGGATGAAAGCAACAGGACCCCAGAATCAAAGACCCAAGCCAAAAAACACAACAATCAGGCTACGCTACCAAACAGGAGTGCTCAATGCCAGGGGAATTGTCCTCAAGTGTAAGAGACTTCCTCAAGTGAAGAGTCCTTTCAGGGGGACTTTATGCAAGAATGGTCTAAGCGTGGTTTAGGCAACTTGTGCATAAAAACTTCATGGTTGTGTGTTTCAAGTTGCTGAGAATAGAATCTGACATGAATTTTACCAACCATTCCTTGCATCCCATGCTTCTTGTCACAGTTTACCTCATGCCTAAGCTTGAACTGTGCTTTGTTTCAATTATGGAACTCTTCCTGCTTATTATTCACTTTGCCCAGCTTTGGCTTTGGCCTGCAGGACCTTACCTATTTATTTGCCACTGTTTTGATTGATTTACTCTCTGTGGCAATTTAACCTTGGATTGACCACTGACCTTCACGAGTAGCCTACCACTGTCTGGATTATGTCCTAGCCTGCTCCTTCCCCATTTGGACAATGTTACTACCTCCTGCCTGGCCCCAGAACAGGAATGATGTGGGCAAATGCCTTTTGCAAATTTCACAATGGAAATTTTCATCTCTTTCTCTCCCTACTTAGCCTCTTCCTTTTGAAGTTAATTACAAGCCAGTATTCTCTTCCTCTTCCCAAATCTTCTCCCTATTCCAACTACCTCTGGGTTCTTCCCACTTCTGCATTGACCTAAGACCAGACAATATCTATCAGTGACATCAGCGATAGCCAAGCCAGTTCTCTGTGATACATGGACAATGAGTGGGCAAGAAAAATCCCAATTCCAAGCCACAGCTTTCCTCACCACAAATGTTGGCTGGTGGCTCTCGTTTGACTGGGGCAGTAAATCCACTTCAGATATTAATGCAGGCTTTAAAAAAGCTATCCAAGGTGCTCAACCCTATCCAGCAAATAGGTTTAGCATCAATCCAAGACCTATTCACTGAATCCTCAACACTGAATCTATCCAAGCAAAGCAGTTAATGACCACAGCTGTTTGAGGTCTCTCATTCATGGGGTCACCATAAGTCAGAGTCAACAGCAAGTAACAATGGCAATGATCTTGGATATATCCTTTAAAGCCATCCAAAACCTGGACTGGATTCACACACACACACCTATGAGATCCACCAGCTGCCTCTCTTCCCAGTAGTACACAAAAGCACAGAAAGAGCACTTGCGTGGAAGGGCAGGTTGATAACCTGTAACTATTGTTCTTTGAGTGTTCATCTTTGCCCTCACAAATGGATCTTGCACCTGTGCAGATTCATCCCCAGAATGTTTCAGAGCTGTGTAGCTTTCGACTGGAGCTCTGCCGCCTTCAGGCATGAATATAAATAGTGCTAAGAGCTACTCCCTCTCAGTTCTGTCATCCACTGAGATTAGACTAGACCTACAGAAAGAGAGGAGAGGAGGGATGGTTGTTTGAGGGCACAGATGACCACTTGAAGAATTACATTTACAGGTGGAAAAAAAATCTGTCCCCCTTCATTGTGGTCTCTGTGCCTCACATAAATGAGCGATTAGCTAGCTTAGCAGAGGAGCATAAACGACAGTACCACCTTTCCAAATGAAGCATCAGCCCAAGCTATTCAATCCACTTGGTTGTGCCAGATAAAAGTTGACATCTGAGCCCAAGCAGCTGCTCTGCAGACTTCTGGCAGGGAAATGACCTGTAGCCATACATGTAATGCAGACACTGTGAAGGCTGAGTGGGACCTAAGGCCTAGCAGTGCAGGTTTCTTGGTGAGCTGGTATGCCAAATTGATCAATTCAACCACCCATCTGGGCAGTCTCTGTGAAGAGATAAGGAAGCTTGCCTTCCAGCTGCCACAGCAGAGGAAGAGCTTAGGAGATTCCACATTGGAAACATCTGGAAATGATTACTGTCCAGACTATGCAAGCACTTTTCCAACTGAGAAGAGGGGTCTTGATGGAAGGCCAAAAATATAATAGCCTGACTGAGGTGGAATGGGGAGGACTGCTGGGTTGAAGCATCACACCACCTCTTCCCAATAGAAAATCATAAAAAGCTGGTTTGACTAAGTACAAAGTTCACTCACCCATGGCTGGCTACTAGGAAAAAAAACATCTTGACTGTAAGGAGTCAGAGATCCATGGTAGCAACTGCCTCAAAATATTTCTTCATTGGTTGGGACAGAACCAGTGAGAGAGACCAAGGTGGAATAGAGTTCTTGATAGGTGGATAGAGGTCGGACAAGAAATGTTAGAATCTCTTGACAGACATGTTTCTAAACAGTATGGAGGCAGGATGGCCAGCCAGTTGGTATGCCACTATACCCACCAGATAAATCTGCCAGGAAGAAAAGGGAAGACCCATGTCCTTTCAAATGCAGAAATAAATCATTACTGTCTTTTCATTGGTGGGTGCAGCCAGAGGACCTAAAGCCTTGGCAAATGAGCAAAACTGATGCCATTTGTGGCCTGAGGGTTTATGAGCGGCCTGTAGGACAGAACATACATGAGATCTATGATCTCCAATGCCATGAAGCCATCAGATGAAGTGACCTGAAGTTTGGATGCCTCACTTTGCCATGACAGTGTGTGAACAGAGTAGGCAAGCATGTTGTGAAGGCAGTCACAACAAGAGATTTATAAAGGCATCACAAATCAGAGTTGTCCCAGCCACCAAGGAGCTATGAGGATGCAATCAGTCATGTCCTCTCGAATCTTGATCAGTATTGTGGTGATCAGAGGAAAGGGAGGAAGCAGAGACCTCATCCAGTGCCAGAGAAAAGCATCCCCCAGAGTTGCAACCACAACCCTTCCTTATGCAGAAAAGTTTTGTGGTTCTGCATAGAAGCAAACACATCTATTAATGGATGGCCCCATCAGTGTATGATCAGATTGAAGGCATGACCAGATAGATTATGATTGTGTGTTCAGAGAGTCTGCCAGGAGATTTCTTGCCTGGGCACATACAGAGCTAGCAGAAAAATGCATCTGCAAACACATCAGTCCCTCAGCTGCATGGCGAAAGAGTTCATAGTGGGAGACTTCATCCATCTCTGTTTGCTGATACAGAATACTGTGATCATGTTTTCTGAGATTATCTGGTGCCTTCAAATAGCTTGAGGGCCTTCATGCCTATGATCAGTTCCAGAGCACTGATGTGGCAACTTTTCTCTGCCATCAAGCAGTGCCACTGGATCATGACTGCCAGTGCAGTGTGTGCCCCTTCTAGAAAGGATGCATCCAAAGTTATAAGGGTTGCAGTTTGGGATGGGTGAAAGGGCATGCCCTTGAAGAGAATGATTGGTCAGAGACGCCAATGCAGGGTTGATTGGCTCTGTGAGTGGAGCAGAAGCAGCCTACATGGGGAGTCCCATTTTGGATCACAGGAAGCAGAGTTATCAGAGCCATGCACCCAGGGTAGTTGCTGTGGTGGAGGCACTTCATAACTGGCCAAGCTGGCACCAGTCTAATATACAGGATGTAAGTGATCAGGTGCCGAATGATTCATGCTCTGTCTGAAGGCAGGAATGCTTGAATGAGTCTGGAATCCAGAACTGGTCCTATGAAGGAGAGGGATTGGGAAGGGGTAAGGGATGATTTCTTGATTTGATGTGCACTTGGAGTCCAGATTGACAAGGAGGGATAAGTTTCTGCCTATGTCCCTATGCAACTTGTCTTCCGTTGAGGCAATCACCAACCAATCATCCAGGTATGAGGGGAAAAATGGCATTGGACCACGAGTGATCCTTGACTATATGGTATATGGAAGTACCCATGGAACAGGATCAGCAGCAAGGCAGGTGGCTGGTGAGTTGGTAAGTGGCTCTTCTAGGAGCTTGCAACCACAAATGAACTGCTCTGTTGAGGGTTGGTTATTGAGGGTGCATGCTACTCAAGTCATTTCCTGTATCAACTGTTCTTCACGCCGAGTAAGGCTACCAATATTGGTCACCTCAGCAGTTGGAGAAGGAGGACAGAGTGACACCAGATGACAGACAAGATGGCAGTCAATACTGAGGTCAGTACCAGGGTAGCAGTCAACAGACTGGCCTTCTCTTTCTCCTTAGTGCTTCTGTTCTGCTTGTGAGAGGCTATTGAATTGATGGCATCCCTCTTCTGCTACTTGCCAGGCTTTAGGTGTATAGAAACAGATCTGCCTGGAGTTGAGGGAAGCTCGCCACTGGGAGCCTCAGTAAGTGATAGAAAAGCAGCAGATCTGACATCTGAAGCTGATGGAGAGGCCATGCGTGTTCAGACCAAGAGAATCTCTGAGAGGAGACATTTCTTGAATACTGACATCAAGGCCAATGAAGGGGCCAATTCTGAGCAGTGATGTCTGCAGCTTTTACAGACTGCTCCCAGAGACAGAGCTGGAGCCAAAAAAGACTGTTATGGAGTCTCTGAGTTGTAAACTCCTTACAAATAGAACAATAATTAACCAAATGGCCTTCACTCAGTGGCATGGTCCATCAGAACTGGTGATCTTCCCTCTGCTGGAGATGTAGTTTTTGAAAAAAGCCCTCCAGGCCATACAAGAAAAAAGTAACCAACAACCAACCAGAGTTAGGAGGGAGGAGGTGAACTAACAACTACTACATTTATATATAGAAAGAAAAACACCAAAGGAAGAGGTGAGGTGAAACTTGAAAGAGGAAGGAAGAAGAACAAAGTGGAAGCCATCCAAGATGTGGACACTATGATGGACAAAAAAGGAACTGAGATGGAGTAGCTCTTGGCACCCAAAAGGGGTGGGGTTCCCACCAAAAGCTACTCAGCTCTGAAACATGGATACAGCACCCATTTATGTGAGGCACAGAGACCACAGTGAAGAAAAGTACAGTCAGTGGGACCTGCATCCAAATTGAGGGTGGCTGGTGAGTGAAGTAGTCTCATATATTCCCTGTAAGTGAAACAAACAGCAGTCAAACATGCTAAATACAATGCTTGTTTATGCATACTGACCAAAGAAAGATTCTTAGTCAAGTCTAAAGTATATAAACGCCCTGTCCTGTCCTGTCCTGTCCTGTTTTGGCTGCAGAAGGTGCATAGAAATGGGAATAGATGAAAGCCACATACATGGACCGAATGCAGGCACTAGCCGAACCCATCATCTCACTGATAAAGAGGAGCTGAGAAGAGCAGAAATGAGAATCAGCCAGACACAATATGCAGAACTATATACATACATTATTAAGCCTTTTACAGTGACCCAAGAGAGGGACTGAGCTCTTATAGAATTGTACAGGCCCTGATGTCTGAACCACCTCTCCTCGCTGGGTATTGACTTATTAAAAGATCTTGTTTTGATTGGTATCTCACCCATCTTTTACAATTGCCGTGTTCACAGGACTTCTGAAATCTCTGACAAAAGGGACTATGTAAAGATAGAATCCCAAACAGTCACTAAGGTCATTCCTTGGAGGAATATATTAAGAAAAATAGTAGAGATAGTGCCTAATAATTTGCAGACAAATATGTAGAGAAGCTGGGAATGTACACCACTCATGGTCTTTAACAGAGTATAGAATGTGCATATAGAATGTCAAAAGGCAGTACAGAGGGGTGAGAACATAGGTGCTACTGAGATGTCACAGGATAAGATTCATGATTAACATACTGCTACCAGAAGAGATGGATATTGCTTTTGTAAAATTAATTACAATATTTCCATGGAGGCATGCCATAGTAGTAATGCATTTTCAATTACCCTATTAAATACTGGAAAATATTAAATACTGGAAATCCAACTCTGCATTCTAAGAACAGAACAGCCAGTATAATTTTTGCCATGGGTTGCTGAAAATTTCATATCTTAGAAGATGAGGGATTGCTATCACAATCTTGACCAACAGGGAACAAATTGGTAGAAGAAGGTAAAGTGGACAGAACTTTGGTGGAAAGTACCTATTACATCTCAGAATTTGAAATGAAAAGTAAAAACTGAACATAACCATCTTCTAGGCCATCCTCTTGTTCAGTCTGCTCCTACAAAAACCTGTGGTTTGTAGGTGAGTCCATAGTCTACAGAAGGGGCTAATCAGGGTAGGTCATCTCTGTAGCAAAGAAGTAGGGGGACCAAACGGAGGGAGTAAGCTGGGAAATTCTGCCTGGATTTTTATTGGGAGAAATTCTTTAGTTCAGACAACAGGAGCCTACATGGGTTCACGGAAATGGCAGAGATATCTGGAATGCCTAGCTCCATGGATGCTGAGTTGTTACAGTGTTGCAGGGTGTACCATGTTTGTCTTCCTGCTTATGGAAAACAGAAACTACATCTGCAGCAAATACAAGTTGGTGGCTCTTCTGTGGAACATACTGAGCACCACTATTAAACAAGTACTAATTAACAGCTCAGCATCTTTCTGGAGAGAGGACTTATGCAGTGTGCCACACAACTTTGTCCTTGGCCATGTGCTGTTCAACATTTTTACAAATGAAGAAATAGAGACAGATGACATAAAGCCAAGAAAGATACCCAAAATCATAGAAGATAGGACTATGATGCAAAGGGATGTAGATGGGCAGAAACACTGAGCGAGACTAATAAGAAGAAATACAGATAAGTGCAGTGTCTTCCACTTAGGTATAAAAGAAAATCAAATGGATACACATAAAGTAGGGAAACTAGACTTGTCAGTAATACATATAAAAAAGGTGTAGGTATCAGTCAAATTTGTCTGTGGAACAGAAACTGAATATAAGTCAGTAGTGTGGTATAAGAGAACCTAAATGATATAGTAGTTGAATTGCTGGACTGTGACTCTGGAGACCAAGGTTCAAATCCTTGTTCTGTCATGGGAGTTCACTGGGTGACCTTAGGCAAGTCACCCTCTCTCAGCCTCAGAGGCAGGAAAAGGCAACCCCCCCCCCAAAAAAAAAATCTTGGCAAGAAAACCATATGATAGATTCACTTTAGGGTCACCTTAAGTTGGAAGTGACTTCAAGGCAAACAAGAAGAAGAAGAAGTGTGGTATAGGTGCTAAGAAACAAATGCAATCTTGGACTGCATGAACAAAACCATAGTGTCCAGATGATGGGGGATAACGTTTTTATTCTATTCTGTGATAGTCAGGCCATGTCTAGAACACTGTATCCAGTACTGGGTGTTATATTTTAAGAAGGATACAAATGGGATTGAGGGTGACCAGAATGGTGAGGGACCAGGTAACCATGCCCTGTGAGCAACAGTTGGTAGAACTCATGTGCTAGCATGGAGTACAGAAGATGAAACGGAACTATTACAAAAGTCTCCAAACATCTAATTGTCACACAGAAGATAAAGCAGACCCACTTTCTATTGTTCCTGAAAGAAGGACTGTAATCAATGGATGCAAATTATAGAGATATAGAAAAACTTCGTAATGGGTAGGCATTGTTGGACTGTGTAAGAGATTGCCTCAGAGTATGATGAGCTGCCCTTCACTGGAAATATTTAAGCTGAGTCTGGGCAGCCATTTATCAATGATATTGTCACTCAGGGGAGCACTGGCAAGGGAGTATTGAATAGATGGCAAACAAAATCCTCACCGACTTCTTTGATTCTCACAGAGGTAGCATAAATTCTCTTGCAGCATAAAAAGGAGGAAGATGGGGGAAAGGAATGTGGAAGTATCTTTAAGACAAACTGGTTTTTATTTTAGCATGAGCTTTCATGGATATAAACTCAGTTCTTCAAATGCAGTACAGAGTGATATTAAAGTCTCAGGTATAAACATATTTATACATTTATACATTTCTTGTCTTCCTTTGTAATTTCCTTGTTCAAGAACCACATTCTGAAGCCCAGGAAGGTTGAAATGTTCCGCAACTGTTTTTTGGGTATTGCCATTTCTAATGTCAAGTTTGTGTCCAGTTATTCTCTTGTGTAGAGATTGTTCCATTTGTCCAATGTAGAACACAGAGTGGCATTGCTGGCATAGAATGGCATATATCGTACTGGAAGAAGAGCAAGTAAATGCATCTTTGATGTTGTGGGTAATGTAATGGGCTTTTGTAGTATTGTTCCCAGAGTAGATGTGGGAAAAAGAGTTGGCATCTGGGTTTGTGGCAGGGTCTTGTCTCTGTATTACCATCCATATTCTGTATCCTGTGGTGAGTAGTTGTTTAAGATTTGGAGGCTGCCTATAGGGCAATAAAGGCCTGCCTCCCACAGCTGGTGAGAGGGCTGTGTTATATTCCAGTACTGATTGCAGCTCATTGATGATGCATTTGAGTGAACATAGCTGGGGACTGTAGGTGCCAATCTCAAAAACAATCCTAACATTATAATGCAACAGGCAGAAAAAGGAGGAGCTGTGGTTATCATGAACAAGTCAGACTACATACAAGAAGCTGAGAGACAACTGTCCAACATCACATTTTACAGAATCCTCTCTAAAGATGCCACTGATGAATATCTGAAGGAACTACACAAATTACTCAGAGAATTCTCCACCAATATACAGAAGTGAATTCAAGTACACATTCCAGGAGCCCAAACAATGCATCTTTATTTACTACCCAAAATACACGAATGAGGCAACCCAGGAAGACCTATTGTCTCAAGCATTAAAGAACCATAGAATCAAAGAATCATAGAGTTGGAAGAAACCACAAGGGCCACTGAGTCCAATCCCTGCCATGGAGGAATACACAATCAAAACACTGCCAACAGATGGCCATCCCAACCTCTGTTAAAAAACTTTCAAAGAATGAGACTCCACCACACTCCAAGGCAGCATATTCCACTGTGAAACTCTTCTTACTATCAGGAACTTCTTCCCATTGTTTGAAGAAGTTTGAAGCCATTGCTCCATGTCCTAGTCTCTGGAGTAACAGAAAACACACTTGCTCCATCGTCCATATGACATCCCTTCAAATATTTAAACATGGCTGTCACATCACCTCTTAACCTTCTCTTCTCCAGATTAAACATACCCAGCTCCCTGAGCAATTCCTCACAAAGCATGGTTTCTGGGCCATTTTGGTCTCCTTCCTTTGGATATGTTCCAACTTATCAATATCTTCCTTGAACTGCAGTGCCCAGAACTGGACACAGTATTCCAGGTGGGATCTGACCAAAGCAGTACACAGTGGTCCTATTACTTCTCTTGATTTAGACACTGTACTCCTATTGATGTAGCTTTGAATCACATTGGCTTTTTTAGCAGCCACATCTCACTGTCAACTCATGTTCAGCTTGTGGTCTAATAACATTTCTACATCTCTTTCACATGTATTGTAGTTAAGCCATGTTTCACTCATCCTATATCTGTGCGTTTGATTTTTTTTCTGCCTAAGTGTAATACTGTACATTTCACCCTATTGATATTCATTTTATTAGCATTGGTCAAGTGCTCTGTTAAGGTCATTTCTGTTAATCTGTTACGGTCATTATGAATTCTAATCATGTCCTCTGAGGTGTTAGCTACCTCTCTTAATTTGGGGTCATCCACAAATTTGATAAGAATGTCCTCTATTCAAAAATAATCCATGTCATTTGTAAAGATGCTGAATAACACTGGGCCCAGGACATTACCTCATGGCACCCCACTAGTCACTTCTCTCCAAAGTGAAGAGAAGCCATTGGTGAGTATTCTTTGGGTTCAGTCAGTCAATTAATTACAAATCCATCTAATAGTACTATTGTCTAGCCTGCATTAAACTAACTGGTTTGCAAGAATATCATGGGGAAACTTGTCAGAAGCCTTACTGAAATCAAGATATGCTACATCCAAAGCATGCCCTTCGTCTATCAATCTTGTAACTCTTATCAAAAAAAAAGAAGAAGAAGAAGAGAGTGATAAGATTAGTCTAGCATGACTTGTTTTTGAGAAATCCATGTTGACTTCTAGTGATCACAGCATTCCTTTCTAAGTGCTTACAGTCTGTCTGTTTAATGATCTGCTCTAGAATCTTTTCTGGTATTGATGTCAGGCTGCCTGGGCCTCTTTCTTTCTCTTTTTGAAGATAAGAACCACATTTGCCCTCTTCCAGTCTGCTGGGACTTCTCCTGTTCTCCAGGAATTCTCAAAGATTATTGCTGGGGGTTCTGTAATTTCTTCTGACTGTTCTTTTAATGTAGTTCATCTGGTCCTGGAGAATTGAATTCATTTACAATAGCCAGATATTCCTTTACTTCCTCTTTAGCTATACTGTGTGTCATTTCCTCCACCACATCATCTCCTCTGTTTTTTCCAGGTCGAGTACTATTTTCCTTTTGGGAGAAGACAGAAGTAAAGAAGGTGTTAAGTAGTTCTGCCTTTTCTCTGTCCTCTCTTAGCATTTTGCCATGTTCTCCAGACAGTGGCCATACCATTTCCTTGTTCTTCCTCTTGCTACAGACATAACCAAAATTGCCTTTTTATTGTTTTTAACCTCTCTAGCAAGCCTTAGATCACTCTGTGCTTTAGCTTTTCTGACTCTCTGCCTACACATGCAGGCTGCTCATTTGAGTTCCTCTTTGGTGATTCCTTCCTTTTTCCATTTCTTGTACAGGCCCTTTTTAAAATCTTTTAGTATTCCTGGCCACAGGATCACACCCCGTATTTCCCTAAATTTACTGAAATCAGCTTTTTAGAAGTTTAAAACACATGTCTGACTACACTTGGCTTTCCCTTTCCACTATTTAACAAACAGTGGAACATGTTTATTCCCACCTAAGGATCCTGCTACTTCCACCCCACCTCATCATTTTTTGGTTAGGATAAGAGCTAAAATAGTCAATCCCCTTGTGCTTCTTCAACCTTCTGGACAGTGCAATCGTCTGCAAGGGAAGTGAGGAATTTCTTGGAGCTTATATTCTTGGCCAAGTTTGACTTCCAGAAAATATCGGAATACCTGAAATTTCCCCTTACTACTACATCTCTCCTTTTTGCATGTTTAATTATATATTTTAGGAAGGAATCACGCAAGTCCTCAGTGTGGCTGAAGGGTCTGTAGTTGTCGGGAGTCCTCCATGTTTTATTGTTTTAGGATAGCAGTAGACTGAGGAAATAGTGATAGTAGGCTGTTAGCTATTCCCAGGCGCCAACCATTCCTTCTGGCTGGAATTTCAAAGGAACCATTTGGCATGATGACGTTCGTTCTTTTACAACTATCTTAGGAGAAACTGTCTGTTAAAGTGTAAGGTGGGGGGAAAACGTTCCATTCTCGAGCTTTAACGTCTGAAGACAGCATCCCTTACTATGTTACAATAAATCTTCTATTAAGTTTGTTGATCCGTGTAAGAGTGAATCTGTTCCTGACAGAAAGCTCGAGAATCCTTTCAAAAAATGCACCAATTGATGGACCAGTCGATTACTGAAGAAGAGCAAGGATCTGCAGAATCTGATGGAGCTACAGAAACTGAAGTGCCCCTGGATACCAAGACAAAATTGCGCCTGACCGAGGCTATGGAAACCCCCACAAGCGGCCAAACCTGGGTCTGGGGAGAAAAGCCACATACGTCGTTGAGACAACGCAGAAGGGCTGCTAGATGGGATACATCAGCAAAAGACCTATCCCTTTTGGAGGAGATAAAGCAAATGGAAACCGAACTGGAAAGAAAAGATGAGGAGATACTCGAACTCAAGACCATGCTACGCGAGATGCGCATCCGTCCCTCGCAGACAGGGAGATCACCAGGAGGAGAACCACGAGCGGCTGTCTCGGCGGCAGGCACCCCTGGTCCGCCCCAGCAACCAACAGGGCACACGCCAGCGCCACTGTTACTCAGAAATGTGGGAGACCTGAAAGCGACCTTCAACGGGAAGGGGGAGAAACTCTCCTTTTTTTGACTATGGCAAACAATTTCATGATTGATCACGGCCATCTATTTCGGGATGATGCGGCCCGAATTCGATACCTAAGCCAGAGGATGAAAGGACTGGCAGCAGACTGGGTAGCGAACCTATATGACTCCCGCGCCCCCGAAACTGAAAATCTGCAGCTCTTCATGAACCATCTGCGGGAACGCTTGAAGACCCCCATTTATTGGAAAACACCAAATATCAACTGAAACGAATGAAACAAGGCAGGAACGATGTGGGGACGTATTCCCGTGAATTTAGAAACCTGGCCACCAAAGTCCCGTGGAGTGATGAAATTCTAATTGAGTTATACAAAGATGGACTAAATCCTGATATTCTACACGGGTGCTTAATGCAGGCCAATCCACAGACCCTGCTAGGTTGGGTCAGACTAGCTACTGAAATGGAAGGCATAACCCAGACTGTTCAGCTGAACCGACAAAGACAAGACGTGCCAAAACGACAACCTCGCGGTCCCACCGTCCTCAATGCTGAGGAACGGAACAAACGTCTCCGTTTGGGCATGTGCTTTAACTGTGGAAAACCGGGCCACCTCGCCAACACCTGCCGCGGAAACCAAGCTCCGACTGGGACTAAGGGAGCACGAGCAGACCCAAAGGATATAGAATTCACACATCAGACAGCGGCCGCCAAACAACCACTTAGACGCACTTCTAAGGACCCTGCAGCGGCGACAGGAGACTCCGATCCCGATGATGAAACCACCTCTTCGTCCTCATCTGACATAGATGGAGATTCTAAACCTGACTGCGATGACTGGCAAGCGGCGGGAACATCTGTAAGTACTCCTAAAATTCCCCATTTCTACGCCACGGTTGCGATTAGTGGCAGCGATGGGACTTTGCATGTACATAGGGCATTAATTGACTCTGGCTGCTCCAGAAGTTTGTTACACCCCAAATTGGCCAAACAATTGAAAACTCTTTATGAGCCCTTGGAATGCCCCATCAAATTAACGCAAATGGATGGGACCTCAATGACTGGGGGAGTAATTAGTAAAATCACTAAGCCCATCTCATTTCAAATGGACAAAAACAATTACAGCATGCGATTTCTAGTTCCCAAGGCGATGCAGTTCAAATTGGTCTTGGGAATCGATTGGCTTCGTGAATATAACCCCCAGATAAACTGGACTGCTGGCACTATGTCCTCTTCAGATGAAAACTTTTCTATTCCCCATGAAGAATTGCAACAAATTCCTTCACACTACCGAGACTTCCAAAAGGCTTTCCACGAAAGGGAGGCTGACAAATTGCCTCCCCACACGGACTTTGACTGTAAACTGGAATTAGTTGACGGGGCCACCCTGCCTAAACCGAAAATTTATCCATGAGCCAAAAAGAACTCCTTGCTCTCAAGAAGTTCCTAAATAAAAACTTGGCTCGCGGCTTTATCAAGCCCTCTACAGCCCCACGGCGAGTCCTGTCTTCTTCCGAAAGAGAAAAGATCCCAGCGCGGATCCGAGACTGATAGTTAACTACTCTGCTATTAACCAGGTTATTTCCTCCAATTGTTATCCCATACCTCTGATACGGACTGTTTTGGACCATCTTGTTCAAGGAAAATATTTCACCAAACTTGATCTTAAAGAGGCTTTTCATAGGATTAGAATGGACCCGGACTCTGAGTGGCTCACCACCTTTGCAACTCCTCTAGGTAACTTTAAATGGACGGTTCTTCCCTTTGGCTTACAATCGGGGCCATCTGTGTTCCAAATGTTTTTGAACACCATTTTCCATGACTTGTTGTATCAGGGGGTTCTGATTTATCTGGATGACATTTTAATTTACGCAGATTCCATGGAATCTCATGTGTCATTGGTTCGTGAAGTGTTACGAAGGCTTATAGATAACAACCTCGTGGTTAATCTATCTAAATGCCAATTTGACACCCAAACTTTTGATTACTTGGGATATAGGATTCAAGATTGTTCACTTAAAATGGACCCTTCGAAGATTAACTCCATTTTGCAATGGCCCGTCCCTAAAACTGTGAAGCAACTGCAGCAATTTCTTGGTTTTGCGAACTTCTACCGGAACTTTATTGAGGATTTTGCTGCCATAACGCTTCCACTCACCAACCTTCTACGGAAACCTAAAGGATCCACTGCGGGCAAGGCGCATAGACTTTGTTGGTCGCCTGAGTGTCAATCGGCGTTTGACCATTTGAAATCTAAATTTACGTCTGAGCCCTTACTCCTTTTTCCCGACAGTACGAAGCAATTCATTGTGCAAACGGATGCTTCGGACTTTGCCATGGCAGCCGTTCTTTTACAACATGACACCACAGGAGCACTCAGGCCTTGTGCTTTCATTTCAAAGAAATTTTCCCCTCAACAAGCTAATTGGCCTATTTGGGAGAAAGAAGCCAAGGCTATCCATTTTGCGCTGTCCTCTTGGCGTCATTTGCTTGAAGGGGCTCGACTCCCCTTTGAAGTTTGGACTGATCATAGGAATTTGCAAGCCTTACAGTCTGCTAAGAAACTCTCCCCTAAGCAGGCGAGATGGGCTGAATTTTTCCAGAGATTCCGATTTAAAATTGTTTTCAAACCTGGCCGAACTAACCAACTGGCGGACCATCTCTCTCGACTTCCCTGTTTTGCGGAATCCCCTGCTACGTCCTCCCACTCCAATACCTTGTTTCCTGCCTCCTCTCTGGCTTCTCAAGTGACTACTCGTGCATTAGCAAAGACAAGGCTTTCTGCCTCCTCTCTTTGTGACTCCGCTCTCCGCGATGCTATCATTCATGCAGCGCATGCAGACTCCTGGCTACCGGCAAACAAGGATAAAATAGAATGGGTTGACAATCTCCCCTTTATGGCACCAAGGTCTACGTTCCCCCTGCTGCCCGCGAGCAGGTACTTCATCGTTATCATGATTCCAAACCCGCTGGACATTTTGGGTTTTTGAAGACATTGCATGCGATTCGCCGCCTTTTTTGGTGGCCTGGATTAAACCCCTCCGTGCAAACTTACATTAAGCAGTGTGCCACTTGCAACGTTTCTAAGTCGCCCACATCTAAACCTCAAGGGCTCCTGCAACCTCTGCCTGCGCCTGCTAGCCCCTGGTCGGTCATCGCATGGGATTTTATCGTGTCTCTTCCCTCTTCACACGGCTTTCATGTTATTTGGGTTGTTACTGATCACTTTTCCAAGCAATGTCATTTTGTGCCTCTAAAGAAACTACCCCGTGCTGACCAGCTGGCTGACCTGTTCGTTAATCATGTATGGAAACTTCACGGACTACCTTCGGTGATCATTTCGGACAGGGATCCAATTTTCACTTCCAAGTTTTGGACTTGTCTACTGAAAACCCTGGGAGTCACTCAGAAACTCAGCAGTGCTTATCACCCTCAAACAGATGGCCAATCTGAGCGTGTTAACAAATCTCTTGAACAATTTCTTAGGTGTTTTGTTTCTGAGAACCAGAATGATTGGGCTCCGCTCCTTCCGTTCGCTGAGTTTGCCATCAATTCTGCGGTTCATACCTCTACTGGGAAACCCCCCTTTGAAATAGTTTACAGCTTCCTTCCTTCTCCTTTCCCCCCCTCCCTCTCTTCCTCCGCTCCTCCTTCTGTTTCTGCTTGGGTCTCTAAATTTTCTGGCATTTGGCAATCCGTCTCAGATGCTATAGCATCCGCTAAAGCTTCCCACAAACGTTTCGCTGACCGTAAACGGCAGCCTAATCCCCTTTACCAGCCCGGGGATTTGGTTTTCCTTTCTTCTAAGAACATTTCCTCTCCTTCTCCGTCTAAAAAACTTTCCCCTCGTTTTCTCGGACCTTTTCCTGTGAAAAGGGCTATTAATGATGTCTCTTTTGAACTAGATCTCCCTTCTTCCCTCAAGGCTATTCATCCTGTTTTTCATTCCAGTTTGCTGAAGAGGGCACCTTCGCTGACTTCTTCGCCGGCTGATGTTCCTCAACGCCCCGACTGACTTGCTACTGCATTCATATTACTATTTAGTTTTCTTGTCTTTCTACTGTTCCGTGATATTTTCTATATTTTGTGTATCTTTATGTATATATTTTTTTAAAAAAGTGGGGCAGGATGTCGGGAGTCCTCCATGTTTTATTGTTTTAGGATAGCAGTAGACTGAGGAAATAGTGATAGTAGGCTGTTAGCTATTCCCAGGCGCCAACCATTCCTTCTGGCTGGAATTTCAAAGGAACCATTTGGCATGATGACGTTCGTTCTTTTACAACTATCTTAGGAGAAACTGTCTGTTAAAGTGTAAGGTGGGGGAAAACGTCCATTCTCGAGCTTTAACGTCTGAAGACAGCATCCCTTACTATGTTACAATAAATCTTCTATTAAGTTTGTTGATCCGTGTAAGAGTGAATCTGTTCCTGACAGTAGTAGACCCCCACCATGACATCACTGTTGTTTCTCCCCCCTTAAATATTACCCACATACTCTCAATCTGGCTTCCAGGATTTATTTCTCTGAAATAGGTCATGCCCCTCCATTGCTACACTACAATCATGACACCCATCCCATCAGCTTTCAGTGAAGCCTGTTTGTTTGGCTGTGGTAAGAATTCAAGTTCATCTTGTTTATTTCCCAAGCTCTGTGCATTATTCTAGAGACATCTAAGACCATGGGTCATTACCCCTATCTTACTTGTTGTTTCCTCCCACTGTCGCATACTTGTACTACTCACCCAGTTGTCCTTATAAGATTGAGATTATTATTTCCAGCACTTGATGAACTCCTGCGCTCAAGAATACTCTCTCCCTCCCCACCACCCATAACTCAGTTTGAAGCCCTCCTGATCAGGTTTGTGAGGCTCTTAGCAAAAATGTTCCTGCCAACTGCTGTCAGGTACAACCTATTACTTGCCAGGAGTCCATCTGCAAGAAACTGCAGACCATGGTCCAAGAAGCCAAACCATTCCCATCAGCTCCATCACCTCCACTATTTTTGTCTCCCTTCCTGGGTCATGCCCTTCAACTGGGAGGAGAGATGAAATGACAATTTGTGCATCAAGGTCCTTTAGCTTCCTACCCAGAACCTCATAATCCCTTCTGATCTCCTGAAAGCTGTGCCTGGCAGTGTCCTTGGTTACCACATGGATCAAAAGGAAGGGGTAATGGTCAGTCAGTTTAACAAGCTTTGTCAGCCGCTCTCTTACATCATGATTCTTTACGCCAGGGAAACAGCACACCTCTCAAAACATCCTGTCAGATCCATAAACCACTGCTTCTGTTCTCCTCAACAGGGAGTCCCCTACCACCACCACACATCGCCTCTGAGGATTGTCAAGATTCACGGAATCTTCCAAAGTCACCTGCACATTCTCTGAGGACTGACACTGTTGCTCTTGTCCTTCAATTTCACTGATAAAGGAGAGAGCTTGGAATTGTTTCTGTAGCTCCAAACTCACAGAATGATCCTTGGTCTTTCTACTTCTATGTGTTACATTCCTTCAAATGCTACCTCCTATGTTTGGAAACTAACCTCCTCCTCAGAGACGTCCCCTGTGTGTTTCTCATCCAGGACAGTCTGCTCTGCTCTGTCCAAAGGAAAACAAAACAAAACAAAGCAAAACCCTCATGCTCCCTAATATTCTGAAGAATAGATGCACAGGCCTCAAGTTGCTAGGCCTTCTCTTCCAACAGGGCAACCAACTTGCACTTGTTGCAGGTGTATCTGCTCACATCCTCCAGCAAGAACACACATACCGCAGCTATTGCAGGTGACTACAGTAGCTCCCTCACCATCCATATTCAGTAGTCTTAAGCAAGCACTGAAACAGAACTCCAGGCCTCACCCACAAAACTCCCTGCAAAACATCCACGCAAAACATCTGTTGGCCTTGTCCCTGTTGGCTGAGCTCCTGTTCACTGAGCTCTAGGGACTGTAGTGCTTGCTAGCTCCTGCCCCAACCAAATCTCTGACTGACTTCCTCTGGGTCTACACATAATAGAACAATATAGCCTAACAAGCAAGTGAGCAAGCCTCCCTCAGGTCAAACAGTCAGCCTTAACACAACAGACACAAGATTACCAAAGCACACCAAAATAATATAGTCTTAACAAGCACATAAGTTAGCCTCCTCCCAGCTCACACAAACACACAAACAGGCAACCTTACTCCAACAGACACAACAGCCTTAACTCAACAAATTCTCCCAAAAGGCTCTCTGGGGCCAGAGAGTTTTAATCCAACAGAAATGAACTCACCTTATGCTGTCTCTTTTATCACACCCACACAAAACACCTATTGGCCTTGCTGCCTGTTAGCTGAGCTCCTGTTCTCCTTTACTGAATCCTCACCGTTGGGATATCTGGATATACAGACTCAGTTCTCAAACCAACAAGCTACATGAAGGATACAACTGATTTTCTTAGGAAAATACAGCCCTTTCGCAACCTCCCAGAGAACACCATCCTAGCCACTGTGGATATGGAATCCCTATACATTTACATCCCATACCAGGATAGACTACAAACTATCAAGAACACCATCCTGAATGAGGCTACAGCAGACCTAGACATCAAACTCTGCCACTCTGTACTTACTTATAACTACTTCACTTTGGGGAATAATATGTACCTCCAAGTCAGTGGCACTGCCGCAGACACCAACATGGCATAACAATATGCAAACATCTTCATGGCCAACCTGGAATTATGCTTCTCAAACAAAAACTCTACCTACAGTTTCTTGATGACGTATTTGTAATTTGGCCATATGAAAAGCAGTTACTTGAGAAGTTCCACTCTACCTGAGCCTGATATAATTGATACAACAAATTCACTTTGTTGACACCATTGTGCAAATGCACAATGGACCTCTAAGCACCATGATTTACCAAAAACCCACTGATCCCTACCATACTTACAAGTCTCCAGTTTCCACCCAAAACATACTACCAAACCTATTGTTTACTAAGCCCACCAATACAACCACAACTGCTCAGACCCACAAGACAGAGACTCAAAACTTTTGGATTTACAACAGGCATTTCTCAAAATACAATACTCCCCTAAGGAGGTGAAGAAACAAATCAACATGGCAAGATTAATTCTTGCCAAGAACCATCTGCTACAAGACAGACCAAAAACACAAAATGACAGAAGACTAGTTCAATTCCTAGCTAAGACCAGTCAAACACATTATCAACAAACTACAGTCAGTTATGGAGAATAATGTAGCCCTCTCACAAGCTCTGGGAGGCAGGCATTTACTGGACTACAGACAGCCTCCACACCTTAAACTGCCACTCAAAGGATGCATAACATGGATAGTAACACAGGGACAAGATCCCGTCACAAACCCAGATGTCAACTCTGTCCCCCCATCTACTCTTGGAGCAATATTAGAGGGTCAAATAATATCATGATGTTAGAGATGCATTTGCTTTCCTCTAATGTGATTACACCATTCTATGCCAGCAATGCCCCTCTAGACTCTACATTGGACAAAGAGTACCATTCCTACACAAGGGTAGGGAACAAGTCAGACATTAGAAATGGAAATACCAGAAAACCTTCCTGGACATGCATGTGTGTGTATGAGCATGTGCCTTCAAGTTGTCTGTCAATTTACAGTGACCTTATGAATTTCATAGCATTTTCTTAGGCAAGGAATATTTAGAGGTGGTTTTGCCAGTTACTTCCACTAAAATATAGCCTACAGCACCTAGTAGTCATAGGCATTCTCCCATCCAAGTAGTACCTGATCCTGCTTAACTTCCAAGATCAGACGTGATCTGGTGTCTTTAGGGCATTTAGGTCCACAGTAAGGGATTTACTGGTCACAGTCGTTGAACAAAGAAATTACAAAGGAAGACTAGAGACCGAAACTGCTGAATTGAAATATATAGACCAATTCCAATCCTTTAGTAGAGGTATGAACAAAGACAATGGCTTCATGACACACTACATATATTAATATAAAAGTCCTCACTACTGTACATATAACAAAATAAATTTTCTCAGAGAGCAAACCCAGGGAAATTGACCTCTGGTATGCAGATTTATAGCTTTCACTCATCAACACTAACTGACTATTGTAAAGATCTGAAGGACCTGAATCAGTTTTCCTAGCCCCTTGATAATTTAGGACAGGAGGCATGATTTGCATCTTTCTGGATGCTATTGCATTCTCTCCCATTCCCACAACCATATAAATACGCTTTATCCCTGAGGCTATAATATCACTCTGTACTGCATCTAAAGAAGTGGATTTATATCCACAAAAGCTCATGCTAAAATAAAAACCAGTTATTCCTAAAGATGCTGACACATTCCTTTTATTTTTTTTTCTCCTCTTCCCTTTGTCCTTTCTATTCCTGCTTTGAATACATGAACTTCTGGAAAATTCTACTCCTCTTAAGACTGGACAAAATGGACTTAAACTGCATTTCTTGCAAATTTGTATCTGGGTGTGTGGTGGGGATCAGATACAAACTTACTCTTTGTCTGATTCACTGGATGATGGGACCATTACATTTCCTGCTTTTTTTTCCTTTTGTGTTTTGATGATTCTCTGTTCTGTGATCAGTGGCTGTCTTACTTGCCTCAAAGAGAACCTGTAATTTCACATGTTACTTAGTCAACTCTAATTGAGGCGTATGTAAAGTGGTACACAAATTGATAGTTTCTATTTGTGTAAAAAAGTCAAACGACCCTGTTTGCCATACTCACATAGTCAGCATGGACACAAAATGCTACTGACAAGAAAAGAACAGATATGTGCAACAGTCCTCAGTCTCGTCCACTAGCAAGTGTATTAATATTGTATGTCCCAAGCACTTACCACACTACTTTGACCCAGAATCAATGTCATATTGTTAAAATACCCTTAACAAACTCACTGGAAAAAAAAATCATTTTCTATATTAGATACCAACAGAAATAATATCTATTTCAACTTCCTAGTTTTGGCACTTCTTCTTTTCTTTTACTTATTCAAAAGAAACTTGTCTTTCTATTGAATCATACTTCTTTAAGGGCACAATGGATATACATGATTTTCCACAGAACATTCCTTGAATTCCAGAAGATACTATATCCACAGAAAAGCAAGTTTTAAAAAATCATTTTCCCCACTATTTTCACTGAATACGGAGTTAGCCTTCTAAAAGAACTTATGTAGAAGATGCACTGTCACTGTTCTGATCTTTAAGCTTCACATTCACCATTTTTATATAGAGATTTGAGAACCTAACATTTCTGAGCTGAACGATATTGTGAATATTTATTTTATGCTCTTGTTCCCATTCTGTTTTCCAAATACTGGGGTGATCCTAGGTGGGGCAACTGTTCCTGCTTAAGAAAACTGAACAAAATACTTTAAAGAACTCAGATTTTTTTAAAAAAAAGTTGAACACACTTTGCAAGCAACTGCATCAAAATACATTTATTTTGTCTAAAAACACAGACAAATAGCAGAAAAATCACTATAGAACAGTCTGGGATGAAATAACGCATCCTGAACTCTATTATTATAAAGAAGCATAATGCTAGGAATTAAACATATAATATACATTATATTATAATAGAGTCTGGTGTATTAAATATGATAGAGTATTCGGTTAGACTTTAAAGTGGGATGAGCCACACAAAAGACTACAGTCACTACAGTCACAGTTAACCATGTAATAGCACAAGAACAACAATAACACAGTATCTGCCCTCTTTCCTTAAGAGTTCGGTTACCTTAAGCTAAATAAGCAATAACTATCTGACAAGAGATTCAGTTTGCACTTTCAGCTCTCAAAAACTGCAGATCCTTCCAAGCCAGCCTTTCTAATGATTATGCACTTCCTCTAGGGAATTTTTGCCAGTGATAGCAAATGGCAATTATACAACCCAATAGCCTTTGGCTAGTCATCTTAATACTATGCATTTCTCACACCAATCTGCACTGTGTACAAGTTGGTTATGCTATTCACTTTTCAACAGAATGTACACATTGCTTGCACAATTCACACAGCAGTAAAAAAATAAAGCAAACACCAGCCTGCACTTATTTTCTTCTGATGACCAACATGATGATAACCAACATTTGCACATTTTCTGTTAACATATAACCAACATTAAATCTTTTCTGATATTTACTAGCAGGTTGCTCATTGTAAGACAAAGATCATGCAATTAGCTTCATTCTGTGATTGTTTATTGATAGAATCATAGAATCATAGAAATGTAGAGTTGGAAGAGACCACACAGGCCATCCAGTCCAACCCCCTGCCATGCAGGAACACCCTCAAATCTTTATGTCCAGTCTTTGGAAAATGATTTATATCCCATTGGATGTATCTGAGTGGTGGTACCCACATGCCAGTAAACCTGGAAATAAGAGGACTACCATAAGAACATAAGAGCCCATTGAATCAGATGATAAGATGATAGACACATATAGCCCAGCATTCTAGTCACATAGTGACAACCTTTATCCTGTGAGAAACCTACAAACAGGATACTGGTGTAACAACACCCTGCTGCTAATATTTACCAGAAGATAATTCACCTTCTGGGTGTTTTTAACTGCCTCAACCACACCATTCCCTTCACAGTCTATCTTGCTTCCCATTCTTCAACTAATGACTTACTTTTTAACTAATGCAAACAAATTTCTGTTAATTTCTTTGTATCTGCATCTGTGCAAAGGAGTCACATAATACTACAATCTCCAAGCCTATATTAGTCCATAAATTTAAATTCTAAATACATCAAGTTAATTACTTTAGATTACTATAGGTAATACAAAGCCCACTGCATTCTAATTTGCTAAACATTTAAAGGAAATGTTGGGTAGTTACCACTGACCTATGCTATCGACACACTGTTAGACACATAACATCAGGCTGAAATCTAATGTTGGTATGTGATAATTTTACAAATAAAAATGAAACATTATGGATATCATTTGAGAAATCAATTATCACCATGATTCTTGTACAGACCAATAAAGATGACACTGAATGCTGAAGTTGTTGTTAACTGCTGTCAAGTTGACTTCAACTTATGGCAACCTTCTATATGAGAGATGTCCAAGTCACCTTGTCATCAACATCCCTGCTCAGGTCTTGAAAACTTAGGACTATGGCTTCCTTGACTGAGTCTATCCACCTTTAACAGGTCTTTCTCTTTTCTTACTTTTTACCTTGCCAAGCATAGCTGTTTTTTCTAGTCAGGTATGTGTTCTCATGATATGTCCAAAGTATAACTGTCTCTGTTTAGTCATCTTTGTCCTATCTCACTCCCGGCACAGCTGATAAATCAAACATAACAAACTGAATATCTCCTAGCTTGTTACTTACTTCCAGGCAGTAAGCAAGGAGTCATAGGCCCTTTTCGCACGGGCCTTTTCTCACGCGACAGCCCCGTGAGCCTCGCGGGAGTGGGAGCGTCACTCCACACGACGCACTCCCACTTCCGCCGGGCTCACGGGGCTGAAGCGGCGCGAGCGCGGGTTTTTGATTTTCGCTTCCAAGCGAAAATCACCCGTGCTCGAGCAACGCTCCTGGCGCCCGCGCGCACTTACCTCTCATGTGGAGCGTCCGGGAGCCGGCCGGGTCGTGCTTCCTTCCCTCCGCCCCTGCGGAAGGAAGGGACGGGATGGGGCGCTCGCGCGACGGACACAACACGTCCTGCTTCGCGCGTGCACGCGTGGGGGGGCGGACGGGAGGAGCGCCTTCTCTCTCGCACGTGGGGGGGCGGACGGGAGGAGCGCCTTTTCTCTCGCGCACGCGGGGGGGGAATGGACGGACACGTGAGCCACTGCCGCCTCCGGGAGGCTACCGCTTCCCTGCTCGTTCCTTCGCCTGCGGAAGGAAGGAGGGGGAAGCAGCAGCCTCCCGGAGAAGGCTTCTTGCGCAAGCCGCCCTCCTCCGTCGCGTGAGAAGACTTAATGCGAAAAGGGCCATAAATAAAGTCCAACATAATCAAAGAACAGCAGGGTTTCACAGCAAGGGAGTGTCCAAGGTCAATCCAAGCATTTGTCAACACATCCCGCAAAGTAGCAGGTCAGATAAACTCTGACAACTCCTGGAGGGGAAGGACACCAGCTAAATAAGCCCAGAGCCTAGCGCAGCTGAGACTTGATTGTTGCCGGATATAAGTCCTGAGAGAGTGACACTGGCTCTTTCTTTGCTGCTTGTGCACTGCAAAGCTGGGTCGGGGTAAGTGTTCCTCTATATCTGAAGAGGCAGGACTCTCTGTTGGAGCTGGCAATGCCCCCTGTTCTGTTTCTGGCACTGTAACCTCTCTCTGTACAGCAGGCCCTGGCAATGCCCTCTGAAACAATGCCCTCCTTCCCCTCCAGGAGTTGTCAGAGTTTATCTGACCTGCTACCTTGCGGGATGTGTTGACAAATGCTTGGATTGACCTTGGACACTCCCTTGCTGTGAAACTCTGCTGGACTTTGATTATGTTGGACTTTATTTATGACCCCTTGCTGACTCGTGCGTCAGAGTCCATGCTCTGAAAACAGGGCATCACAATCTTGTCCTTTAGAGAGAGTTCAGACTTGTTTTGCACTAGGACCCATTTATTTGTCTTTTTGGCAGTCCAAAGTCACCTCTACAGAACACAATGTCACAGAAAATGGCTTTGGATGTCTCTTTTCAAAGGTACAATTTTAAAATAAACAGCTACAACCTCTACGTTAAGCTCAAATGTCAGTCTAAATGTCATGCATTCAAATAAGGGTTGCTACAAAAAAAAAAATTAAAGTGAGGGATCAGTTGTTGATATAGCAATAAAAAGAGAGATGTTCCAGTACCCTTGAAATGTCTTTTGGTAACACTATTTGAAAGAAACTGTAGCTCATCACAGACAATTGTTAATAATATGCTATCACAGAAAATACCTTTTCACAGCATCTACCTTTCTTGCTAAGGGGCAGGTTACTTAAAACTAAAGTTATGAACAGGTTGTCCTGTTTCTTTGTTTTCAACACAAAAGCAGCCATAGGGGAAAGGCTGACACAAACAGAGAATGAGGAACTAGGAGAGAAGAATTAAGTCTCTTCTGTCTCCTATCCCATGTTTGTTATTTAAACAATTTCCTGAAATCCAATTTTGCAGTCACAAGATCATGCTGGTATTCATATATTTAAATGCCACCTTCAAGATGGTAATTAAAATTGGAAGAAATGAGACAGAAAGAGTTGAACTACATACACCTATTTGTAATCAACATTTGAATCTCTGATGCTTCAGGAGCCTACGTGTGTTTTTCATTCACAGATCCCCCATGTTACATCCTGTAAAATTGCTTCTAGAAAGACAAATACTTAGGAGTAAATTGAGAGAGAAAGTGCTACTATTCCTAATTCACAAACAAGGAAGTCTTTTTGCATTGGTTTATACTTCTGAAATTCTGAAACAAACATATCCACAAACACTTGGGTATACATGGAATTATCCTGGAACATCAATTGGATTCAGCTCCCTGAAAAGTATTATTCTCTGAATATTTACAGACATATCCTCCCTTCAAATATTGTGCTGCCTACCACCACAAACACTGATGTATGTGTTGTGGGAAGCCTGAAATTGGTATTTAACCACACACTCTGCTTAAGTGACCACATGATCTAGTTAGTCTTAGGTCATTCACAGATCATGCTGTTTCTCCATTCAGCTTTCCCCAGCACAGTGTCCTCCTGAGAGATCTATCCTCTATTTCCTAAGAAAAGGTTTGAACACAGCAACAGTACCAAAAGGGATTTAAAACAAACTATACACACATTAGAAATACAGGAAATTTCCCTATATTGAGTAGGACCATTGCTCCATCCAGTTCAGTGTTGTTGACACTGGCAGTAACTCTTTAATGTTTCAAGCAGCATTCTTTCTTAGTCACAGATTGAATGTAGGACCTTCTGCGTGTAAAATATGTACTACCACTGAGCTATGCCTCCCCGCTAGTTCATGTAACAAGTGCTGGAATTCTAGTGCAAGTACAGAAATGTCCTTGATTTTGCTATCTGTCCGATATTCTGTTACAGGCTGATGCATAATAAACATTCCAGTCAGAACTGCTGGCCAGAAGGTCTCCATGCAGGCTTAATGTTCTGCTTGTATACATTATTGTTGTTTACTGACATAATCTAGTCTGGATCTTGAATTTTATATCTTTTGCAATACATTAATTATTTAATGCTGGAATAACAATAAAAATAACAATCAAGTTACAAATTATGTACCTGTGTGTATTCAATAAGTTCTTTATAACTGAATGATACCCAGGCAGTTAGTTTATTTGAGAAATTAATATATTGCAGAAGCCTCTGCCACATGTATATAGCAATAAAGAACTTTTAATCAAATGCTAAGTTCCTTTGCAACTACACAGTATAAGGGAAAAATAAATTGAAATTGTTTTTGGCCTTTGTTGCAGACAAAATAATTTAACATTTATTCCATAAAATGGTCACTTACAATTTGTGCATAAAATACTAGTAGATAATTTACTTTCTAAAATTATATAACATACTGAGCTTGGAGGCAGAAAAAATTGCCAACAATCTACTGTTATTTAGTAATCAAAACACTGGAAATATTTAATATTCTATAGACCCTATAGATATATAGATATATATATATTTAATATTCTCTATATATAATATATATCTATAGATACTATATTATAAAAGATAGGTATGCTGCCAAATAAAATTTCAATTATATTTAAACTCTAGCTTTGCTTTTCACCATGTTAATCCAAAGCTTCAGTAGGTTTCCTTACAAAGCTCTTTAAACAACTACTGCTGACCAAATTATCATAGCAACACTGAGAATATGTTAACATAACACTCTACAAATATTAGACCACACAAATTAAGAAAATTAATTTAATTACCTGAGATCCATTCTTCTCCACTGTTTCCCCATACTGTGTCTGCAGGCATCTTATTATTAAAACCAGCTCATTTGTAATATTCTATTTATTATAATTTGCAATTTAGAAAAATATCCTTGATAAAACACAATTGATATTTAAAAGATAAAATAACTGTGTATTTGAAAGTATTTATATCCAAGATCCTAAAAATATGAGTACAATGTTGGTCTTCCTAAGCCCATACTTTTCATGTAGCTTCTGCATTAACAAAAAAGATGTTTGCCATCAATTCCCATCCAAAAGAGAATAAAGCATTCATTTACTATTTTAAAAAGGGGGTTGATCCAGTTGTAGCAATAATATTTCCATGTAATTCCCAAAGTTTTCAATCAGCAGCACTTTACTATCCATACCAGTATAAGCATGCAGCCAGGTACAAAAGAATACCTAGATATGTTTTCTGCTTTACTTTCTTACTAGCAATGTCTTCATTATTTATATATATCAGCACTGGTTTCCAGCACCTGAAGCCAAATCTATGTTGTTAAATATTTATAGTCTTCTGCTGTGCCACAATGTCCAACTGTGCTCAATAGAATTCTAGGTGTGCTGTTACACACCTGTGGCTAAAACAATGGATTTGCTTAGCTAACTTTGGTAAAGGCCCATGCCTGAAACCTCACAGCATTCGATATCATTTCTGAATGGTTCACCAGATGGTAAATATAACTTAACACTCTGACTCAATTTAATATTCAGGCTCTGTAACTAAAAAGCTTTTAGTGTATTCCTCAAAAGATGTTACGAGGCAGGAACTTTACCCCAGATTTAAAGCATATGCTTTCCATGTATAATATTCTAGCCTTCTTTAATTTACAATATCATGCAGCAGTTTGGGTGAAGACTACAGCATGAATCCTTGCAACCCAATGCCAGGTAGGCTAGGCAGTGCTAGACTTTGTGGATCATTGGTCTGTCTGACTCAACATAAGAGATGTCCTAAGTGTCTGTTGAAAGGACATAGAATAGGACAGAAGCTGTATTTATGAATTGGTATTTAAAGAAAAAGTTAACAATCCTAACAAAATTACCTGTGACTCAATGCACTGTGACAACATCACTCAAGATTAGATGACACAATTCTAGCAGCACTATACAATTGACTTGGATTGCATTGCTAACAAGCATGCCATTTTACAGGATGCCATTCTAAGCAGATGAACAGTGCTATACAATCTTCTTCTTTTCCTAAACTTTAAGTTTGTCTAAAGTGAATAATTGTGAAAATATGGATGCCATCCTTATCATGATCCTTACTTGGTTGGGAAGGAAGATCTCTAGCTCCTTAGCTGACAGGATTGCTGAATAGAACTGGACTCCTCAAAAACTTCCTCAAACAATTCTCTGTCCTCTTAGGGTTTGTTTGGTTTTTTAAAATAAGCATGTTCATTCCTCAGCAGGCTACAATAAACCTGAAGGGCTACAATTAGCATGAAAGAAGTCTATCACTTCTCTAGAAAGGGAAATAATTTGCCAGAGCTAGCAAAGCCAACTGAGAAACAGAAGCCTTATGGTTAAAATACTACAGAGTAACAGAAATTACTCCTTGCACCTTTAAGGTTCAGGGAAGATCACAGGCTTAAAGACTAGAGTCACAAATGCCCTTTCTGCACACAGTTATTAAGGCGGGCCAATGTGTCTTGCCATGGAGGTCTTCTGCACCTTGGAGCGGACTAGGCTGGGTTTATTTACCTTCGTTCCACATGTAATTCCAACTAAATGTGCCCCCATGTGGTGGTAAAGTGTGCTATTTGAAAACCGGAAGAAATTGGTTTTCCAATTTTCCAGATTGATCCAATTTGTACTTTCACAGTGGTGCAGACATGTACATTCATGCCAATGTGAATTGGTGGTCAGGGGAGGGCTCATGGGAGGGGCCAGGGGATAGTATGGACTTACGCACACACACATGTATGCAATGACGTACTAAACCATGCAAAAAAAAAAGGACCAATCACAGCCGACAGGGCGGGCTGAGGGGAGTGGCGGGAGTGGCCACGGCGGAGGAAATGTGGATTTATGAACTCACTCTCCTCTGAATCAGAATGGAACATACGCAGTAGCTGTGCAGAAGGAAATGAGGGAAAGTCCGCCTTGTTTTGAGCCTAGAAAATCCGGTAAGAAACGGCACAAACTGATTCACCAGCCTCGTGTGGAAAGGGCCAAAGAACAGAGTACTGAAGACAGAGGTGCACTTCTGGTCTTCTCACCTAGAAGGAGAACCAGGACTGATCACATTTTAACCCAGAGTGCTGAACTAGGCAGACAGTCACTAATGTTGGAATTCAGGAACTAGGACAAAGAAGTGTTGTTCCAGGAGCTTCTAGACATTTATAGCAAGTTTCTGAGTGCACGCTGGACACATTAAGAACGGTGAGATTGTGACATTAGATGCTCTATCTTGCCAGTTCTGGGTTCACAGCAGGTATAGGAAGAACAATAAGTATAGGGAAAAGGTCAGAAAAAACAAATCACAGAATGAGCTCAGGCTTGCTAAAGAGGTTAAAAACGATAAAAAGAGCTTTTTTGGTTATGCCTGTAGCAAAAGGAAGAGCAAAAAAAGGTAGGACCACTGAATAAAGATGATAGCAAAATGCTACCAAGGGATAGATAAAAGGCAGAACTACTCAACACTTTCTTTGCCTCTGTCTTCTCCCAAAAAGAAAACAATGCTCAAACTTGCAAAAATGTAGTAGATGATGCAGTAGAGGAAATGCATCAAAGTATAGGTAAAGAGGTAGTATTGAAATACCTGGCTAGAGTTTCCAAGACCAGATTAACTACATCCAATCGTATTACATCTTTTGGCAGAAGTAATCTCAGAACCACTGGCCAGAATCCTTGAGAACTCCTGAAGAAAGGAAGAAGGCCCAGCAAACTGGAAGAGGACAAATTTTGTCCCCATGTTCAAAAAAGGAAAAAAGAGGACCCAATCAATTACCATCCAGGCAGACTGAAATCAATACCAAGAAAGATTCTAGAACAGAACATTAAACAGACAGTCTCTAACCACTTAGAAAGGAATCCTGCAATCTCTAGAAGTCAACGTGGGTTTTTCAAAACCAAGTCATGCCAGAATAATCTTCTCTCTCTCTCTCCTTTTTTTGTTTGTTTGCTTGTTTGTTGATAGGGTTACAAATGTGGTAGATGAAGGGAATGCTCTATGCGGGAATGCTGTATGCAAGAATGCATATCTTGATTTCAATAAGGCTTTTGACAAGGTCCCCAATGATATTCTTGCAAACAAGCCAGAAAAATGTGGGCTAGACAATGCTATTGTTAGGTGGATTTCTAATTGGTTGACAGACTGAACCCAAAGGGTGCACACCAATGGCTTCTCTTCATCTGGGAGGAAAAGTGACTAGTGGGGTGCCACAGGGTCCCTGCTGTTCTGAACACTGTGCTATTCAACATCTTTATCAATGACTTGGATGAAGAAATAGAGAACAATTTACAGATGATACCAAACTAGGAGGGGTAGCTGATACCCCAGAGGACAGAATCAGAATTCAAACTGAACTTAACAGGTTAGAGAGCTGGCCCAAACTGAACAAAATGAATTTCAGTAGGGAGAAATGTAATGTACTACACTTGGACAGAAGAAAACAAAATGTACAGATATGAATGACGCCTGTCTTCACAGTACATGTGAAAGGGATCTAGGACTCTTAGTAGACCACAAGCTGAACATGAGTCAGCAGTGTGATACAGCAGCTAAAAAAGCCAATGTGATTCAAGAATGCATCAACAGGAGTTCTGGGCACCACAGTTCAAGAAGGATATTGACCAGGTGCAATGTGTCCAGAGAAGAGTGACCAAAGGGGTCAGAAGGCCTGGAAACCATTCCCTATGAAGAATGGCTTAGGAAACTGTGTTTGTTTGGCCTGGAGAAGATAAGGTTAAGAGGTGACATGATACCTATGTTTAAATATTCAAAGGGATGCCATATGGAAAATGGAGCAAGCTTGTTTTCTGGTGCTCCAGAGAACAGGACACATACCAATGGCTTCAAACATCAGGAAAAGAGATTCCACATAAATTTTAGGAAGAACCTCCTGATGGTAAGAACACTTCAACAGTGGAATAAGCTGCCCTGGAGTGTGCTGGAGTATCCTTCATTGGAAGTTTTTGAACAAAGGCTGGATGTCCATCTGTCGGAAGTGCTTTGATTGTGTATTCCTGCATGGCAGGAGAGTGGATTTGTTTTTACAGCAGCAGGTGAGGCCTGGGGAGCAGGGAGGTGGAATGGTAGTGGTCTTCAGGATTCTGTCTCCTTCATCAGGGTGCCCTGTCCCACAGTCTGCTGGATTTGAGTGTGTGTTTTTGAATGTGGGTGGGTAGCCTAGACAGAGTAGGGATTCTGTTTCTGTACCACCCACTCCACTGTTCAACAATCTCCCTTCCTGAGCTGGCTGAGCTGATCTCAGCAGTAGCGTTGGAGTCCTCATGTCTTGTTGTACTGGGAGGCTTCAACATCCACACAGAGACAACTCTGTCAGGAGCAGCTCAGAACTTCATGTCTGCCATGACAACCATGGGCCTGTCCCAAGTAATAATTGGTGCCACCCTTGCTGCAGGACACACTTTGGACTTGGTTTTCTGTTCTGAGCCAAATGATAGTGATCTAGGTGTGGATGAACTTTCTATAGTTTCATTGTCATGGACTGATCACTATCTGTTGGGGTTTAGATTCATTGGGACTCAGAATTTCTGCAGGGATGGGGGGGCCAGTTAAGATGGTTCACTCCAGGAGACTTATGGATGGATTCCTGATGGCTCCTGGGGAGTTTCCTGTTGCCTTGACAGGTGATCCTGTCGAAGCCCTAGCTGATCTCTGGAACAGAGAAATAGCCAAGGCAGTGGACACAATTGTTCCTAAACATCCCATCCCACAAAGTGGAGCCAAGTGAGCTCCCTGGTTTACTAGGGAGGTGATAGTGAGGAAATTAGTGGGATGGAGCAATGTTGGCGGAAGAACTGGAGTGAGTCTGACTGAACACAGGCTAGAATTGATTGGGAAGTCTATGCTGTGTCAACCATGGCAGCGAAGAAATCATACTTCTTTGCCATCATTGTGTCTGCACAGTGCTGTTCAGTAGAGCTGTCTCAAGTGCTCAGGGACCTTTTACATTCTGGCCCACAAGAAGGAAATAAAGACCACTCTACAGCTCACTGTGATGAATTTGCAAGACACTTTGCAGACAAAATCCCTCAGATTCACTCTGACTTGGATGTTGTAATTCAGACAGGTCTAGTTGATGTAATCTTGGCACCTGCTTGTCCTGCATTATTGGAGTCATTTTAATTTGTGCAGCCTGAAGATGTGGACAGGATCATCGGAGAGGTGAGAGCCACCATATGTATACTGGACCTTTGCCCCTCCTGGCTTCTGAAAGCAACTAGAGGGGGACTGGTTGAATGGGTAAGGGGGGTGATGAATGCCTCACTGCAGCAAGAAAAGTTTCCAGCATGCCTAAAAGAGGCTGTGGTGAGGCTATTACTAAAAAAAGGCCTCCCTGGATCCCACCATCCTGAATAATTATCAGCTAGTCTCTAATATTCTATTTTTGGCAAGGTTCTGGAGCACGTGGTGGCCTCCCAGCTCCAAAAGTTTCTGGATGAAATGGAATATCTAGATCCATTTCAACCTGGCTTCAGGCCTGATTATAGAATAGAGACAGTTTTGGTTACCTTGGTGGATGATCTACACAGGGAACTATTCATATTATCTGTGGGGACTTCAATATCCATAGAGACGCTTCTTCGTTTTCTTGAAAAATTTTCTCCCGTCTGGAAGTTTTAATTTGGAAATTCTGGAAACCCCTCCCACACATGCAGCTGAAGGTTCCAAATGCTATTCTGCACAGGCACACATAACCCGATTGTGTGACTCACAGAGACCACGAAGAAGAAAGTTAGGATACCCCTCCACCTCCCCCTATCATACAAAAGAAGCACTGGTGGGATTTATCTAAGCTATCCCTGGATTCCTTCTTTCAAGCCTTCAGTCAGTCACCCAGTGACGTTTTAGGTTCAAACTTAGAGAGGTGGAGGAATGGATGATGCAACAGAGTACCAGAGAATGAGACAGAGATGGAAAACACTCCAGTGGACCAGAGCTTTGCGGAGGATGTATTAGAACCAGATGTATTGGCCAACCAATTTAACAGTGTATCAAAAACTGCCCTAGAGGTTGTGGCACTATCAAGAACTCACCCAGTCATCCAACGTCAACCAAGACCTTGGCTGCATGCTGAACTGCTTAAGGAACGAACTATTGTTTGTCAGCTGGAAAGGCGGTGCAGACAAAGGCCAACAGGTGAATTACGTCCAAGACTGAGGACTGCTTGTACAACTTATTATCTCATGTTGATGAATCTTACTTGTGGGAGAGGATTCAAGCTCAAGCCCATATGCCTCATCAGTTATGTGCCACCTTGAGTCTAGTGGCTATTTGTGATGAGGGTCCCTTATTTCAGGATCTTTCTGCAAGTGACTCGCCCTCTTTCTTTGATCAGAAGGTGACAATTGTTGATCCATTTTTGCTGGATGTATCTCCACCTCCATTGCCATCAGTTGATCTATCACAGCCTTTGGCTCAGGCCATGTCTTCACCAGCCCAAGCAGAGTTTCACTTTTCCCCTGTTACAGAGGCAGTCATAAGGCAGATTGTAACGTCTTCTTCTCCTACCCTACTGACCCTATCCCTTCCTTCACTCAATTCTTCTGCTTCTGCCTTATATAACCCATTTGGTGAACTGTTTGGTCTTAAGAGGTATCTTCTTGGGCTGTTTTGAGCATGCTGTTTTATGTCCTCTGTTAAAGAAACCTTCTCTGGATCCTTCACTTTTCATTAACTATCACCCTGTGTCTCTTCTCCCATTTTTTTCAAAAATTTTGGAGAGAGTTGCCCTTTCCCAGTTGATGTCTTACTGACTATACATGATTTTTTGACCCATTTCAGTCAGGGTTTTGTACAGGTCATTCCACTGAAACATGCTTGACTCATGTAGTGAACAATATTCTAGTTGTAAAGGTGCAGCGATTAAGTTCTGTGTTGATCTTGTTGGATCTTTCTGCAGCCTTTGATACTTTGAACCATCAGATCTTACTATTATGGCTGGCATTACTAGGAATAACAAGAAATGCTCTGTCTTGGTTTAAATCCTTTTTGTGTGATTGTTCCTTTTCTGTTTCATTTTGAGGATTTATGTCAAAAGCTTTCCCTTTAATGGTAGAGGTGCCACAAGAATCAGTCTTGAGTCCTCTTCTTTTTTCATTATATACACTCCCTCTTGGATTTCTCATTTCTGAATCAGGTTTTCAGTATCACATTTATGCAGATGACATTCAGATTTTTCAGAGTTTCAAATCAATTGATGACACTGTGTGGAAGTCAGTGATGGACTGTTATGTGTTTCTTCCTGGATGACTGCTCATCGTCTTAAGCTGAACATAGATAAAATGGAGATCTTGATGTTTCCGCCTGATCACTCAGCAGTCCCTCTCTCATGTCCCCCACTGGATTTACAGAGTTGCACAGTGGCTCCCACCTCACTTGCCAGGAATCTTGGAGTCCTGCTGAATGATCATCTATCTCTACATTCCTTTATCAAGGCTACAGCAAAGGCATGTAACTTCCATCTTTTGAACATCTGCAGGATCTGGAGGTTCCTGAGTGTAGAGACTGCCCATCTGCTTGCCCAAGTGTTGGTTATCTCACACCTGGATTACTGTAACAGTTTACTGGCAGGTTTGCCTTCCTGCTCCTTTCTTCTTCTGATTCTAATTCAGAAAAATGCTGTCTGGGTTGTTTTAAATCTGCCAAAATATTCACCTGTTTCTTCTCCCCATAGATCCCTTCACTGGCTACCAGTTCAGGCCAGGGCCTGTTTCAGACTTTTGGTCCTGGTATTTAAAGCTTTGTGTTCTAACCTCCCTCAGTACCTTGCAGCTCAGCTTGTGTGGTACATTCTGTCCAGGAATTTGAGATCTAGAGGCAAAGGATTATTGTCTGCTCCACCAATGCAAACAGCTGTTAAGTCTGCGAGCCTTTCAAGATCTGGCTCTGCATTTGTGGAATGGCCTTCCTTTGGACCTCCAGCTGGAGGAGGATCTCACCTGTTTTCATAAACAGTTGAAGACCTTCCTCTTTGACACACCATCTCAAGTCACTGAATCATGTTTAAGGTGCTGAGATTGGTAGCAACTGATGGGGTGCTGGGGATTTCATTCCATGTATTGTTGTGATGTTCTGTTTTATTGTCTTTGTCCCTGATAGTATGCTTTCATGTTCCACCCTTTGGTGTAAAGGGCATTATAAATAAACATTATTATTAACTAGACAAGGGGAGAGTGTCCCTGTTTGTTCTGCTGAAACTCTCAGAGGCTTTAATATCATTGACCAAGGTATCCTTCTGGGCCAACTATCTGGGATGGCACTTGGGGGCACTGTCATGCAGTGATTCTGGTCATTCCTAGAGAGATGAACTCAGAAAGTGGTGCTGGTGACTCCTGTTCAACTCCCTGGCCATTGACCTCTGGGGTTCCTCAGAGTACTGTTTATCCTCCATGCTGTCTGAAACCTCTGGAAGAGGTCATCCAGAGTTTGGGGGTTCAGTATCATTAATACGCTAATGACACTCAACTCTGTCTCTCCTTCCATCTGATTACAAGGAAGCTGTCTTGGTGCTGAACCAATGTCTGTTGTCAGTATTGTACTGGATGAGGGCAAACAAATTGAAGCTTAATCCAGATAAAACAGAGGTGCTCCTGGTCAGTCAAAAGGCAGGTCAGGGAATAGGGACCTTGCCTGTGCTGGATGGAGTTACACTCCCCCAAAATCTTGGGCTCGCATTCTTGGTGTTCTCCTGGATTCAGCTATAAGCCTGGATGCCAGGAGTGCATTTGAACAGTTAAAACTTGTATGCCAGCTGTGCCCATTCCTTGATACATCAGGTCTGGCTTCAGTGACACACATCTTGTTTACATCTTGGTTGGACTACTGTAATGAACTCTACATGGGGCTGCCTTTGGAAACTGTTTGGAAACTTGAGTGGGTTCAAAACATGGCAGTCAGAATGCTCACCAAGGCAAGTTTCAAGAAGTACATAACTCTCTTGTTAAAACAGCTCCACTGACTGCCTGTTTGTTTCCAGGCACAATTCAAAGTGCTGGTTATGACCTATAAAGCCCTATACAGCTTAGGTCCGGACTACTGAAAGACTGTATCTCCCTAGACAAACGTGGTAGAGCCCTAAGATCTGCAGGGGAAGGCTTTCTCTCAATCCTACCACCATCCCAGGCTCACCTGGTGAGGATATGGGAGAGACCCTTCTCAGTGGCTGCTCCTATGTGGAATGTTCTTCCACAAGAAGCTAGGATGGCCACCTCCCTGCTCTCCTTTTACTGGCAGACAAAAGCATTTCTCTTTAAGCAGGCTTTAATGTGAGATGGGGAGCTTTTTATTTATTTATTAAACTTGTTTTATTTATTGCACATTGTTTTAGGCTTTCATAATGTTATATGTTTTTAATTGTTTTAAATGTTTTTGATGATTTCAACTTGTTTTTGGACGCCACCTTGGGTCCCATGTGCAAAGGCAGCTTATGAATATAAAATAAATAAATAAATGAAATCTATGACAAGTATGTGTTCTGATCTGTTGACATTCAAGGATCAATCTTCGTGAGCATTATTAACTTTTAACAGTACTTGTTATATTATTAACTTACAGAGCATATAATAGGCATCAGTTGCAAGCATAGTGGGACATATATCTTTTTTATATCTATGTTAGCCTTCCCAGCATCACAGAAGCTTTGGGCAGCATGCCTGGGTCAATTATCAAACTATTAGGTTATCAGGAACAGTATGGTTGTCAAAGACAACATACTTCTTTGTTGGAGACATGTCCAAAGGCAGTGTGATAAGAACTCTCTTTGGGCTTCTTGGGCTTCTTTTTATCCTCTCTCTATGTCTACTCAGCATGTCAGCTGACACATAAAAATAAATCACAACTGTACACAATCTCTTATCCAATTGAAATAGAGATTTTAGGTAAAGTAGGTATTTTTATTAGCCTACCTGTCCCAGCCAGGATACATATCACCGTTTATCTTCTTTCCAAAGCTACTGTTGCCCCACTTCTTGAATACAGGCACAAATGCTTCAAATACACAGGCGTTTCTCTCAACTTGTATAAATTCCAGAGCACTTGGCATTCTTCCCAGACTGACATGTACTGTAGCCAGTTTTATGCTGACACACATATTCTCACAGTTCTAACTGCCTACATTAAATCTTATAACATAGTTTACCCTCTATATGTAATGTTAGGGTGAATTCTGTCCTTTTTAAAGTTGTATGAACAAAGCATGGGTTTGATAGCTAAATAATTTGGCTTGTAACACCAGTAGTGTCCCTCTATACTCTATATAGAAGAAACAGGACAGCCCCTATGCAAGAAGATAAATGGACACAAATCTGACATTAGAAATGGCAGTGCCAAAAAAACAGTTGCAGAGCATTTCAACCTTCCTGATATATAATACAAGAATTACTGGTCACAGTCTTCAAACAAGCAAATTACAAAGAAAGACCAGGAAATGAAACAAGTGGATTGAATTATATTCTCAAATTCCAATCCAATAGCAGAGATATGAACAAAGATAACTATGTATATATTAATACTTGACTCTTTGAGACTGCACATATAACAAAAGGAATCTCTCAAAGAAGGTTCTGACCTCAAGGAAACTGACATTTCGTAAGCAGATTTATTGCTTTCACAGTTCAGTACTAACTAGCTATTGTAAATATCTGAAAGACTGTATCTCCTTGTGCAGTCCTTTCAAGGTCCTTTTACATTTTATTCCACTCCCATAACTATATAAATATGCTTAATAACTTAAGGCTCTAATATCATTCTGTACTGCATCTGAAGAAATAGACTGATATTCTTGAAAGCCCACGCTAAAAAATCAGTCTTTTTTTTCTTATTTTTATTAAGATTTTTTTGCTATACAAAATAAAATTAAACAATTAAACAAAACAGTGAAAAAGAATGGAAAATAAAAAAGATGGCAAAAGATAGATAAAGATAAGAAAAAATATAGAAAAGAAGAAGAAACAAAAATACTAGATATGACTTCCAATCTCCTTTTAAAATGTAATTAATCTGTATCTCTTTTATTTAGCACAATAATTCTTCACCCCCCTTTCTATAACATATATCTACCAATGTCTAAATAAATAAGAACTTATACAATCACATATATCTTCAACAGAAAGAAAAGAAAGGCTTTAATAAAGGCAAGGGTTCAAGGTGGGGAATCCTTGTGGAAGTGGAAAAACTGCAAACTCCCCCACACTGTCCCTCTCATTTCCTTCCAGGGTCCCCCTCCCCACATTCTCTTGCGTTTTGTCTCAGCAGGCATTCTCCACATCAGGGCAAAATGTGCAGGAATGGGAGAGGGAGCTCTAGAGGGGAAAAGGAAATCCTGTGCAAGCTTTCCCCCATTCCCTTTGTATTTTGCCTCAGTGTAAGTTTTCCATTCAGGGCAAAATGCAGGAGAATGGAAGGGGGAACCCCAGGGGAGAAAAAGAAGGCTTGCACAAACTTTCTCACCATTTCTTTGTGTTTTGCCCCGGCGTGCATTCTCCAACCAGGGCCAAATGCATGTGAATGGGAGGGGGAAACTCCAGAGAGAAGAATATACAAGTGCCTCCCCCACCAATTCCCTTGCTTTTTTTCCAGAAGCATTTCCTCCTTTCTTTGTGCCTGGCAAAATCCATGTCATGCCCTGGCCTGGAAACTTTGATAGGGAAGAGGAGAGTTCCAATTCAGAGGCAGAAGATAGCCCAGAGGAACAGAACAACCAGCAGCCAGGGCCAGAGTAAGGAGAACAGCATGACCAACAACAGGGGTCAGAAGAAGAATCAGCCCAGATACCTACTTTGATGGAACAATGGCAACAGAAAGAAGGTCTCAGGCAATCAGCTCATTTATGAGCTCTAATGAGAGAACACCTGTATCAACATAATTAGGCTACAAACAAGAACATCTGGCCTCACTCACCAGGGTCAACAACTGCCCTTCTTGGTGGTTGAAACCCTGAGTCTGTCCTTGCTTCCTGGCCAAGAACCTTGTCACCCATTGGACCTTTGCCTGCTGTGTGACTATGATTCTAGTTTGCCCCTTTGGGTTTGGATATTTTCGGAACTCTGGACTTTTGGCTTTGGGATTGCGCTCACTCGCTCGTTGCCATGAGTAAAACCCCTGCTTCTACAGCCTGCTATTTGTTATCAACTCCATCTGGCTTATCTGAGACATGACAATATAAGGGAATGGGAGGAATTGAATGGGGGATGCACACTTGCAAATAATTAAATTCTTGAAGGTCAAACCCATGAACATGGCCAATGGACTGTACTCCCCTAAATTCAACTAAACTAATTAACCCCTCTCATTCTAACAATTTACCATCATTCAAAGTATCAAATCCTTTCATCTTCATTAAACCAATTTCCCAGTTCTTCCCTAGCCATTTCTCCCCCTCAATTCATTTCCTGCTATGTCTCCCAAAAAATAAAATTCAACCTCCTTATAAGAATTCATTTTTCCTTTCTTCCCTTTGAATTTTTCATGTCTTCTTCCCAGTTATACCCCTTTCTCATAATGATGTTTTTTGTAGTTATCCAATCCTACTGCCCTCATATAAATCAACTTTAATATGATTTTAAACAGTTTCTCAGATTTCATATACTCCCCAAAAGAGCATTGTTTTATAATAATTTCTTTAACACTATGACAAACTTAAATATCAAACAACAGTATATTGTCTACAATCCAGTAAACCCGTTACTTCTTTACCCATTCATATTTTAAATCTAACCTTTGGTTTTCTGCCAAATCTTTGCAATTGCACAAATTGAGTATTACTCATCAAATTCCATAAGACCTGAGGAAGAAACCACTTTCCATGAAATACCCTCTTATTGATTTTATTGTCCTCTTCCTCTTATTTCTCCCTTTCCCACAATTTAACTGAAAACCAAATATCCTCAATGTCTTTTGAACCCCCCCCCAACTGAGACTTGATCTCTCTGATGACCTTATTGTAGATTTCAGCATTCTTCCTTCCATCATCCTGATTATCCCCCAGCAAAAAGATGCAGCTTCTCCTTTTCCATATCTCCAGTGTTAATCCTCTCTCAATTATTTTCAGTAAATCTAGTATTCTCCTCTGGCTCCTCCCAAATCACTTCTGATCCACAATTACGTTTGTCTGGCAGCACATCAGTATCCATAATTTCCTCTCCAGTCACCAATATCTCCTCCTTATCTGATTCTCTGAATTCCATCATATCATCAAATACAATAAAACTTTTGAGATCACTTTTCAGCAATTCCAATTCCTCCCAAATCTCCTGCCAAATCACTGGATCACATTCATCTTCTAAGAGTTGAATCATTGCCATTCTTTCTATTGTACAAGATCTTGGCCAAAATAGGATTAACACCTTTGTCTCCACAGCAACTCCTCCACTATAATGTTGCAACAACACAGCCTGGCTATTTAGTTTCTCTTGTTATTCTGATCACTCTCAGGCCATTTTCGCACTAGAGTGTTATAGCACTATGATTCCACTTTCAACATCCTATGGAATCCTGGGGTTTGCAGTTTCAGGAGGGGCCACCCGGCCCCTCCTGAAACTGCAAACTCCAGGATTCCATAGGATGTTGAAAGTGGAATCGTAGCTCTATAACACTCTAGCGCGGAAAAGGCCTCAGTGGAGTCCCTTTCCCAGACAAAACAATCCACTCTTCCCTAACAAAGTAGTCTCTTTCCTTAGTATATTTTTACTTACAGAGCACTTAGAAAAACAATCAGTCTTCCAGTTTTAAAAAGCACCTTTTCAATTTTTAATACTATAGAATCCCATATCCACTTAAAAAAAGTTCACACTCTTATTAAACTTTCTGCTTTCAAAATACAATCTTAAAAGTCTTAAAAATAATTCTTAAAGTCAGTCCTATTAGTATTAAAAGCAGGACACTCTCTGAGTTACTGATCCCACTGCTGAATCAAATATCTCTTTTAGTTCAAAGAATTTCAAAGATGTTATACAAAAGTCTTCAAGAAAGTGAAATACAAGCTTAGTGTCCTTTTAAAAAGCTCACATACAGCAGAATGAGCTAGATGGAATATTCCCAAACACACATACACTTCGCTTTTGTTCAGTTCCTAAGATCCCTGCAAGCTAGCAAGGACCCCATACCTTTCTTGGGTTATCTATATGCTCAAGGAGAGAGTCACCAGCTGGCATTTGCTTCCAAGATGGTGATCATCAATCACCACTGCAGTTTTCCCTTTCACAGAGCTTTCCATGAAGGAATCTTAGCCCATCGTTATCTCACCCAGAAGTCCAAGTATCAGTCAGTCTTACAGGTGCTGCTGGATTTCTTTTTTCTCCCCCTTCCTTTCTTCATTTTATTGGGCTTTTTCTCTGTTCCTTAACTCTATTTTGGGGATGCATTTACTAGCTGACAGAATGCTTCCAGCTTAATGCTAGGGCATGAAACTATGCATATAGAAGAATCAAAAAGTCAGTAACTAATAAAAGAACTAAGCTAGCAAGACTATATATGTGTATATAAACATATACAGACACACATACAAAAATGATCTTATCCCAGTGTTATACAGCTTTACACATGTACAAGCTGCGTGTCAAGCAAGTGGTATATAACTTTTTAAAGACTTCCTCTCAGAAGTCTCAGCTGAAGATAATTAAGAACATTATTAACTATCAAATGAGAGCCATTTCACCAGCTCTTCTGATGCATTGACTTTTTTCTTGGTTCTTTTTCATCTCTCTGTTTGAGATTGTAAGCCTGAAAATAGAGATTTTGCTGTTCTTATTTATACATAAACTGCTCTAGAAAGCTTTGTAGCTCAGAGCAAGATAAAAATACCTTAAATAAATAAACAAATATTACACAGCTTCTGAAAAGTTTCCATATCCCAAGATTATACAAACTGAAAAATATCCATTATCAGAGGACACACAGGAGGCCAAAGTTATATTAACTACAGCATACAAGTCAGAATGGGAACTATGATCCCATCTTCAGCTGAATTGTGTCATCTGCTTGCACTGAAGAAATAAAAACTGGACTCCTGAGGGGTTTCTAAGATTGCAGCACCCTTATGGAGAGAAAGAGGACTAGAGAAACAACTGAAGATAAAGGAGGGGGAGCTAGCTCACCAGCTGCCTGCTGCCACATCTGCTTTATCAGTTGGACTACTGAAACTCTACTTTGAGTATTATTTTTTCACAAGACTGAGGCTCTTCTTCAGCAGTTCCTCATAGAAACTACCATTCTGCCCCCAAGTCAGCTCTGCCATCTGCCTGAGTAGAGCTTTGCTCCTGTAGGGTCAGGTCCCCTACCAAGTAGGGATGATGTCAAGGGGATTCTCATTTTGGTGAATGCTTGGAGGAGGCATGAGAGAAAACAATTACCCTAACTTAACACTTGCCTAGCAGAATGGTATGTTATCATTTTAAACTATTAAGGTAAACATAAAGAATATGTTTTCAAGTGAGGAGGAATTATGGGACACAGGGAGATGCTGTTGGAGCTATAGAGGATCGGTTAGTTGTGAAGAGGGGAGATATGGCATTATCATGAGAGAGGGAACAGCAACAATATGTCAATTTCCCTCAGACTGTTCCCCAAATAGTATGGACAGTCCCCCAAATAGTATGGACAGTCTTAGGAGCTGTTCCCCAAACTGCAATGCTACTGGTGAATCCCATGTTGGTAAATGCAAAACAACAGCTGTCCAGGTCCCTTCGCAGAATGGCTTGTATCCGAAGCCTGCCTAGATGAAGCTAGAGAGCTGGGCTAATATCTCTCAGCTTAGCTCTTGGTGGTTCTTAATACTGCAGCAGCCAAGACATAGGGGAAGGAGTTGCAGTGGTCTATCTTAATTCTATCCCCCAATCTCTAGAAAGCTGGGTTCAAGTATGTGTATTTGAAAGTGATTGGCCATGACAGGTTAGGAATTCTGTTAGAGTACCACTACCCTACTGATCAACAGTTTCTCTTCCTGAGCTAGTGTTCTCAGAAATATTGTTGGATAATCACTCCAGAGCTCAAGGAACAGAACAAATAGTTATGGAATGAAACAAAAACAGCCTCCTGGTTTGTTGTGAAATGGATACAAAGGTATTAATAAAACGTATATGATAAATTATTTATTTCCTGTCTTACATTCAAAAACTATTTTAGTGGAATTTTATTTACTTTATAACAGTTCCTCAGAATGTCTTCTACTACTAAAATCTTTGACCCAAATCCAGTCAGTAGTCCCAATTGCAGCAATTACACTGAGGCCATTTCCGCCTTACATGGCTATAGTGCTATTCTTCCACTTTCAACATCCTGTGGAATTCTGGGGTTTGTAATTTACTGAGGCCAAAGAGCTCTCTGGCTGAGAATTCTAAATGTCCCTCCTAAACTGCAAACCCCAGGATTCCACAGGATGTTGAAAGTGGAATAATAGCGCTATAACAGTGCAGTGCAGTGCAGAAAGGGCCTAAATCAGTGGAACTTAAATCAGTGTTGATTTACCATTTAGTAACTCATTCTTTGGATCTAACCTAGTTGGGAGTGGCAACTGGATTTAGTCCTTAACCTCAACCCTTTTTGACTTGCTATTGTGTACATTTTTTCCATTTCAGATGTTGCTCTCACAAGATATGATATGATAGACAACACCCACAGAGTTTCCAGTACTAAATATTATAAACATTTGTCAAAGCCATATCCTCTTTCTTTCCAGTTTTCTTAAACAAAATACAGTAGCAATCACAAAACACTATATTTATCATACTACTATAACCTTTTTGTGTTTTCTCTTGTCTGTGGATGTGAAGGGGCAGATGCTTCATAGATGTCATTTAATGATGTATTTTAGCATATATGTCATGCTGATAAAGATATGATCATAGTTTTTCCCCTGCAAGCAAACCACATTAAATAAATATATCCTTTAGAGGTGCATGCATAATGTTCTTGTTTCAATATTAGCGATCATATGATATGTGCAGTAGGTCACAATTATATACATTAGTTTTACATATTATAGCCTGATAAAGCCTACAATATGTTCTCTGAATAGCATCTCTAAGGCTTTTTGTCACTTTATCATTGTATGCATAGCAATCTTACGCATATTTACTTGGAAGTAAATATCATTGTGTTCATGAGTTTTATTCACTAATATGTGTGTTTATGACTGCAGTGTTAGATTAAATTATAAACCATTTGGGGCAGCAACTAACATTTAAATGAAATTGCTGAAGCTCAGATAGCTCATGGGATTAAGTAGGATACTAATTATGAGTCTATTACAACAGCCACAGCTAATAAGGTTATGCTCCTATGATCTTCTCTCATAACATTCAAGAGAAAAGCAATTCATGCTGAATTGATTGTTTGCATATATGCTCATAGTACTGCACACATATGTACATATCATATGTAAAATCTACAGCTACAGTACATATCATATGTAAAATTAAAAATATTGACTTTAGTTTTAGCTGTCACACTACATAGTACCACAGATATACCATATCTGTGTCTTATTTGCTGGTGTAAATAGGTGGTGTGAAGGAGTGACTTATATTTTAAAACATGCAACAAACATGCAGTAGAAAATGGTAGTTATTTAGTAATAAATATATAGTTAACTGCTATGCAATGGTGAAAGTCCTTTGTCCCCAGTGACTGGTGATGTGCACCTCCTCTTAACACATATACTTACTACAGCAAAAACTTTTGTTCCCATAGTGCTCCTAAACCCACCCCTATAACTGAACCACAGCAAAATCATTTGAACACAAAATAGCAAAAAAGCAAATTATCTGAGTAAAAAAAAAAAGGTTCTAACCACTTTATCCTCCTGGAGAGCATATCCATGAAAGCAAGTAAGAAAGACAAGGAAAAGACAAAAGAGAAAAAGAAAGTTACTTCTATTCTGGAAAAAAAAATACACATACACACAGTAGTATCTTTTAGGACATAGAATATGAAGAACTATATAAAAATAAAATTGTGAGAGGTCTATGAGACTATCAGAAATAAATACTGTAGCTTCCAAGAAAAATATCTAATATTTCAGTCCTCCAAAATCATTTGACTCTTCATCTTCACAGAAATTGTGGACTACAAAAAAACAGAACCATCTAGACGTGATGATGCTATTTTATGACTGAAAGTTCAATCAATTGAAAAAATTAAAGAACACAACATTAAATGTCAGTGACCACACAAAGAAACCAAAGTTTAGCTAAACAGACAATAGTTTATAGTTACGTCTGATCCACACATATAGATGGTTTTAGAATTACACAGTGGCTTGGTTTGCATGTAATGCTAAACACGAGGATGTTTCTCCCCTACCTCTTCTTCAGCATTTCCACAGGGAGGTGATCAGATCTGTTTTCCTTTTCAACTAACTTCCATTTGCCATTTTATCTAAACTTGGATGAAGCCAGACTTGAAATCACCGTTTGAAGTTCACTTGTTGAGACAAACCAGACTTAAAACTAACCACAGTTTGTCCTGATTTAAATAAAAAACAGATTATATTTAGCTGAGAATGGAAGTATACTATAGGACGGGATAGTTCAGGGATCCAAAACTTGTTTGCGTAACATTAAACCATGGTTCAATATTAAATGTGATTGCAGCTGCCGTTCTTGATTGAGACATAACACTAAAGCACTGCTTATTTAGCTAAACTATAGTTTGTTGGTATGTCTGAACCCAACCATATATAGCTCCATATGAAAATACACAGGCTAACAAATATTTAATAATACAGGGATGAGCAACTTCTTCAGGTCCACGAGCCACTCCTCACCATCTGCCAAGGACTACACTACTATTAAAATTGCAAAGAGTGTCAACAAAACCAAACATTTCCTCCTTCTCTTGTTTACTTCAAAAGAAATCCCATAGGCCCCACTTGCTTCTCCGAGAGACCGATATTAATCCTGGAAGCTCTTCCAGAGGTCCTGTTTTCACCAGAGAAAAAGTTCATGGTATACGTGCACCTGGTTTACAAAGTAACTTGCAGTTCCAGAAAGAATCTGGGAATGATATTAAGCTCGCAAGAATGTACAAGCACAACAAAGGGGAGTAAAAGCAAGGGGGAAGGATTTTTGTTTGTTTGTTTGCTTTTGCTGCTGTCACAATTTTAGCAGTGGGTTAGGGGACTTGGGGGGCTTGCAGAGCCTCAAAATGGTATGAAGTCTTATATAGCCTGCAAGATACATGCTTCCTACCTCCAACTAAGAAGTAACACTAAATTGCAAACTTGAAGTATGTCATCTCTAAACTGGTTACAGCTGGTTAAGCATCATAGAGTCTAAGAGTCTAAGCTAAGAACAAAAAAATACTTCTTTTAAATGCTTACAAAATCAGCTGACAGAGAGTTATTGTAGTTTTGCCATCTAAAATATGAGTGCTAGTAATTGTTCTTTAAACCCTACTAGGGGTCAGATTTCACTACTAGGAAGATTCTGAATTAGAAAAAATGTATGGAAGAGAGTCACGTGACTCATTTTAACATAGAAACTATGTCTGTATGAGTATTTCTCTTTCATACACACAATAGAAAATGCCACGTCAAATGCCAGCAATATTATTTCAGCTTTTGTCTGTCTGATATAGCTCTCAAATATACTGGCCTATTTCATTCATAAAAGCCAAACAGGTCACAGGTTCCTCTTCTTTCCTCCCGTCCTTTCTACAATTGCCCTCCTGGTTCAAGCAAATCACAGGTTGCTATGGTGGTCAAATGAGACAAACAATGGTTTCCAAAAATTAGTTTGTCATATAAAGATAACTGGACATCATGGTATGAGTTGGTTTAAATTATGGTTCATAAACATCATTTTTTGCCCAGTTTAGAGTCAGTGGCAAACTATGTGGAGGGTGCTGTGTCCAAACCAGGCCACTATCATTAATTATCTCTATAATCATTGGATTATCTAAGGTCATTTTACAAAATGCCCCAACCTGGCAGAACCATTTCAACCAGTGGAACCATATTTCAGTCTTTTGTCTGATTTCTTGATTTACACAGCTCCTCCAATGCTAGCTCTTGACAAATGTGTTTTGTAGATTCTATTTGTCAATCCATTTGAAGTACTAATACACTGTTGTTGGGCTGAAATTTTTGGTCAAGTGTATTAGAGCAGCTGCCAGCTTGTCTTTGGTTTAACTAAGTTTAAAAATAAAAGAAAGAGCATCAGAACTAGCTTCATAATAAGTATCTTTTTTCCACGTGAAATGAATCACAATGTGTATTCTATTTATTTTGAGTTGAATTGGTGGTTAATAAATGGTTGTAACTGAAGATAAATTTATTTTTGAGCAGATTTTGGATCATTTGAGTGGGAAAATTAATTGGGGATAATTGCCAAATTAATTAAATTGATTTGGATGATCAGCAGCATGGTGCACATTAATTGAAAAATGATTTTGGGTAATTTAGATGGGATGTTAATTGGCTTGCTTTCTGTGAAATATGAATTCAATTAATTATTTTTCAATTTGCATACATGTATATAAATTAGCATGTGCAAATTTTATGTGGTCAGCAGTACCTTCACCCAGCTGTACCCTTTCCTAGGAAAAACAGATTTAACACAGTGATCCATGCCTTATGTCATGATTAGACTACCATAACATGCTCTGCATTAAGTATTTGGAAGCTCCAGATAGTACAAAATGTATTGGCCAAATTAATATCTTGAATGTGCTTTATAGGACATATGTCACCAGTCTTGAACCTGCAATGGACTCCCCACCCCACTCCAGAGCTCAGTTCATAGCACTCTTACTGAGTTCCAAAAACCTAAATGGCCTGGGTGCAGAATATCTGAAATGCCAACAGCTCTTATAACAGCCTACCCAGAAACTGAGATTGTATGTAGAGGCTCCATTGTGTGTTCCACCAGTTCAAGAACTAGACTGGAGATTACATGAGTAGGGGCTGTCTGCTTTCTCAGTAGCAGCACCACAGTTGTATAACTCTCTTGCTGGGAAAATCAAGCCAGTGCTCACTAAGCTTCCAGGAGATGATGAAACTATATTATTTCATATAATTTTTAAAACTGGCTTACAAATCATTTAAAGTTTGTTTTTTTAAAAAATTGCAATACATTTTATAGTAAATCATTTGGGAAGCACTGATAGCATGAAACTGATCAATAAATAAATGAATGAATTACTGGAATGTGCTATGCTATGTGATTTCCTCCATATAACCCTCCCTCCCCTTCCCCAAATTCAAATCGTGCACCATGATTTAATTTCTTATTTCTGATCTTCAGTGGACAGCAGTCTCTCTTATGTATCAGAGAGAACTGTCAACCATGCAAAAGAAACAAGAGTTGGCAGACTTAGGATAGCTGAGTTTGCAGTGTTTAGGGCAAATGAAAACAAAAATGGGAGGGAAGGAAAGACACCCATTCTGCACCCACAATGCTCAATGGGTACAGAATGTTGGCTGAATATTAAGAATGAAGAAGAGAAAAACAGCAAAGAGGATAGCTAAAGTGGCAGGAAAGGGTCTTAGGGGAACAAAGACTAGGTTCAATCAAGACATTGACATTTGCTGCTTTTTTCCATTCTTTCTATTTTATAAAGTTCCTCAACTTCTTGATAAAATCACCATTAAATCTCCTTTATTCATCTTACACTCTTAAGTTAAAGGTTTATTTCTGCTATGAACATAAACCTTTGCTTCTTTCATTATTTTATGGAATAATGAAAATGTTTGAGACTTTTCTCCCTACAGGTTTTACATATTTCTTTGGTTACTTTCACATTGCGGGACATTGCAAAAATTTAATGAAAAATGCCACACAAAATACATTGTTTTTGCAAACCATATTTTGTGTAAAATAATGTGTTTTTAACAAAATACATATTTTGCACAAAAATATCCTAGTTTGTACAAATTATAATATTTTTACACAAAAACAATCAAAGTGAAAAAAAATAAAAGTTTTCATTCTGGCACAGGAAGGAAAATCTTGTGGTAGCTATTTTTCAATGAGATGTTTGAATAAGGCACCTTTTTCCCATTGAGAACAAGAAAATTGGAAAATATGCTTTACATCTCTGTTTTCTGCAGACAGGGGAGCCTAATTAAAACATTTAGTTGCCATAACAAATTTATCACATGCCCATTGACATCTTTTCAAGTTGCCTAAGGGCAGTTGAAAAACTCATTCAGATTCCTGGAATGAATTTTGGTTCCTATGAGATAAAACTAAAAGAAATCATTATTAGCTGCAGCAAAGATGTCCATTCTGAAAAAAGAAAAGAAATGGTGGTCAAATAGGCTGCTCCTTACCAATACTAGCTCACTTAAAGGTACCCTCACAAATCATAATATCTGCCCTAATAGGATTCCTACCTTTCCACCTCCCCCCTTTACTAGACTAATACAGGTGCATATAATAGAAATTTAACAGACAGAATTTTCTACATCACTACATCTTCATATTAGTGAAATATACCTGTTGCATTTGTTCAACAGGTGAAATAGCTGACATTCAAACCTGTCTGAAATTCATTCCTGATCTAGAAGATTAATCCCATTTATTCAGAAGGAGAGCTGGGGATGGGAGAAAGAATTAAGAGTTTGCTTTTGCTTAAATAACACAGTGGCAGCAAAACTTGTACTGACTGTGCAGTGATGGGACAAAGACACTCTGCACATGATCAAATGCATTCCTCTATTATACTTCACCACATTGTGTTCCACAAAGTGTAGACTGATGCTAAGGTGGTGGAAGAGCCATTGTATATTTTGAAGATGGCACATGAAGTTCCTTCTCTCCTTGCTTTTGTCCTTACTCCTACAGTCCACAACTGTATATAGAATCCAATATAAGCCCCAGAGGGGAGAGGAGGATTTTGATAGGATAAGAGGATATGTTCTCTCTAGGGTGTATGTTATCAAGGAGAAGTTTCCTTTTTAGAGTGCTAAGTGCCAAGGTGTCCTGAACATAAGTCAGCAAGTGCCCAAGGCAGTAGGTTGTTGGTGAGCAGAAGTGGTGGAGTTGTGAGTCCAGTCTGGGTCAGTCATGGGTTATCTGAGTGAGATGAAGAGAGAAGCACAAGCATAGTTGTAACCAGTCCAGGAGTCATATCAGCAGGTCAGAAGTCCAGGTACATGAACCAGCAAAGAGTAAACAGAATAGATCAAATGTAGCCAGTCCAAGGTCAAGACAAAACAGGAACAGAAGAGAGTACTGTCAGTCAAGCGGAAAAGATAGTTGTCAGCACTAAGGCTGAGAGAGAACTACTGGAATATATATCAGCAGCTCTTTCAAGGCCACAGCTCCCTAATTAGTGCTTAAATAGGTCAGCATTTGTTATTTAACTGGTACTGAGTTGGAGTATTCCCCTCTGTTTGTCAACAAAGGAGGAGGGTGTGTTGTCTCCAGCATCTGCAGCCTTTGAAAAGTCCTACTGGGAAGCAGGATCCCCCACTGCCCCAGTTTCTGTCTCCTTGGATTCAGAAGAAACTGCTGCTTCTTGGCAATCTGCCTCCTCATTGTGATCCGAGTCCTCCAGGGGGTGAGTTCTGACACAAGGAATCTGATGTAATATCTGATATAATATAAGAAGCACTAGGGTTCACAGTTTTCAGGACTCACAGCCTCGATAGTCAAAGGGCACTCTGTTTGTGCTGAGGCGTAATCTCTTTTCCAGGCAATTTTCACAGAAAAGATTCAGAAGATGTACACAGCAGCGCAAGAACTACAATTTGATTGCACCAGGGGAATTCTCAATATTTCTCCAAAAGCATGAAAGAGAGAACAGTGGCTGCTCACTGAGGGATATATGAATGTGTGCATGTGTGTGGAAGGAGGGAGGGAGAGGGAGAGAAAAATTATCACAAATGTAAACCTTATGGAAATACGGAAAGTTGATTGATTGTGATCACATTAGTCAGACCATACCAGAGGTATCAAAAATTACAATTTAGGATTCTAAAAGACTTGGGACCATTTTTGTCTGATATCTCCTACAGCTTTGTGCACTTTGTACATTTTGCTTCTTTAAAATAATATCTAAGGGAAAGCAGCTCATATCTCTAAAATGTTTAAAATTACAAGGAAGCGTTTAAGAAAAGTTTAAAAGAAAAAGGAGGACTTTGTGACTGCTATTCCTCAAAACACTTTATTTAGAATTTCTCCAAAACACTCAGGAATTTGGAGAAATGGGTTTCCACTTTTACAATCCTATGAATGCAGCTGAGAAAATGAGAAGGCAATCTCTGATCATTCTTAGTGATGCAAAGATATAAAGTGTGGAAACAACCATCTCACTGTTTGAACAGGATATTTCCGGGTTCACCCTAGGAAGCAATTTTTAAATATCCCCTGGCACAGAAGTAAGAATGTCCTAAGAAGTGAATGGAGATGTGGAAAAGTTGTATAACTGTAATTTGCTCATTCGTGTGTCCACCAGCACACCATACCCCAAGGACCCAAAGAGTAGTAGCCAAGAAAAAAAGTTCTTCTTCTTCCTTCCTCAGTTGCTATTTACTGTGAAACGTTTAAAAAACTAAATCTTGTCAATGCAAATCCCAAAGTAAATTGGGTACATTGTTTCCATAGTGCAGATTAGAAAAGCTGTAGCTAGGAAACAGTGATATATGGTAGCTCTGAGCCTTATACTGAAAACTACATACCTGGCCCTGAGTGATCTACAGCAAGCGTAAAATATTGTCTTTAGGCATTAGACCCCATTACAGATGGAGACTGGGAAGAAATTAAGAATACCTTGGTTTTTTTCATTGCTTTTATTGTATGATGGACAGAGACAGAAGTGTACAACCTCCCTACTCTGTAGCTTAAAGTTCTACTCCTATAGTATACTTAGAGAGCTATGCTGAGGTATAATAGCTTACAATAAAGTCCACTGTTAATATTGCACTCAAGAGGTAAAAGTTGCTCATAGTTATAGTTAGAGTTGCCAGACTGGACCTCAGAGTGGGCTCCTGTAACACAATGTTCACATCACATTCTTGCTAGTGTAAAAAAAAGAGCCATGAGGAATCCCATTCATAAGATTCAAACATACCTTTAACATAACACACAGTTTGATGTCAGTATTTCTGGCCAACAAAAAGAAAAACACTTTTTATATTTAGATGCTTAATTCAAAACTGCAGATAAGCCACAGGAATTACCAGTCTGGGGGGAAATGTACTAACTTAATTTACCACACATAGGAAATAAAATATACATGATTATATACTTAAATACCTACATATATATTTACATAGAAAATTTTAAAACTATTTATAATTATGTCCTTAAAAATCTTGAGTGAAATATCTGGTCTGTAATTGCCCAGTTATTGTTTAAAAGACTGATTAGGACTGAGAAAAACTGCTGATATGCACTAATTCTTCTTTTTCATCACTTTAAAAATTAGGGTAAAAATATCTTATGGTGACCTTTATCCATGGATATCTGCAAACCGATAATACTAATCAACAGCAGATTGAAATCTCAGGATTACTCGCTGTAAACATGTATCTCACCTTGTTTGAGCGTAAAGACACTCTTCCTCCACAACGTGCACAGAATTTAGTTTGGCAATATGAACAATTATGGCCACAGCCGTCGGCAAATTTTGTTTTGTGACAGATACCACAGGTTGGAGCATCACCCTTCTGCTCTTGTTGCTGCTGTGATTCTTCACCCATCTTTTTCACCTGTTCTTTATACATTTCAAACTGCTGATGTAATTTCCTGCAGAAGAAAATGGAAAAGGATTTATAATATTCAAGTGAGAATAAGAATATAAGACTATCATCTGTTTAGATTATACTTTAAATACTTAACAACTTTATTAAAAGTCTTTTTAAAAAAAATAGGATTGCACTATTTCTTTACATGACTTTGGAAGATGTTATTTCCTTATAATTGTCTAAACTCAACTTTGTAACACCTGTACAACTCTTTGATATTGGGATGCAATAATGCAACATATACTTCAAGAGAAAGCCTGCACGGTGTAGTGGTTTGACCATTGAACTACAATTCTGGAGGCCAGAGTTCAAATCACTGCTCTGCCATGGAAACTTACTGGGTGACCTTGGGCAAGTCATACTCTTTCAGCCTCAGAGAGAGGCAAAGACAACTGCTTCTCTGAACAAATCTTACCAAGAAATGAAAAAAAAAATACCCAAATACTAGGACTACCCAGAGCTACACAGACAAACACCCTCTCCTCTTGAAATTAATTACTGATATGTTAAGGATGTGCACACCATCCCAACTAACTGGCCAATTCAGTGTGCAGCTAGTAACAGTGGGGAAGAAACAAGGAAGTCTCTATGCTATTTAAATGAAATAGTTGACCATACATCCTATACTGTTTTCCTGATCATGCCTGGAAAAAAAACTTTAATAGCTATATGTCATGAGCCTAGTTAGCTTACTAATATGAGAAGGACACCAGAATGAGAAAACTCTCATAGATCCCATAGGTCATAATTCCTTAGAAACTGATGTGAAATATGAGAAGCTGTACTGCAATACTAAACTGTAAAAAGAGAGGAATAAATAAGTCCAAAGCATTATGTGTGACGTCCTGGGTCTTTTTATGACACCAGAAATTTGATATATATGAAAATCTACCCCTCACCAAGGGTATGACCATCAACAGCATCATATACTGGATTTCTATAGCCTTGTAGCTATAACATAAACGCTGGTCATTAGCTGGGCCTTACATGCCACAACCATAACAAGCTGCAACAAGAGGCAGATGTATATTTAGAATTCTGCAAGAGACCTCTTTAAGCAGATGGACCAGGCAATTCTGACAAATGAGCATGCCAAAAAGGAGAGTTCGTCTGGTGTAGAAGTCTGTTTGCAGGGCCCACAGGAATAACGTTAAACATACCTAGCTTAATTTTTGTTTTTACTAGCTAGAAAAAAAAAAAAAAAAAACACAGTTCAATCTTATATAACAGGAGCCAAGTAAAAAAAAAACACAGCCTTAAAGCTAATGAATGAGATGAACTAATAAGATAGGCAGGTGGCCATCCAATGCTTTACATAGAACATCACATGTATTAATATCTGCTCAGTGGATATAAGTTGCACATTTATGAGAAAGTCTATTTGTTCAGTACCAGAAAATTAGGGAGCCAGTTAGACAAGACTTCCAGGTACACCTGACAGTAGCAGGGGACCAGTCTCATCCACTTTGGATGAGAGAATAAGACAGTCAACTCAACAGCTGAAAGAGTGGTTCAGATTAGCTGGATTACTATATCCTCTCCTATATCTATAATATATATAAAAGTCAAGTTTTGTGAGTTTGTCTGTGTCAGGCAAGTGAAGATCTCATACGATTGGCTATGTTAGGTGAGAAGACCTCACATGATTGGCTGTCTGTAAACATTCTATGGAATTCTGGGGTTGGCAGTTTATGGAGGGATCTTTTGAATTCTCAGCTGGAGAGCTCTTGGTCCTGGCTGGTTGCTATGGAGATGAGGCCTAGCAGCAACAAGGAGGCCAGTGTATTCCCTCAGAAACTGAACCTCTGTATGTTAACAACTCTAAATACAGATTGGATTGGGGAATATGGGGAAGACTTGCAGATACTGGACAAGGCAGTTTGGGGAATTAGAGACACAGGATCTCAAATTTGTGTATTTCAACCACATCTAACTCCTAAGGTAAGGTAATTCCTAACATATTTCTAACAAGTATTACCTATGAGAAAATAAAATCCCAGGCAACGCCAGGTAAATATGCTAGTTCCTTACAAACAGCAGGAATAATACCCAATTTAAAGGGAGGCAACCAGAGAGTGCAATTCCTCAGAAACTGGGGAAATCGGTAAAAAGGCAGTTGAAAGGAAAAGGGTAAAACCTGATGCTTAAAGTCTATTCAAAACCACATTATAGAGGCTCAACAACAATGCAGAACACAGACCAAAAAAGAAAGCACAGTCCAAGAGGTCACCAGCATGGCTAATGAACAGTGTGAAGGAAGTTTTCAGAGTTTAAAAAGCTTCCTTCAGAGTGTGGAAGGCTTGTCCAAGTGAAGTAAAAGAAGATGAATTTGCACAAAGAAAATGCAAGTAGAAAATTAGGAATGCAAAAGGGGTTTTTGAGGAATTTAGACGCTAAATGGCTAAACTAAGGCTATTGCAATTTGAACATATCACACATTAGAAATAAAATACAACTGGAGAAAAATGAAGGCAGTAGAAAAAAAGACTGTGTGACAGACTTAATAAAGGATTCAAAGGTTCTGAATCTGCACGACTTGAACAGGACAATTAGTAACAGGACCTCTTGGAGGTCTCTTATTTGTATGTGCGTGCGTGTGCCTTCAAGTCGCCTGTTCTTATGGTGATCCCACGAATTTCATAGGGTTTTCCTGGGCAAGGAATACTTAGAGGTGATTTATGCTAGTCCCTTACTGTGAAATATAGCCTATAGCACCTGGTATTAACTAGCATTCTCCCATCCAAGTACTAACCAGGGCTGACCCTGTTTAGCTTCCAAGATCAGACAGGATCTGATACCTTTAGGGTATAGGTAAGCTGACTTAATAGCACATAATGAGAAAATCTCTAATACCATCAAGTCGCATAATAAAAAAGATTAAATATGTTAAGAGTAAAAAGCCAACCAGGAAAACAGTTGGATTATTCAATAAAAAATGAAAATAAAAGGAGTTCTGAAAGAGAATAAAGATACTGCAAAGAAAATGAATGAATTACTCTTATCATCGTGCACACCTAAAGATACAGAAGAAATACCCATGCCCAAACTAATGGAGGAGAGAGAGGAGATAAAACACGTAGCAGTGACAAGAGAGTAAGTTCAAGACCTCATTGTCAAATTACAAATAAATCACTGGGTTTTCACCTGCAAGTTTATTTATTTTAAATCCTATCCACAGCACAGATTAAAACAACATACCCATAAAAGACAATCTTTATTTTAAAAGATTAAAAAACTTATGCTACAAAAACAGCACTGTGAGGTTCCCTCAGAACTCAGTTTTGTCCCCATGCTGTTTAATACCTACGTGGAACCACTAGGAGAGATCATCTGGAATTCTGGGGTTTAGTGACACCGGAATGCTGACAACATCCAACTCTATCTTTCCTTCCCATCTAACTCCGAAGAAGCTGTTTCAGTACTAAACCAGTGTCAGTAATGGACTGGATGAAGGTGGATACATTGAAACTTAATCCAGATAAGACAGAGGTGCTCCTAGTCAGCCATAAAGCAGATCAGGGAGCAGAGATTCAGCCTGTGTTGGATGGGATTGCATTCTCCCTGAAATCCCAGGTTCACATCTTGAGCATACTCCTGGATTCAGATATGAGTCTGAACCCCCATGTTTTGATTGCCAGGAGTATATCTGCACAGTTAAAACTAGGGCATCAACTACACCCATTCCAGGAAATGTATAATCTAGCTACAGTGGTAACTGCCTTGATTATATCCTGTTTGGATTACTGGAACACATTCTATGCAGGAATTGTTCAGAAACTTCAGTGGGTCAAAATGCTGCAAGTTCTGGAACTCCCTTCCTTGGGAGGACCAGATGGCCCCCAACCTCCTGTCTCACCACTGGCTGTTAAAGACCTTTTTATTTAAGGAAGCACTTGGTTTTTGATATGTTGTGGCAGAAGAAGCTTTTAATGTGATGGCGGTATATTTATATTTTATTATGTGATAAACATGCTTTTAAAACAGCTTTTAATTTTTGTTTTTAAAACAGAACAACAGTTTAATTGTGTTTTAATTTTATAAATAGTTTGCTACTTGTACTGTGTTTTTAAATGGTTGTAAACCACCATAAACTGTGTGCTAGGAAAAAGGCAGGATGTTAAATTAATAAATAAAAAAGCTAAGGAACTTGAAGAGGAAGGAATTCACAGGATAAAGGGGAAAAAAATCTATTATTTTGGAGAAAATCGCTTTTTTTATCCACACACATTCCAAATCAAATCAAAGGAGTTTTCCCATTAAAAGGTCTTGTTTTTTAATTATTAGAATCCATATTTCTAACTCCTTCCCTGACCTCATTGTCATTTCTCCTTATCAAGCCATATCCTTCTCTCTTAACCACCCTTTTATACCCAGCTTAAGCTATGAGCCCTACAGGAAAAGAAATCTCTGCATCAGAATACTATATAGTATAATTAAAGGAAATGGTATATTTTTACTTGTTTCTATAAATGTTGCCATGAACACCATTAATGAAGACTGTAGGCTACTAGTACCTTTGGTAAATGTTTTAACCAGTTCAGTTAAGGCATCATCTTCAAACTTGTGTTGTCCTCACTTGATAGGAAAACATTTAACAGCTGTTTTCAAAGAACTGAGAGATGAGGCTTTTCTTAAAATGTCTGCCTACACCATTTATTATAATTTACTTTATAATCACAATTTTGTACCTGAATTCTCCTCCAGAATACTTTCAGTAAATAATACTTGCAATTTTATGCAGTGGTAAAGCCATCAAGGGGACATAATCTTTCAAAGATAGTGGTGTAAAATTAATAAAAACAAACATTATTAAATTAATGATATCTGTAATTTAAAGTAATATAAGATTATGTACAACAGACAGTATCCATCTTTTTCAAGCCACTCAAAGAATTTGCTACTATTGGGGAGATATTACCTGTAATAGTAATTGCAGAATTAACTTTCTGTAAGACTCCATCTCACGTGACGAAAATAAACAAGTGCCAAATAATAGATCAGTCTACCTTAACTCAGAAATATAACACTCCTGGACATTACAGTATCAGGATTGGAACGAGTTCATTCCACATCATTTACAACATTCATGAGAGTGTTCAATTATTAAGTAACTTGTATCCTTTTACTGCTGCAACAGTATTGTTCTTACTTGATGGCTTTCCTTTTTAATGAATAGGAGATAAGCATGGACAATACTGGGTGTGCCAGTGTAGTCAGGGATCAGGAGTGTTTACCACTCCATCATCTAATCTTACACTGTTGAGGGCCATGTATGTGTGACAGCAGAAAAAAGAAAAGGCCTGGTGTTAGCTATAGACACTGCTTTAGCACTGATGGCCTCTGCTTGTGCCACTGCTGGTAATATAGTGACTTTAGTGCAGCAGTGTTTCTGTTATTAAAAGCCTGAATAAAAAATTGGGCAGTGGACATGAGAAACAAGCATACATAAAAAGACATATTAGACTACAGAGAGAAAAAATTCTATAGACAGCAAACTAGGCTATCACATCACACAGAGAGGTGGGAGGGGGAAATATAAGCATGGACATGAATAAATGTCTCCACCTGCTATATACCATCCACATTGAAATAGCAACTCCCAAAGACACACAAGCCGAGCTCAAACATTTACCAAGCTGGCGAGAGTTTTCATACAGTGTGGCAAAACAGATAACATTATGTGTTTTAAATGGCCTACTGACAAGAGCTCACCCCCTCTCTTTTTTTTTTAAAGGGAATATTTAATAAACAACATCTAACCAAATGGAAATCTCCATGAAGCTCCTATACCAGACATAAAATTGCATGAATTGTATAGAGAAGGGGGAACGCTATACAAGGTTCTTGTTGGTCCAGTACACATTTAATGACTGGACACATACTTACAAAGCAGCCTACATAGTATACTCACTAATCAAGAGGAACATGGCAATGGTGAGTCAGCAGGAGCACGATATTTACAACTAAGAAGTCTATCTTCCTATAAAATTGTAGAATTTCATTAACATAATTTTTGGCTACTATCTTATATAATTGCTGGCAGAATGTAAATCCATGCCAGAATAGTTTTGCTGTGCTTCTACTACCATTGGCTGCACAACCCCAACTTGAAGGCAACGGACCAATATAGGAGGACTGTTCCTCAGCTGGATGGTACCCGAGAGTTCCACAACCCACCCCAGCCATTAATTGGCCATACAAGCATTCCATAATAGTCTTCAAGCTAGGGTTGCAGGGAGAGGGTGTCTGGCAAGGAGGTCCTTCTTCAGTTACTGAAACAGAATATATAACAGTGTAATGGGGGTTATCATATCACCAGCAGAATTCTGGCTTTTATCAGTAGTTTGTTTGTTTGTTTGTTTGTTTGTTTCTTTCTTTCTTTCTTTCTTTCTTTCTTTCTTTCTTTCTTTAAATGATATAATATGATATGAGAAAGTGTAAGTGACCTATAAAGGGTGAAGCCACGAAACAAGGTGGGGGGAGACCCTGGGCAAATATTCGTCTACATTATATTTGATATTTTTGGAAGTCCTACTCCATGTGTTATGCTTATCTGAGGTTCAACTGGCAATTCTGGAGAAAGGACCTATTAGGCACTCAGACTGCGGAATTCTCTCATGTTTACCAAACACTTTTATTACTGTCTTTTAGATGCTCACCCACATCCATCCTGTTCCTGCAGGCTTTCAGTGGAACTCAGTTGCTTTTGTAGTGTGAGTTTACCCCATCAACCAGAAATTATTCTAAGTTGCTTTTACTCTTGCTCTTATCTTATTCTTGTTCCTATCTGCCCTTCTAGTTCAGTGTTGCTTCTATTTTTCTCTACAGGCTTAGCTACCTTGAAATTCTGGTAATGGGTGAGAGGAAATAGAAGTTTAGGAAAAGCAAAACAGACTAAGAATGTGGCAAAGTCAGATCAGAACTGTAATATTTATATCCCATCCATTCCTTCAGGCAGACCAGGATTTCACAATCTGGTCAGGGAAGTGTAAATCAATCCACCTCAGGACTCCCACAAGACAGTACAAAGTGGATATCCTTCTGTACACAAGGAGGAAATACACAATAAAACTGTTTCAACTAAACTTTGTCTGAATCCAGATGCTTCTTTCTAAGAGTACTTGACTTATAAGCACAATAATGATTTGCTATAGAAAAAGATACCCATCTATGGTGGTAAAGAGATAGGGTTCTAAAATTCAGTACTGCATTGCTCATTTTGCTTTTTGTAGAAGGAAGAATTCCAGCAGGTGGAGCTTCTACATTATTAGTAAAGATATTGCAGTCCTACCATGCATCTGCTGTCCAATCTTATGCATATTTACCAAGATTCAAGTCTTAACATGGCTTACTAATGGGCAAGTCAGAACTTGGATATAGCATATTACAAGTAATTATGTTACTTATAAATTATGTTTCTTGTAAAGGGGACATAACTATGTTCTCTTTTTTACATAATAATATTAACGCAATACTATTATTTTGTTGTAATGAATAATTTTTAGTCATTATTTCCAAAATGTTTTTTCTATATAATCTAAAAAACAATTTAAAATAATCTTTTACTAAGAAAATTACTAATATGTTTTCCATAACATAATGAGTAGAAGATAGCATGATATAGGTTGTTAAAAGAATGACTACTACTTATACATTCATTTCAAAAAATAATTTTCTAAGTACTGGGGTAAACATGCATAAAATGGTAGATTTATTCTAGCAACTTTCATGACAGGCCCAAGCACAAAGCTCATGTGTTGCAACACACTGCCAATGGAGTGATATGAAAGGGAACACACCAAAATTTTAGATTTGGATTTATTTATTTATTTGCTTTAAGCATTTATGTCCTGACTTGCCACCAATTTTCTCAAAATGCTCACTTAAGACTCTATATGTTCGATTTTTTTTCTTATCACAATTTCTCCAAGCTATGTTGGCTGATTGGGGATAGGAGAAAACAGCAAGTCCTATAGCAAGGCTGGGTAACAAGTGGCCACTGGCCACATTTAGCTCCCAATATATATACCCTTGCTGCCATGAAACTGATTGATTTAGTGACAGCCAAAACAAAAACAAAAAAACTGGATTTATGGTTTAAATAAAAGCACAAAGGGTATTTTAAAGCAGATAAATGCTTCTGGAAACAAGTGCTATTAAAGAAATGCCACCTGGACTTACAGAAGTTGCCCACCCCACTGCTGTAGCAAGCTGTCAAAGGCAGGGTGTTCCCTATCCACTTAAAAGTCTCTGGAATATACCTCGCATGCTCTATGTGCAACACACATTTACTGACCTATTAAACACAGTTCATCCACATGAATAAATTATTTCTGCTAGTTACAATTAGAAAGCATTTATATGTGGTGCATGTGTAGGGAAAAATAGGGACCCGCTGTCTTTGCACACAGCTGTCCTATCTTTAAAAAAAACACAGATTAAGAGGCCATTAACATTTCTGTACAGTTGGGCTGTAAAGAGTTGATCAGTATGGAATCTTTTCACTGAAACGCATGTGAGATGGAAAGTCCTTTTATAAGTTGTTCAGAACTTTGAGTGACACTTCTATTTGTTCCTCCATCACTCTCCAAGCTACAACAATGACACTGCATTCAGGGATTTTCACAAAAGGCAAGCAATTCTTTGCAAGTACCTTGTAAATAATTGTCCCTATTTTTGCCTTTCAGGGATGTTCTGGTGACTCCTTTTCACATTTTGGTAATATGAGATGCAAGTGTTGCTCCTGAAAGCATTATTGCATCTAGCCTCTAGAAAAGATACATACAGAAACAGAGAGAGAGAGAGACTATATAAATGTACTCACATGGGCTTTAAAAAAACCAGACTGGTACAGAACTTCTTGGATAGACATTGCTATTTATGAAATTGGTAGGAATCTTCCTTTTAGAGAAGAACATGGTTTTTCTAGAATTTCTTGAATGAATACAAACAGCTTATTTTCAAACACAAGAATAAAAAAAAAATAGTGTTAAATCATAATGTTTACTCAGAAATCTCACCGATTCATTCAAGAATAGTCCTTCCTTCCTTCTTTATTGGCATCTCACTTTTCTTTCAATGAGTACAAGGCAGTACAAGTATCATTCCTCACCTCCTTTTTATCTTCACAGTAATAATATTGTGAGGTAGGTTATGTCAGAGACTGGATTGTTCTATAAAATCCAGAAGTGCAGTGAATGGTGACATCCAAGGACTGGTGCTCCCAACATGTATGTTAGGCCTAGGAGTCATTGTGAATGAAGGATAGTGGGAGACACATTTTTGGCAAAGTGGTGCAAATCATTATGAGCCAAGAAAAGGTAGCTTGAAGAAATTTCATTATATTACACTGAACTGAATTGTCTCAACTAATCAGAGCACAACAATCCTCTTTGGTTACTGACTCACAGACATATGGCTCCAACTCTGTGCATTCAATACAGCTTTGGGACTTTGATCTGCATATTAACATACAGCAATTTTTCAACTGCAGAAGTCTGCTCTCAGGATATTTCTATACACATTTGTGAGATTAATTTCCTTTCTTTTACTTACACTGAAATAGACAGTGAAAACTTTAAATTCATAAAATTTTCTTTCCTACTTGTACTTTCCTTCCTTTGCACCAATTATCAAATGCAAACAGTAAAAGAAAGTGTTCTGTCAGTGAAAACAATCCACTCCTCATTAAGGAGAAGTTGGAATCACAAATGGAAGAGGATATTCAAAGATACCAAATATCATGTGTTTCCTATTTCACGTTATTAGGAATACCTCAGAGTATGCATTTCATAACATGGAAGTCAGGGAGGAAGATTTCCTGACCAAACTGGCTCTCTGGGCAAAAAACAGATTTGATCACTTGCTACAATTCCTAAGACATCTACAATATGTCAGCTGGGTTGATTTCTTTCACCTTGTCATAGTTTTTGCTGGGACCTAATCACTGTCAGAGCTGATTGAATCTGAGCTGGAAAAACAGCATAACTGATACAGAAGTATTACATTTCCTGAGTATTACTTTGTTTTTTGGAAAGATCAAATAATAAAAACTCTCCACTTTCACACCAACAGCCATCTTCTACCCCCCGTTTTCAGAAAATATATTTCAATTGATTGATCTTTGAGTCATATCATTGTTCATTTGGTATCCTCATTGCAGGAAGCATCACTTTACTCTTTCTTCAGAAAACAGGACTGTTTTATCTTGTATAACATCACCAGAAGGTTACAAAAGTTGAAATTAAAATCATGTATCCCCTGACTGGAAACATCAGCATGAATATCAGCTTGCTAAGGCTACATTGTGATCCTTACCTAGGAATGTCTATATTTTTTTTATATGCCACTTGTTTAAAATAGGCTCACATCTCAATTATCATTCAAATGCCATTTTTAGAAATGTGACGTTTAGCAACAAACAGCACATTACACATCACTCTGTTACACAGTATTGGCAATATTCTGAAACAACTTATATGAGAAGCACCAAGAGGGGGTAACACCCCCCCCGGTAGCCTCAAAAACTACTCTTAGTTGCTAGCAAACACTGCAAAGCAGAGAGAATGGCATGAGGGAAGGGAAGGAAATCATGGAATCGTAGGTCAAGTTCAACTCCCTGCTCAATTTAGGAAATCTAGCTAGAACATCCAGCCACGTAGCTAGCTAGCCTCTTTTTTGAAGACATTTAGAGAAAGAGACTTTACCACCTATCTAGGAAATTGGTTCAGTTGTCAAACAGCTCTTAATGTCTAGAAGTTCCTTCTAATGTTTAATTGAAATCTACTATTCTGTAACTTAAAATGGTTAGACTTTGTCCTAACCTCTGTGGCAACAGAGAACAACCTTCACCCTCCTCTCTGTGACAGCCCTTTAGATATTTATAGAGTGCAACCATTGTCATTCCTCAGTCTTTTTTTTACCAGGCCAACTCCCTCAACCTTTCCTTATATGTTTTGTTCCCCATACATTTTATGATCCTTGTTGCCCTTCTCTGAACCTGCACAAACATGTCTATATCCTTCCTAAAATGTAAATGCCAAAAATGAAATGCAGTATTCCAGGTGAGGTTTGACTAGTGCAGAATATACTAGCACTATCACTTCCCCTGTCTTGGAAACTATGACTCTATTTTTTTGCTGTTGGTTGTATAGTAGAAGGAGTAGCCCAAGACTGATATACTACCTTGAAGATAGATGGCACAAGCAGTATTGACATATACGTCAGGACATTCATTTGGATTTGACAACAGATCAGATCCTTAGTTCATCTGCTGGTTGCCTGATGACTAATTCAAGACCTCATGCCATGTTCATAATTTGTTTGGAGAAGGCACAAACATCATCAGTAGACTGCACTCTCCCAGAGTGGCTGGCAGGGAGTGCACAAGTGGCACGCTCTGAGAGGTGGAAAAAGAAAAATCTGACTCCAAATCATCTGATGATGACTATTCCTGAACTAGATGCTTACTAGCATAGAGTGGAGAAGGAGAAATCCAGAGGGGCTTCAAGATCAGGGACTAAACCTGCTGAGGAGGCACTGGCAGTGGAATAGGAGAGCCATTGGCTTCTGAGGGATGAGCTGAACTGAACTCAAAGGCTGAGTGGAAGGTTAAGCCAGAGAAGCAGTACATGTATGGGAAGACTCCCCTTCCAATCATTCCTGTTCAGGACATTGCTGTTTGCTCAGTATTAGAAGTGACAGCCTCAAAGCAGAGTGAGATGGTCATGAAGCTGAATGCAATCATTGATGCTGCCTACAGTGGTACGATGGGGAGTGTCAATGGCTAAGAGGGTTTCTGGATCTACAATGGTGGTATGGAAATTCCCATTGGTGGTAAAGTGGCCCTGAACCATGAGATCAGTAGCAATCACAGTTGAAGTCATCAGAATCTAACTCCGAGGAAGGGGAGTGACCATGCCAACAATAGAAAGAATATCAATGATGATGATAGCTCCCAGAGTCATAGAATCATAGAGTTGGAAGAGACTACAGGGGCCAGCCAGTCCAACACCTTGCAGTGCAGGAATGCACATCAAAATACTCCCAACAGATGGCCATCCAGGCTCTGCTTAAAAACCTCCAAAGAAAGAGACTCCACCACACTCTGAGGCAGCATATTTCTCTGCTGAACAGCTCTGACTGTCAGGAAGTTCTTCCTGAGGTTTAAGTGGAATCTCTTTTCCTGCAGTTTGAGTCCATTGCTCCTTGTTCTAGTCTCTGGAGCAACAGAAAACAAGGCCGCTTCCTTCCATCGATAGGTTGAGTGATGATGGTTTTGACAGCATGATGAAAGAGAATACAGGCTTCCCCCACTTATCTGACAGGTGAGAGATTGATGCACTGTCAGAAAGCAGAATTAGTCAAAAAAAGGAAGCCATCTGCATACTGTATGCTGGTTGCTCATGGGCAGCTGAGACTGGGACAAAGCCATTAGCTACTGCAGAATGGGGGCACCTCCAATGGGAGACTGCTGCCTCATCTGTGATGGATGGCAGTGGCTCCATCCTGATTCTGGTTGCCCGTGAGTGACCAGAGTTGGGACAAAGCTACTGCAGAGCAGGCAGTACCTCCAGAGGGAAGCCACTTCCTGCTCCTAGATGGCTGGCAGTGTCACTATCCCTGTCCTAGTTGCTCACAGGCAGCTGGGATTGAGATGAAGCCCTTGGTGATAGCGGAGTGACCTCCAAGGGAAGGCTGCTCCCCACTCCCCACTCCTTCCTCAGGCAAAAAGAACTGATGAAACAGAGGACGCCCACATTGAAAGAATGGTACATGTCAATATGCATGGATGGCATAAAAAGAGTATGGTGTAAAAAAAGAGAAGTGTCAAAAAACAGGGGATGTGTTGTGTCCAGGGAAGAGCAGACAATTAATCAACAAGCGGCAGAGCAGGGCTTACTCACAAGGTGAGAGTGCAGAAATATCCCAACAGGATCCAAGGCATAGTCAAGCAGGCAGAGGTTCAAGATGATCTAGCTACAAGAGAACACAGTACAAGTGTTCACATTTGGAAAGATCAGCTGCTGACTCTGAAAGGAAAGGGTCAGCTGAAAGCCTTTTATCTACTGATGCTGTTGCCACAAGTGTTCCTTGATTAGGGCTCGTTTGTTACTTAAACACGCTGAGCAGCACAGCCCCTCTCTCTGATGTCATCTCTCTTGCACAGTAAGCATCTGTGTTGTCTCATCCTCCTACATTTTTCCCCCTTGCTCAGGTCCCTGCTGTTGTTTGTTACCTTCTCCTGAGCAAGTTTCTGAGGAAACTCCTGCCTGTCAGTAATTTCTCCTTGCTGAGCTGCAACCAGCAAGGGAGGAGGGAGGTCAGGAATACTTGCAGGGAGAGTCTGAATATTCCAAACACAAGGAAAACACAAGCCAAGCCAGGTCAAGGTCCAGTCCTCAGGCTCAGGAGGCAGAGATCTGTCCAGAGGGTTTCAGGGAGCAGGAGACACGAAGATCATGAGGGCTTGCTAGTAATTTGCTGCAAGCAAAAAGCAGCCACGCTGGCAGACTTAAATAGCCACTGTGAACAGGTGCTGCTTGTTATTGTTTCCTCAACCGAGTCCATACAGTCTCCCTCTGAGCAGTCCGTTTCTGCCTTCTGCGTGATTGAAGGCTGTTGGGCACAGATGGCTGCAACTCCCCTGAATCACTGCTGGTTCCCTCTCCATCATGAGCTGGCTGGGGCAACTCTATCTCTGTTTGACCTTCCAGTGCGGGGGATGTTTGCAAGTTGATTTGCTCATTCAGTGGCCCACTCCTTGGCACAGTCAGTTGGTCCTCAATCTCAGAGGCATCATCTATCATGCTGCCTCTAGAGAAACTTCTGCCTCAGATTCAGAATCCTCCTCTTCACTGCCAGGATCTCCAAGGCAGGGCATGACAGGATGCCTGTAAAAACACCCAGATCTGGATGAATCCCATCCTACAAGACATCTGCAAAGATGAGGACAACGTAGAGTGCTGACATATAATTGAATTATAACAAGGTGGAGGGGGTGGGAGAGGAGCTTCCTTTCTCTACAGAACCAGTGGTGCAGACAAATTACCTGCTTGACCTTCACATGGCAATCCAGGTGAGTTGTGGGGCATCAGTAAGTGATTCCACTATCTCTCCCTCTGAGGCCATGATTACTTGAATCCCCTGAGGAGATTCCTCCACTGAGGTTCTTGTGTATGTTTCTCAAACTGGAGAAGAATGATGGGATTGCACTGGTCCCATTACTGATGCTTCCCTTTCTTGAACCCATTCTGCATGAAGAGGCTGAAGAAATGTGGATGACCAAGGCCTGGAGACATCCTTCACCTTCCTTTTCTTCTTATGTCACCTCTTTTCTGAGATGTTTAGAAGAAGAAGAGTCCTCCACCTCAGTGGATCAATCTGGTGTTGATGGGACTCAGGACTGAGCCTCCACTTCAACATCACAAACCGATACCAATGACTCCTCAGTTCGAACTGCAGAATCAGAAGCAGGCCTCTTGGCATAATCTTTAGCATCCGAGTCTTTTAACATTTTTTTATTGGTGAGACAGATTGAGGTGCTTGAGGCAGTCAGTGCAGAAGACAACTGTGGAACTGACCCACATCCTAAATGAAAGGACATATCCATAGCCATCAAGACTTGCTCATAGCAGAGTAAGTCTTTATGAATGTTTTGTGCGATTGAGGGGTCATCGCTTTACAATGGGCACAAAAGTCAAAATTGTGGCCTTCTCCAAGGCCTAGTAAACCGTGTAAATGCCCATTTACATTGGGCATTTGGATCATTTTTTGATCATACATTTTTTGAAAGAACTAGAAAACATTTTAACCACTGATAGAAACTGATACCAAAGATCTCAAAGCCAGAAACATAGCCAAAAAAACAGTCCAAGTCAAATGGTAGACAAAGTCTGAAAGCCAAAGCCAAATCAAGATCTGAAAAGAAGCAGCCAAAATGCAGTCTAGCAGTCCAAGTCTGAGAAAGAGAAGTAAAATAACCAATAAAGCTCACCAGCAGTTCCTTCAATGCTGCTGCTGCAACAAACAAAAAGGAACTGAGGGTTAGAGCAGGAATTGGGCTGGTCACATGGACCAGGGGAGGAGTGGCTACCCCCAAAACGCTTATACAACAGCTCTGGAAGATTGTGAATGATACATTGTGTAGGTGCGGTAAACTCATTTGTGTGAGTTACAGAGGCCACAAAGAAGCATTGCATAGATCTCCAGGCAGAGCTAAAAAAAGTATCCTACCTGAAATCTTTGTAAACTGCTGCCAGTCATAATTGACAATACTTGGCCAGATGGACCAATAGGCTGATTCAGTTTAGGCAATTGTTCTAATAGTTACTTACTTCAAAATCTAATAAATTTAACTACAAATTTTAAGTTATTCTTTTTAAATGGCTTTTATCATTTTTAAGTATATGTTTTAAACGTTTTAATATTGTTAATTTAATTTTATTTTAATTTTGACTTTTTGTATGTTTTAACTATACTATAATAATTCTAATTCATAAACTGCCTTGAGTTCCAATCTTGGGCAAAAGATGGGGTATAAATAAAAAGAAGGGGAGGGAAAAGCAACAGCAGCATTTTTGTCATTTATCTCATTTATGCTTCTTTAAAATATATTTAAAAAGCAACTGATGAATAAGCTTATTTGTTGTGCTATGGGATCTAAACAAAGAAACTTACAGTAACCTTTTCACAGAAATACATATAAAAGGTGTTTTTTTTTAAATCAACTGTCCATTTTGTTTTATAGAAACAAACTACAACCTATTTTTCATACATTATAGAAACAATCAGAACACACAGTATCAGCTTTTGGAGTCCAAAAGAAACCATTAGAGTGTTATGGTAAAAACTAAAATGAATCATCTAGAGATCTGATTTCAAGAACTGTAGGTATATTCTGAGAAATATTTTAGAATTTTATTATAATACTACTGCAATATTACAATACTATGTATTGTTATTGGTTATTTTTAATTATCCACAAAACTAATCATAAACTACATGTTAATAAATAAAAATATAATCAATTGAAACAGTTGTTGCTGGCTTTATTTGTTGACATTGGCCACTCACTGAACTCATATATTGGAAGTAGGATCACATATTTTATTCATATGTCTAACCTCCAGTCATCTGACTGAAAATATTAAACAACACATACAAATCACATGCATATAGGCTTTCCTACACAAATGTGAACCTCTGCAAAAACACAAGCTCATATTTCACATACAGAACCACAAGTAAACAGCCTGCAGTAGGTCTTCCACAGCTGTGTAACCAGTAGATGCAATTTCGTTACGTGTGATGAAGTACAGTCCAAAAATATTAAGCAGCTAACCCCCGCTAAGTTCAATGGGATTTTTTTGCTGAATGCTGCTTTATATCTGCTACTACATTTGAAATTAAATTGTGAGACAATCCTAAACACACTTGCAATGCAGAGATCCCATTGAACTGAATGGGATTTACTCCTGAATAAAAATGCTGTTTATACCTGCTGTAAAACACACTTGCTCAGCAATCCCACAAAATGGAATTTTTTAGGTGAGGCTTCACTTAGTGCTGGCAACAAGAAGGCAAAGGAAGTGTGGATCCACCTGGCACAGCCAGAAGCTGACCAACCTTGAACCAGCAATTGAGGGAAGGATGGTGGCTCCTTTGTGGTGCTGAACCTGATCCTGGGGGGTCTACAGTTGGGTCATGGTCTCTGGCAGCCTGATGGATTGGTGAGAGAATGGTGGGTGAGCAAGCACTTCCTTCTCCCTTTCCACTCTATCCAGCTTTTGTTCTCTTACGCTGAGGAGCCACTTGTATGGAGTCTGCCTCCATGGGGGAGGGGGTTGGGGTTTGAGTCCCTACTTTTCTTCCTTCCCCACAAGGCGTGGGGCTATCAGAGTGGAGAGCGGGGTTGGCTGGACTGGGGCAAGCAGGCTATATTTTTATGTTTTAGAATCATATAATTCTAAAGTTCTTGCAAGTTTCACAATCTTGCAAGTTCTTGCAGGTTTCAGAATATCCCCATCATGCTGCTGTTCTGTTGTCATTCACCTGTTCATCATTAATCTCATTGAAACAAATAATGTTTGCTATTATCCACTTTTTTGCCATCCACAGTAAGCCAGACTTTCCTCAGAGCTTTGACTGAACAAATGGAGATCAGGACCAAGGACAGTGGATGCAAATCCCACTATATTTCCTGGGAGTTTTGCATATATGTGATTGTCATCTTAATATGGCTGTTTTGTATACTAAATAAATAATTTTGCATTGTGCAAAAGTCTTTCAACAGTCTATTCATGTACTGCCTATAATTTACCTATAGACAATGATAAGGCGTTACTAACATGATGACTGATTTATATAGTGCCACTATATGATGCTTTACAAAATAAAAAGTGATGACTCCTTCCCTGAGTAGCTTACGATCTATAAATCAACATAAAGGAAAGGAGAAACCATAGAAAGGAAGAAAGTAAAAGCAAAGAGGAAGAGAACTTTATGAGAATATTTATTTAAGCTACACATATTTAGTTATAGCAGAATATGGGGACTTGAGGCTTGATTCCATATAAGGTACGCTCTGAGAAGCAACTTAAATGTACAAAGATACAGGTGTCATGGGAGCGTTTTTGAAGAAAGTCCTAGGCATAGGAAGCAAAAAAATGACAGAGTCATTGATGAAGAACTTTGGACAACTGAAGGTGGTGGAACTGGATGAGCAAATGTCATACACAAATGGCTAACTGGATATAAGACCAAAGAAATAGGTGGTAGAGATTAAAGCCATGGAGAATTTTAAGCTCAAGGATGAGGCACTTTGCACAGAATCCAGGTGTAGATAGTGTCACAGTGGTGATTAAGGAGGAGCTTCAGAATGGTTTGAGAGAGAAAAAAGAAGGATGAGGAAGCCACCTTCAGTCCCATCTCAGGAGAAAGGGGGGGATATAAATAAAATAATTAATGTATGCTTACTAATATAACTATCAATTCATGTGACATTAAGAACTACTAATTTTGTGTAAACTTTCAAGTTCCTTATGACATGCTTTGATTTCAACAGACAAACTATAAATAATATTGTATTTTTTATTTTTAAGAAAGTACTAAGTTTGAAATCACTGAGCTATCAATTACTCCCTCTTTCCCACACAATTAACCTTATATGTCATTACTTTCCATGGGTATGTCTTAATTTTATGCGATGTCAGAAACTTAATTAACATATGTGAAAGGATATCTTGTCTGTAAGAATGATTTAATGTTTCTAAAACATTGCCGTAACATCATGTTTTGCATCATAAGTTTGGTGAAAATTCCTAGCATGTGCATCCCATCTCAGGCACCCTGGTTCTTCTGCTAAATTTCAGCATAAAGCATGACCTTAAGTCACCATTCCTTGCAGGAACTTTCCCTATAATCATAACCTAAGTTACAAACAATCATGTGGTTTAATCATATATGCATTTTACATAAAACAAAAAGAACAAAAATGTAATTATTACTCATTACTATTGTGAATTCTCCTTCATTTCTCTTCTGTAATGTCCACATACGAATGCAGCATTAAAAATTTTAGTGGAAATTTTATGGGCTTGTAAACAATTCAGTTTGACTGAAATCAAAAATATCAAACTGAGAGATAGAAACCTTGCCACTGCCATACCAAAAACAAAAAAGTCCAAGCATACCCATACAGAATGATTTGACTCAACTAGCAAGAAGAACAATATACAGATATGACTGATAGAATTTCTCTAAAGACAATAAGCAAGTTGCAAAATCAAGTTATTTACTTAATGTATGGTATCTATTTATCATGTGCTAATGAAATACATGATTGTATTTTTCTGTGTAAATACATACATAACTATAAATTGCTTTCAAAGCCTACATAAAGCTTCAAAGACACTTGGCTCAAAATTCATGTCCCAGCTAGCACTTGCACGAATACGGCACTGAATATCTTTGTGTAAAGTCATGAATCTTTGTAAAATTGTATGCCAGTGTTAGGAATTGACATATTAAAGTTTGTAGGAATATGAGATACATATACATATGCATTAAAGAAACTAGTAAATTTCTCTAGCCAAAGTAGAAATGCAAACAATCCTATTTAGGAAGTATCTGAGGGTAACTCACACCCACTAGTATAAGTGTTCGATCAGGCTAGTGTTTTGTCTTCTTTAGCCATCACATTACAAACACAGAAGTAATTTATATCAGTATTTTATAATACTTATTAGTTATTAGTTAAATACTTATTAGGTTACCACTATGTAACCACATCTAATCTATAAACAATGTTATACCCCAGTAATTTGAGGACAATTAAAACAATCTCAGAAATAACACTCAGGATATCGATGTAAAGTCGAAGACTTTCACGGCGAGAATCCAAAGGTTGTTGTGGGTTTTCCAGGCTTTGAGGCCATGTTCTATTAGTATTTTCTCCTGACATTATGCCTGCACCTGTGACTGGCATCTTCAGAGGATCTGGTGGCATGGAAGTGAGACAGAATATATATACTTGTGTGGTCCTCTGCTGGGAGGAAGCAATTTGTATATGTTAAGTTGTCCTGTGTGATGGCCTATTGTTAAATAGAATATCCCCCAGGGTTCAGTTGATAGTCAGGGGATATGCATAACAATGCATTAAGCATTTTAGTCATCTATTGTATTGTTTCTTGTAGAGGGACCTCCAGAGTCTGGGTGGTGTTCATTGACATATTTTGAGTCTTGATTTTAGTGTTCTTCAGTACTGGTAGCCAAATTTTGCTTATTTTCCGAGTTTCTCAGTGTCCCACTGGAGGCAGCTTATAGCGAGGCAATATTGAAACAGGGCTGTGATGTCTTTGGGAAAAATCCAGTTGATGAGTGCAATGGTGTCCGCTATGGAAACTTTAATGAACACAGAGACCATATCACAGCTAATAAGTTTCTATCCAGGCTTGAGTTCGAGGTTGCTGATCGAGGTGAGCTGAGTCCTTGATATGGTGGGAGGTTCGCCCAGTATGGGTTATGAAATCCATAAACACATGGACAATTTCAACAGGAAAGAAGAAACTCAGAAAGTAAACAAAATGTGGCTACCAGTACTGAAGAACACTAAAATCAAGACTCAAAATATGCCAGTGAACACCACCCAGACTCTGGAGGTCCCTCTACAAGAAACAATACAATAGATGGCTAATGTACTTAACGCACTGTTATGCATATCCCCTGACTAACAACTCAACCCTGGTGGATATTCTATTTAGCAATAGGCCATCACACAGGCCAACTTAACATATGCAAATTGCTTCCTCCCACCCAAGGACTACACAAGGATATATACTCTGTTTCCATGCCACCAGATCCTCTGAAGATGCCAGCCTCAGATCCAGGCGAAACATCAGGAGAAAATACACGGCCTCAAAGCCCAGAAAACACACAACAACTCAGGATATCCTTGTATGTTCTCTTTTTAACATTCTTAATGCATAATTCTCTAGTGGAAAGAAAAACTTAAATCTGAATATTCTAGCATTGCCATTTCTGTCCCAATCATCATATTTTTAAACTAGAAGAATGAGTTTTTATCCATATGGTTCTCCTTAAGGGGTAGCCATTTAAACATAACTCCAAGAAACAAAAACAGTATCTGTGAAAAGCCTTGAAACTTGAGAGATATTGTAAAAGAATTTCAGTAGTTGTTAGTCTATCCCCATCTTGCCCTCTTCCCTCCATTCCAGTGATGATAGAAGTAAACATTTTGTCCAAACACCTTGAAAATCTGTACAACTTGTCTGAAATTCAAGCTCTTTAAAGAAGTCTTTATCACGGAATTTACGACAGCTGGTCTGACTCAGAACAGGAGACACTTCTATCAACCAAACTGGAAGTTCAGTTCATTTCCTTTGCCAATGGAAGCATTAAGAGCAATGTCAGTTATATAGCCTTGTCTGGTAAGTGTTAACTGAGTAATAAGTTACACTAACTTCAATGGAACTTACTGCCCAGTAATTGGGCATAGAAGGAGTGGTGTATGACCCTGGAGACCAGAGTTTGATTCCCCGCTTAGCCACGGAAACCCACTAGGTGACACTGGGTGCACCATATACTCTCAGCCCCAGAAGATCCCATGATAGGTTTGCCTAAGGGTCATTGTAAGTCAGAAACAATTTGAAGGCACACAACAATGAACAACAACAACTTGGCACAGGATTGCAGCCTTCATTTATAAGATGTTCTTTTAAGGATGTCATCTATTATTTAACATACTCTTTGGTATGTTTTAATGCTAAAGCAATACTAAGTCTACAGATAGCAGCTTACTTACGTCTGGGGCTCCTTTTCATTTTGTTGTTTTTGCTGTGGCTGAAGAACGTTATTTACCAGCTCAGTGATTCCACTAAAGGGAAACCACCTGTTTAAATAAGCAAATAATGTGACTGAATAACCAAATAAAATCACACTAGCATAAATGCTATCTTACCCAACAATAATAGTCATAGAAAGGCAGAAAAGCTACAGCCAATGGGAATGTTCACTGCAATTAAGTCAGCCACTAATAGGATGTAAGGGAAATAAAGAATTACACTTAAATAGTCCACAAGCAGGTAGCAAGAAACTACATCCAACTAAAATGTGGATGAAGTAAGAAGCTGCAGGCAGCTCTTACAAGCCAGTCAGAAAGCAGATGACTAACCGCAGCCTATCAGATATTAGTTAAATCTAATACTATAAAAGGTGCAGAAAGCAGAATACAGGAAAGGTAGAGAAGTTAAGCCCACTGCACTTTTAAGATTTTTTTACTTACTGTGTCCCTTGTGGTTTTTGTTCTTCTTTGATCCTAAAAAGATAAGTTTGCACAACTGAGTGCAGTGTACTATAATACAAATCCTGCCTGCAGCCTTCTGTCCCTGTCTTCTTTGACTGGAAACATAAAAATCACTCTTACATTCACTACAGCCTTTATCTAGACCACTACACTAAATATACTAAGGGAATATCTATGCTTAATTATTATCTTGAGCTATATATTTTTATTGGTATCTATTTTTTTCAATAGAATTTCTTAGAGTATTAGTATTTTAAGAGCTATAAGTACATTTCCATAAAAGTTATTTAATCCTAATATACTATATTAACTTTACTTCCATGGCTAAAAGCAACATACATGTTGTTGTATTATTAATACTTTAAAAATTAAATGAAGCTTAACAAAGCTCTAATAATACTGAAGCTGCTCAAAAACATCTGTAGTATAGGTAATCACTATTCTCTCCAAATTAACCTCAGTTTCTCTGTAAAGTTCACACATTATTTTTATGGTGAAATACATGGTTCTAACTACTTATAGCTCCATAGGGCCTTCTGTTTTAATAAATTAATTGATTTAAATCCCCACCTTTTCATTAAAAAAAGGCTGTCAAAATGAGCTAACAATAATACAATATATATTAAAAACAAAACTGTGATTAAAAACATACCATGAAAACAAATAAATGTAAATAATTTTTAAAAACACAATTGAAAACAGAATAAAGGAAAGTTGTGCCCACACACATCCTCCAACATTTCACAGATGAGAACTAGGACAAGTGCAGCCAAGCGACATCAGCACGTAGCCAAAGGGGCACGACCAAGCAACAAGCAGACCAAAGTTATTAAAGAAGAAGAACAAACAAAACTACTATTTTAAGCAACAAAACCCTGGAATGTATACATTGAGTAGAGGAAAGCCTAAAGAAATAAAAATAAATAAATACAATAATATTCTGTGTGTGTGCATGGATGAGCAGGGGATGATTGACAATAAATATATATAACACATTATTCTAAAATCAAAATGCCTTTATCAGACCTGCTCAAAATTATAGCTTTCTCTTACATCCACTGTATGAATTTTATGTTCAAAGCCACCCTCTCTGCCCAATCCACATTATAAACAGGGCCAAATCCCAGCTTCTCCATAACATAATGCTTATGAGGTTGCCTTGAAGCAACCTACTTCACAGCCTAACCTACTTCACAGAGTTACTCTTAGAATAAAAATGAAGTTCAACTGCTTCCAGAAAAATAATGTGCAAAATGTTTAGCTCTAGGGGATAAATGGAATGTAATCAGTTAAGACACAGTTGTAAAAACCATAATTGTCATAAAGTAATACATGCATTCCAATAGCCTTTTATAATGTCTCAAACTAAAATCTTGCACACATTTACCTAGAAGTAAGTCCCACTGACCTCATTGGAACTTACTTCTGTGAAGATGTTATATGATTGCATTGTTAGTTTAATCGAAACACTGCTGTGCATTAAAAAAAAAAAACTTCTACCAGTGTTTGACTTCTACAAGTTAGTTTTGTTCCTGTTGTAATGTGCAGCCTTGGCACACACATACAGATTAATTAGTAAATAAAAAAGAAGGGGCTGGAGAGAAGAAAACCAATACAACTATGCCTTAAAGTATAAAGTTTCAGCAATTTTTTAAAAAAAATCAAACAGAAGCATGTAGGAAAACAAATCAGAAATGCTTCTCTGTAATATTGAACCTATTTTAGCAAAATCGGGCAGTGTATATGTCTGTGAGAAAAAGACAGCGAGAAAGTATCTGATGCACAGTTCCATCAGTGATATAATTCAAAGGGTATCTCTTCACAGAAACCCCCTCTAAACTGGCAGGGCCCTTCCTTTCTCTTGCTTTTTACAAAATGTACTTATTCCTTTTCCTCTCCTCAAGTAACAGTTTGGAGTCACACAGAACAAGATGTTCTATTCCAAAGCCAGAAGAGGCTGCAGCAATTTGCTTTTGCCTGGACCTACTGGGAAGACTAAGGCCATTTCCCCATTACATTGTCATAATACTGTTCAACATCCTGTGGAATCCTGGGGTTTGCAGTTGAGAGAGGGGTATTTAGAATTCTCAGTCAGAGAGCTCTTTTGCCTCAGTAAACTACAAACCCCAGAATTCCAGGGGATGTTGAAAGCAGAATAATAGCACTATAACAGTATAGTGGGGAACTGGCCCAAGACACCTCACTCTCCTCACTTCTTCCTGCTGAGTAAATTGAAAGAAAACTACTTTTGCACATTGAATTCAGCAGTAACTAATGTAAGCAGAGGAGAAAGAGGAAAAGTAGGAGAAGAATAAAGAAGACCTTTTTTTATCTTAACCTTTTTATATACAAAAAAGTAAAATATGTAATTTGTAAAATAACAGTATCATTTATAAGTAGAGAATACTCAGTATCTCCTTAACCTTCCATCATATTCACCTAAGATACAGTTTATTTTATGATTCTATTTCCAACCATATTCCAAGCAGTTAAAAAATTGGGATGGCAGAGGATTAACCAGGGCTCAATCTGAAGCCAAACTGAGGCCCTTTTCGCATGTTTTTTTTTTAGCGTGAGCACCCCTTGAGCATCGCGCAAATGGGAGCGCAGCTCCGTACGACGCACTCCCACTCGCGCAAAGCTCACGAGGCTAAAGCGGGGCGCACACGCATGTTTTGATTTTTGACTTTAAGCCGAAAATGCCCTGCACTCGCTCAACGCTCGCAGTGCCCTCGCGCACTTACCTGCATGCAGTGTGTCGGCGAGCCGGGCAGGTTGCGCTTCCTTCCCCCAGCACAGCCTACAGCTCCCAGACTGCGCTGCGGAAGGAAGGGGCGGGGCGCTAGTGTGATGGTTGCGCTAAGGAGGAAGCCAATGCGGGAGGAAGAAGGACTGTCATGAGCTGCTGACGCGAGCGGCTGCTCGCCCAAGCGCCGCTCCCCACTGCCACGACAAGGTACAGTGCGAAAAGGGCCTAGGACAGCTGTATGGTTTTCCTTCTAAGCAAACTAGTCTCCATATAAAAAACCTATCCTCTGGTAGAAGAACAAAGGACATCAACATGGCTTCTCTTGGGAAAGAGTTCCAGATCATGGGAATAGATGGCAAGAAGGTCCTCTCTCATGCCCCTCAGACATGTATCCAATGGTGACAGGATGGAAAGAAGTGCTTTTCCCAAAGACATGAAAACCTGTATAGGGTCACATAGCAGAATGTGGCATTTCAAATATTCTGGTGCTAAGTCATATAAGGGTGTATAGCTCATACTCAGCACTTTGAAATGTGCTCAGAAACAAGTGAATAGCCAGTGAAATAGATATGACAAAGGGAGACACAGCCTACATGTGACTGGCCACAGCATTCTGGATTAATGGAAATTCCAAATATTGTTTAACAGTGTTGAGGATAAAATAATCCAGATTTGATGAATGAAGGCATTCTAGTCAAGATCTCTCTGGCCACATCTGTCATCTCCAGAAATTGACATCATTGATACACATCAGCCTCAGTTGTATGAACACATTCCTGGCCATTGCTAAAACTATATTCAGGGTGAGGGCTGAATTCAAAAGTCTTCCAGTCTGGTGGTTGTTAAAATAATGACAAAATATCTAAAGTGCCTCTCCCAAGCATAAGTACAGAGTGTGAACAAGCTTCTAATTAATTCATTCCCTAGCTTGATTTTTGTTTTAAAAATATATTGATAATTTTCATTTCTCTCTTGTCTTCTGTTATTATTCATTGATCAAAAATTATTTAAATTTGTAAATCACATATAACCACATAGTATTCATTGCTTCAGGAACCATTTTGTACAAACTTTAAATATACAGTATAGCCAGACAAAAAGTTTAATTTTATTTCTGAAGATTTTGCTAGCTTTGGCCAACTAAAATCAAGGCACTGACATCCTGTACAGAGAATGCCAAGGGCGTCCCACACTATTACCTGAGAAAGATAGGAATTGGAAGTTCTTTAACTTCAATTAACCGAAAACATGATGCTATGATATGGGGCTTACATACTAGGAAGTCTGCATTTCCCCAGTAAAGAGCCAGCTGCGGGAAAGAATATAGGCAACTGAAAGCCACTAGAATTGTTAACATCAGAGTGCTACTTGAAGCAGGTTACACGGACTATACTATTGCCCTATTAAAATAGTTCCACTGGTTCCCAGTTTGTTTCCTGGCACAGTTACCAGAATGGCTCTCTCTGCTGTCCTTCCATCAGAAGGCAAAAACCTTTTCATTCCAACAGGCTTTTAATACAGAAAGTTTTTAAAGAACAGACTGTGGGTACTCTATTATTTTTAAACTGAACTGTTTTTAATAGCTTTTTAATCTTTTAATTGCATTTTATTATTTTAAGTAGGAATTGAAGTCTTTTGGTATTTTGACTATAGTCGGCACTCCATTTTCATAGGGGTTAAGACCACAAGACCCCTGTAAAAGTAGAAAACTGTGACTAAAAATAAAAATCCCAAATGCTATTCTTTTTAATCTGAGAACACTTCTCTAGGAATCTCTAAATCTTCCAGTGCAACTCTATGATCCACTTCCACCAAGAGCTGCATCAGGAGCAAATATACAAGCTGCAGGAGCTGATGGTGGTGGTTGGAAGTCCAAATCCACAGGGCAAGCAGTTGAAGCTGACAATAGTTGTTGTCAGGTGTGTTGACCAGGCAAGATGACCTGCTGAAACAAGAAGTAATGTCCAAATCCCCTGGAAGAGCATAACTCCTTGGAGCCAACAAAAATGGATACTGAGAAATAGGGGACCCCAAGCATGCACAGCATTCCTTTAAGGGTGGATCAGAGGCTGCTTTGCATGGAAGTAATTCTCTGAACATGGATCTGAGGAAGATATAAAGTCAAAGGCTTTCATGGCTGGAATCCATAGGTTATTGTGGGTTTTCCGGGCTTTGAGTTCTATTAGTATTTTCTCCTGACGTTTCACCTGCATCTGTGACTGGTATCTTCAGAGGATCTGGTGGCACGGAAGTGAGACACAGTATATATACTTGTGTAGTCCCCGGGTGGGAGGGAGCAATTTGCATGTGTTACAGTTGGCCTGTGTGATGGCCTATGGTTAAATGGGATATTCCCCAGGGTATATTGTTAGTCAGGGAATCTGAGAAAACTTTATGCCTGGAAGAGACCAAAGAGACAACAGACCCTGGAGAACAGTCTCAAGAATGAGGCCAATGCCACAGTAGAGAAAGATTCCAATGAAGAGGAGCTCAAAATTGAGGCTATAGGTGGGAGGAGAAATTTGAAAGGTGTTTTCTAAATGTGTATACACAAACTGAAACCTGACTCTGAGTATAACACAGAGATAAAGGCCCTTTTCGCACCTTACCTGGTGCCACTGGCATTGTGCAGGGATTGCACGAAAAGCCTTGTCTGGGAGGCACTCCGCTTCCCCTCCACATAGCTCCATGCTGGCCAGAAGGAAGCATGAGCGCTCCACCCCTTCCTTCTGCAGCACAGCTGGATATTATCCCAGGCTGCGCTGGGGGAGGAAGTGCAATGGCTGCACGTCCAGAGCCTCCGCACGCAAGGTAAGTGCATGTGGGGCATGGGAGGGATGCACGATCGCAGTCATTTTCAGCAATGAGCCAAAAATGACATAATGTGCAATTGCCCCCTAATGGCCTCGGGAGCATTGCACGATTGCAAGGACGTCATGTGGAATGGTCCTCACAATCACGCAACGTTCCCAAGGCCAATTCGCAACAGGACTGGGCGTGCGAAAAGGGCCATTAAGTGATCGGAAAAAATATAATGTAGATCCCTTACTTCCCTCTGGAAATAAAGCTGTATATATGTATACTATGTCATTTACAGTGTTGTTGTATGTCCTAAAGTCATTTCTGACTTATGCAGACCCTAAGGTGAAGCTATCATAGGGTTTTCTTGGCAAGATTTGTTCAGAGGAGGTTTGCCTTTGCCTTCCCCTGAAGCTGAGAGAATGTGACTTACCCAGAGTCACTCAGTGAGTTTCCATGGCCAAGCAGGGATTTGAACCCTGGTCTCCAGAGTTGCAGTCCAGAATTCAAACCACTACACCATGCTGGCTCATCATTCACACAAATAGATGTAAAAGACATGTTATGATCCTATATTTATTATCCTAATTCTTCTACAGAGAGAATAGCTCTTCATTCCAAATCTTTTTAATTCATCCATTTAGTTATCTCTTCTTCAGAAAGTTCCATCCACTAATCATGGAATCCGGTGTTTGCAATTCAATTTGCTTGACGCTATTCCTATGCTTAAAACACAATTTCTACTTGATTTCATCAGTGAAAGTTGAGGATTTCAGTACAATGGACAACCAAACTTAGAGCACCTGTAAAAAGACTCAATCACATCCAGAGTCACAAGAAACACATTCCCAGTTGTTTCTTACTCATACCTCTATATTCATGTACACTCACAATCATATTTTTTAAAAATGGGACAAAGAACATGAGAAACTGCTTCTATTGGCCCCTTCCAAGTGAATATCTACCACTGACATCCTTCACTATATCCCCACCTTCAGCTGTGGCCCAACAGAAGGTAAGCTGGTCTTCTTGCCAAAGCTAAAAATGTTATAAGTGTACTATTTCCATGTTAATGAAGACAGTTTCAAAAGAGAAGAACACGATCTTGGGATGTTTCAGACAACTACTGCCATAGGTCCCAGCCCCCATAGCCAATGGTTAATAATCACAGTTGTTGCAGTCAGAAACATTCTGCAAGCACCAGGTTACCTATACTGATCTGCACGTAGAATGTACTTGGTACGTCTTATATAAAGCCATTTTCCACTCAAAGTATTTTTATACATAAAGCTCTAGCTTGCTGAGCTTGAGACACCCTTCTAGATTTAGTTTGCTCTCTTTCCTCAGCCCCCCAGAACAAAACTTTTGATCCAATAAGAGCAGCTAGCTATCACTACATGCAATGCACAAAGGTTTGTGGATGGGGCATTAGTCAAAAACTGGCATTAGAAAGAAGAACAGAACAGAACATTCTTGACTCCTAGAACTATTATTACAAAACAGCATATCTTCTGAATTAGTCTTTGTCCAACATATTGTTTATCCCATAACCCACTATATACTGTGGTTACCATGCCAACCTAGAGAGACCTCAGATTTAAATCCTCACTCAGCCACAAAACTTTGGGCCAGTTTCAGTTTCTCAGTAAAAAAAAACATGAGGTCATTGTGACCATAAAGTGCAATAGGGAAGAATAATTTCTGTTATTGTATGTGGAATAAAAATGGGAAATAAATGTACAGGTTTTTAAAAATTTCTTTTAAAAAACTCAACCAACGGAAGCTTTGTGGGTTTTTTAGGCAGCCATGATATGGCAGTTAGGACTATCACAATTAGTAACATCAGTGATATTCAGTGAATCATTCAAACCTAAATACAAAGAGTTAATTTATGCTTTATTGAGTTCGGAGGGGGCCTCTTAGGAATTTCCAGCAGTGTAGGTACCAGACAGCACCTCTAACTTGCATTGCCATGCTCTGTGAGTATACTTTATTGACCATATACTGTACAAAGACCCTATACTATTTTTTTTAATCTTAGTAAACATTTATTAGTAATTTTAAGACTTGGTGCTTTACCTGCTCTGTCACTATACGCAAGGAGCTAACTTGACAAGATGGAGAAGGCCTCAGTAAGCTGTACAATAAGCAGGACCACTCCCTCTGTGCATGGAATCTGGGGTGATCTCTAGAAAGGAAGGTAGTCTCTGTAATAAGCTAACTTTATAAAACAAGACTAAAACCTTGAGTTTGCTTTTGTAGCTAATTGGCAGTCACTGCAGAGCTTTCAGCTTCTGAGTTATATGTGCATATAAAGAAGCTCAGTCTCTGAACCAGAACTCGGAACAGCCACTCATAAAGAACATTTTAGTGGGCCAGGCCTGAGATTATGAACCAATGTATGTATCATGGTAGACAGAGTATCTATGTCCAGGGATAGCCAAAGCTGTCATACCAACTGAAGTTGGTTGAAAGTAAGGGGTTTCGCTACTGAGGACATTTGTCTTCTCATTGATAGACATAAATTCAAGAGTAATCACAGACTACACAGCTGTTAATGTATCTGTCTATCAATTTATCTGATTTACTTAAATATAAAGATCTTTGCCTGCTGACAGAAAGAGGGCAGAGAGGAGTCCGACCAGACGTCCTATGGCCTAGGAGCACCCACTGAGAAAGCTCTCTCCCATATTCACACCAAACATGCTTGTGATGGTGGCAGAATCAAGAAAAAGTCTATTTAAAATATCTTAAAACACAAGAAGGAGTCAGATAAGTAGATAACAGTCTTAAATAGTCTGGATCCAAGTTGTGTAAGACTTTAAAGGTCATAACCAACACTTTGACTTCTACCTGGAAATGGACTGGTAACCAGTGAAGCTGTTTCAACAATGTTCCCTATAACCAGCTCTGGTAAGCAACGTGACCACATCATTTTGGACATGTTAAGTTTCCAGACAGTTTCCAAAGGAAGCCCCATATAGAGTGTGTAACAGTAATCCAACCAGGATGTAATTAAGGCATTTGTCTCCAGATTCCCACAAGCATTCATCCACAGAGCCTCCATCTTTCTGTGATTCAGACCACCCTGGTCCAGGCCCTGGTCCAGGTTCTTCATGGCCTCACTGATTCACATGCAGCATGTCCTGCTTGTGGGCTTCTTATAGGTATCTGGTTAGGTAGCACCAAGAAGTGTAAAAGTATTGTTTACCTGGATGCCCTGATACGTGGGCAACCTGGTCAGTAAGGGTTGGCTGAGAGCTGGATATCCAAGATGGGTCAGAGTTTGCTGCCATCTTTACCCAGAATACAAGAAGGGACCAATTAAGCAAGATACTGTAGGAACAACATGATGAACTAGAAAAGCCTTTAGTAATCTTCTTATGTTTTCATGACATTAAGCAAAAAATGTATAATATATTAATAATATATTATTACAGAATTTATATTTCCCTTTATAATATACATCTCAAGTTGGTTGGACAATACTCAGGCAGTTAATCATGAGTAGGAGTTGAGTATCTAAACGCTGGGTATCTAAATCATTTTAAAATCTGTCATGCAATAAATGATTCATTACTGATTGTGACCTGTGAAACATGAGTACATCATAAATTTGAGTAGCTTGAAAAATGTTGTTATAAGGTGGTTATTAAGTTTAATTATCATCAAAATTTGTACTTAGTGTTACAGTTCTAGTTCATGATCTAATTACAGCCACTTAATAATTCAGTATATTGATTTTCAAATACAAAAGCTGAAGTTTTAAATAAGAATTTTTTTTCTTCACTAAGTAACATTAATGTTTCCCAAGTAGAAATTTAATACTAGCTCCATATTTTATTGTTGTGTCCTCTATTAAACAGTGATGTTCAAACTTTCATATGAAGGTAATTGCTGAATGTTTAATAACTGAATGAATCTAGAGTCGTATTGACCTAACAAATCATTGTTCTAAAGCAGGAATTCAATGCTCTTCTTAAAGCTAATTAGGAACATTCATTCATGTTTGCTTGCACATGGTGTATTCATCTTAAACAAACAGAACTGTTTTTCATGAAGAGACACCACTTAAGCAGGTCTCTGTAAGCACAAAATGCCATTAATACCAGCCCACTGCAATTAAAAGAAACATTAAATTAGATTTATTATAACTATCAGAAGAAATTTGTTTTTCAAACTTGGCTTGCTGCTCCAAAGAGCTATTTGTAATATTTCGATATTTTAAAGAAATATTCTTTCAATTTACAATAAGCAATACATGAAATATTGCTAACCTTACAGTTACAAGAACATAAAAACTATAGAATTACAGTATTGTCAAGCTGGTCATCTAGTCCAGCCCTCTGTCAGAATAGGAATCTACAGCTAAAGCATGCCTCGCAGATGGCCATTCAACTCCTGTTTAAAAGCCTCCAATGAAGGAGAGCCTATCTCCTTCCAAACGAGGCCATTCCATTGTTCAGCAGCAATCAGCATCAGCAAGTTCCTTCTAATGTTTAGTCAGAAAATCCTTTCTTGAAATTTGAGTCCACTTGTTCATTCCTACCCTCTGAGGCAGCACAAAACAAGCTTGTTCCATCTTCCATGTGATCACATTCAGATATTTGAAAACAGCTAGCATATCACTTCTGAGTCTTCCCTTCTACAGGCTAAATACCCATATCCCTCAGCAGTTTCTCACAGGGCTTGGATTTTCATAGGCCAATACCATCCTGATCATTCTCCTCCAGACACATTCCACCATGTCAGTATCTTTCTTAAAGTGTGATGTCCAGAACTGGACACAGTACTCCAGCTAAGTGGTACTATTACTTCCCTTGGACACTGTAGCTTCGTTAATACAGCCTGGAATGGCATGGTGTTGTGAATTGTGTTTTGTTTTGTTTCATTTTGCAATTGTCTCACATCGCTGACTGAAGTTCAACATGTTGTCTGCTGAAACCCCTAAATCCTTTTCACAAATATTGCTATAAAGTCAGATGCCACCTATGTATTTTTGCAATTGCTTTCTCCTTCCTAAATGTAGAATCTTATATATTTATTCCTTCTGAAAATTTATTTTCTTAGTTTTGGCCCAGTTCTAAAATATACTAATATCATTTTTAATCCCAATTCTGTCTTTTGAGATACTAACTACCCTTCCTAGTCTGCTGTCTATTGTGTCATGGACTTTAGGTGTTAATATATATAGTAAATAAAGGAACATTTAAGGTAATTTGGTTATGTATGTGCTGCGTATTAGAAGTAATAAGGAAAGGATTTGTCAGGAGAGGGGAGAGAATGGAATGTTTAACAGTCTGAATTACTTAGGAGTGGGCATGAGATGTCTGGTGGTGATGTAAGTTGCATAGTATCTTACATTTTCTATTGAGTCATGTTGGAAACTACTAAGAGATGAGTCGGGCAAGTTGTAACTGAAATGGAAAGATTGTTGCATTGGTGGTTGATTGTGGAAAGTACTGGTTTAATACTGAGGCAACTGTGGGAATTAAATTATGGGGGAGGGGATCTTTTTGTACATAATGTTCTTTTCTTAACAATCCAGAACAGGTTGCTTATCTGTGACTGTGGTTCTTTGAGGGTCATCTCTGAACTCACACAAATGGGTCACTTGCACCTAAACAGTGTATGGTTTGGAACCTTCTAGAGAATTATGACATGCATTTTGGTGGTAACCCCACCCCCTTTCCATGATGCTATAGAGCCACCTTCCTGCCAAAACTCTCAGCCAACTGACAGAAGGACAGAGCAGAACACAAAGAGAGGACGTCAGGTAGGGTTGTGAGTTCACAGAGGACCAAAGAACCACAGTTACAGGTAAGCAATGTGTTGTTCGTGGTCTCTGTGATTCACACAAATGGGAGACTAGTGAGCCATTTTGCCTCATAGGAGAGCCTCAGAAGCGTGAAATGATTTGATGACAGCTAGCACTTCCAAAGCATTTATGTGGAATATCTTCTCCAACTGTGTATGTTCCAATTTTTCATCAGTAGCTGAATTGAACAGGCTTGCTTCATCAACAGGCAAGTCCTCCATAGTGGATCTAACTTGTTGAGACAAGCCCAGTGACCTGAGTCGCACATGGCAATGCAGTGATACCACTCCTGCTAAAGCTTTTTCACTGCAGTCTGCAATATGATGTGCAATGTGATGAACTTTCTAGCTTTGACATCTTGATGCAGTGCATTGTCCAAGCCTTCCTAGAGTCTGCTCAACTGAGAGAGGGAACTATTGATACTGATGACATTCTAGATCGAGTTCTAACTAATCTCACTTTTTACCTTAAAATTTGTTTGGCGTGTGATCCAAGTATGACTGAGTGAGGTACCATGATTGAAACAGAAATAAATTCAGATCATATCAGTATTGAGCTTATAAAATCTCACATATCTGTGCTATTATCAGATCAGCCTGAAGTTATTCACACCACAGTTGCTTCAATACTAAACCAGTACCTTCCACAATCAACAACTAATGCAACAATCATTCCATTTCAGTCACTATTTGCCCAACACACCTATTATGTAGTTTCTACCATGATTCAGTATTTGGAGAGCTGCAGATTCTTTAGCCTTGTTTCAATTTTTGCATTTCTTACATTTCCTTCCCCTTTCCTGTAGGATCAAAGATCAATGCTCTGTCCAGAGATTAAATTCTCTATCATTTCTTCAGTAGGCCTTTGATGCATAAATAGCACATAATTGTAGTATGCTTCTTGAGATGGAGGAAAATCCAGGAGTATCCCAGTTATGGGAAGAAAGGTACAGCTGAACAGGACAGACCAGGAAGAATAAGTTTGGGGGAAAAAGAAAGAAGTTTAATTATTTTATTTATATCCTGACCTTCTCCCAGCATGGGACCAAAAGCAGCTTAGAACAGTTTAAAATTTAAAATGAATCTGAAATGTTAAGGCTCTGTTTTTATTTTTATTATAAACATTCGGACCTATTTAATGCTTATTATTTAAAAGAAAAAGCATATTATGAACATGGCAACACTACTGTACATTTTTTCAAAACACAGAAAAATTACAGTTTAAAGGTACAGGAAAAAAACATGTTTACAAAATGGTAAACTGCTCCCAAGAAATTATGGCCTGCATTTTTCTATTTCATTGCCCTAGCTCAAGCCCCTTATGCTAATAGTTATATGTTTTCCAAGTTGATGCAAGGCTGGTATCAAAACAAGTTTATTCTACAAGTGATGGCCCAAAGTGATTGCTTCTCAGCATGCACAGCCAGTTGCAAAATCAGTTCCATAACCTTTCCACAATGGTTACATTAGCAGGTAATCTCTGCAACCAGTTGTACAACCTTTGTACAAACTTTGATAAGCCAGTGCAGCTGCACAAGGTGAAGACTTTCAGTCCAGTAACATTAAAATTAGATTTAAGCCAAAAGTTGTTTGAAAAAGTGTTACTTTTAATTTAATTGACAGCAGTGGCTTAATGACAATAATTATTAAATTGTGATAGAATCATAGAATATGGAAGAGATCTCAAGGGCCATCAAGTCTAAACCTCTGCCATGCTGTAATACACCACCACATTTCCAACAGATGGCCATGCAGCCTTTGTTTAAAAATCTCCAAAGAAGGAGACTCCACCACACTACGAGGCAGTGTATTCCACTGTCAAACTGCTCTTAGTGTCAGGAAGTTCTTCCTAATGTTTAGATGGAATCTCTTTTCCTGAAGTTTGAAACCATTGCTCCATGTTCTGGGCCCTTTTCGCACACCACCTCCAACACACAATGGCCACAGGGCTCTGCATGACATCGTTGCAATCCTGTGGTGATCCCATGGCAACCTGTCACAATCGTGGATTGACTTACCTCCTCATGCGGAACAGCAGGAAGCACAATGGCTCTACTTCCTCCCCCAACACAGCCTGGGAAACTGCACGGCTGTGCTGCAGAAGGGAGGGGTGGAGTCATTGCACTTCCTCTCATCCAGCAGGCAGCCAGTGTGGAGGAGTAGCACGACAGAAGCGCTCCCCTCCTATTAGAGGCTTTCTCTGGATCCCCACAAAATTACTTCGGAAAAGGTAAGTTGCAGAAAGTGCCCTGGTCTCTGGAATAGCAAATAACAGGCTTGCTTCATCCTTCATATAAAATCCCTTCAAACACTTAAACATAGCTATCACATTGCCAAACATACTTAGCTCCCTAAGGTGCTCCTCATAGGGCGTGGTCTCCATGCCTTCTACTTCCATGCCTTCTACACCTTTCTCTAGATGTTCCAGCTGGTCAATATTCTTCCTAAACTGTGGTACCCAGAACTTACATCTTACATTTCTCCCTTCTGAAATTCATGTTGTTAGTTTTGGCCCAGCTCTCTAATCTGTTAAAATCATATTGAATTCTGTTCCTGTCCTCTGGGGTGTTAGTTAACCTTCCTAGTTTAGTGTCATTTGTAAATCTGATAAGAATGCCCTCTACCCCCTTATCCAAATCATTGATAAGAATGTTGAATAGCACTGGGCCCAGGAGAGAACCCAGTGGCACTAATTGGTCCTCTCTAGGATGAAGAGGAGCCATTAGTGAGTACCCTTTGAGTTTGATTTGTCAACCAGTTACAAATCCACCTAGCAGTGGCATTGTCTAATCCACATTTTACTAGCTTGTTTGGACGACTATCATGAGAGACCTTGTCAGAGGCCTTACTGAAGTCAAGATACGCTATGTCCACAGCATTCCCTCCATCTACCAGCTAATAATTCTTACCAAAAAAAAAGAAAAGAAATAAGATTAGTCTGGCATAATTTCTTTTTGAGAACCCCGTATTGCCTTTTACTGATCACAACATTCCTCTCTAAGTTCTTACGGACTGTCTGTTTAATGATCTCCTTTAGAATCTTTCCTGGTACTGATGTCATGGTAACTGTTTTAGTAATTGTTTCAGTCCTATTTTTTCTACTTTTTGAAAACAATATTTGCTCTCCACCAGTCTGCTGGGACTTCTCCCATTCTCCAGGAATTCTCATCAATTATTGCTGGGGGTTCTGCAATTTCTTCTGATTGTTCTTTTAATATCATTGGATATAGTTCATCTTGTCCTGGAGACTTGAATGCATTTACAGTAGCCAAGTATTCCTGTACTACCTCTTTACCTATACTATGCAGCATTTCCCCTACCACATCTGCTTCATTTTCTCCAGGTAGAGCGTTGTTTTCTTTCTGGGAGAAGACCAAGGCAAACATGGTGCTGAGTCGTTCTGTCTTTTCTGTTCCCTGTTAGCATTTTGCTATTTTCTCCACACAGTGGCCCTACCATTTCCTTGTTCGTCTTTTTGCTACAGAAATAACCAAAAAAGCCCTTCTTATTGTTTTTAATCTCTCTAGCAAGCCTGAGCTCATTCTGTACTTTAGCTTTTCTGACTTCCTCCCTACACTTGCTGGCCATTTGTTTGAATTCATCTTTGGTAATTTTTCCTTTTTTCCATTCCTTGCACATATCCCTTTTAAATTTTAGCTCCATCAAAAGTTCTTTAGACATTTATCCCAGATTCTATAGACAGCTTTGATTTTTCCTCCTCAATGGAATTATTAAGAAATTGCACCTTCAGTATCTTACTTTTAAGAAACTCACATCTATCATGAACTCCTGTCTCTTTTACATTCCTGACCAAGGCATCACTCCTATTATTTCCCTAAGTTTACTGAAGTCAGCTTTTTTGAAGTCTAAAATGCGTGAATCACTATGCTTGGCTTCCCATTTCTGCTGTATAATAAACTCAAAGAGAACATGGTGACTTCCACTAAAGGATCCTGCCACCTCCACCCCATTACCCAGGTCATCATTGTTGATTAGGATCAGACCTAATACGGATTTCCCCTCTTCCCTTTTCCATCTTCTGGACTATGAAATTGTCTGCAAGGCAAGTGAGAAATTTGTTACATCTGATACTCTTGGCAGAATTTGACCTCCAACAAAAATCAGGATAGTTGAAATCTCTCATTACTACATATCTCTTCCTTCTAAATATTTGAACATCTGTTCCAGGAAGGCTTGCAGGTCTGTAATAGACCCCCAACAATAGCATCACTGTTGTTTCTCTCTCCCTTAATTTTTACTCAGATGCTCTCAAACTGACTCCCAGGATTTAAGTCATGGATTTACTGGTGTAAATAAATTATCAAAGATGTGATAAAATAAAATGATTCAATAAATCATTAAACTAAGATAATTAACCAAGAGGAAAAGCTTTAAATACAGTTAATTTTATGTTTGTTTTTAATGAGGGTACAAATCTGAACACTAATATCTTGTTGGTGATGATGATGTTAAATATTTCTATCCTGCCCTATATAAAAAGATCTCAGTACACACAAATAAAATAAGTGCAAACAAGTTAAAACAATAAAAATAATTTAAATAAAAACATATTAAATATGATTAACAAGTTAAAACAGGTTTAAAATATTAAAAATGTCTTAAAACCATGTGCATTAGCATTAGCATTTTGAGGTAAATCACTGAGGTCCAAAGGATTTAGGAAACATAGATTTCTGCATTTTTAAGAAAAGTTTCTTTCTATTAATGAAGGAAACAATAGTATGTAACATAAAATCATTACCCGTGTCAAGCTGTGAATGTTGTTTCCATCCACTGGGAAAGCAGCAGATTATTCAAACAAGCATAAGAACACCTAGGGCTAAAACCAGCAGTTTGCCCCAACTATGGTATATCTATTGAAGGAATTAAAACTTGATAGTCCATCATTTGTTTGAGTTCCATTAGTTCAGTGGGTCTACTCTAAGTTAGTACTAACAATTGAATTTAGGTCATAATTTATTAAACTAAATCTTAAGTATTATGCAGTTTCCTAGACCCACTGGCTACTGGTCTGTTTAGGGCACAATTCAAAATGTTCGCTTTGACCTTTAAAGCCTTATATGGCTTAGGTCCAGGCTATCTGACAAAGTTCTCTCATATGCCTGACACTTAAAATTTCAGGAGAGAGCCTTCCCTCTCACTACCTTCACAGGTTCATCTTTTGCTGCCCAACTCATGAAATGAAGAGACTACACAACAGGGCTTCGGTTAAACATGGACAATTTTATTGAACTACTGCCTATTTAAACATGAAATTGAATTTGAATTTCGAATTATGTGACATTGTGGGGGAGATATCCAAAACTGGAGTTGCTGGGGCAAGAGGTCATCCTGAGACCTCTCTCCCAGTTTCCCTTGGGTGAGATACTGGGTCCCAAGGTGAACTCATGAGGCTGGTCTGCAACCTTGGCTGGCCCTTTTCTGGAAGGCAGGCCCAAAGGCACAGCTCACCTTTTCTCAAGAACCTGAAGTGAGGGCAGAATACTGTGGCCCGCCCCAAGGACTCACTTCTTCACCACCCTCCCCTCCGTATCTGACAACAGGAAGAGGCTATAATAGCTCTAACACCTCTATCTTGCTGAAAGAATTTTTTAAAAGATTTTATACAAGCTGGAAACATGTGGACTAGATAATGCTATTGTTATGTAGACAGGTGGCATGCCAAAAAAAAGCCAATGCAATTCTAGGTTACTTCAACAGAAACCCAGTGCCCAGATCTGGGGAAATTATGCTACCCCTCTGTTCTGCTTTAGTCAGGCTTCATCTGAAATATTTTCTATATTTCTGGGTACCTCATTGTCTAGCTAGAACTTGTTCAAATGAAGGTGATGAAGATGTTAAAGTCTGGAAACTAAACACAATGAGGAACAGCTTAGGGAGCTGAGTATGTTTAGCTCAGAGAAAAGACAGAAAGGTGACATGATAGCCATCTTTAAATATCTGAAGAGATGTTATATAGAAGATAGAACACCCTTCTTTTGTGTTTTTCCTTTTCTGAGACTAGAACATGAAATGATGAATTCAAAGTGCAAGAAAAAGATTTCACCTAAACATTAGGAAGAACTTCTTGATGGAAAGAGCTGTTCAGAAATGCAACAGACTGCAGCACAGAGTGATGAATTCTTCTTCACTGTTTGTCCTTTAAACAGAGGTTGGATGCACAGCTTTCAGAAGTGTTTTAACTACGCAGTTCCTTCATGGTAGGGGGTGAACCACATTGCCCTTGTAGTCCCTTCTAATTATATGGTCTCAACTTCTATATTCCTGTGCCATTTTTATTAATATACTGGAAAGAAAATATGAGTTTTCCTCCTTTTCATGTTTGATTGGAGGTATTTCAATGTGTGTAAATGCAAAAAGCCATTTCATTTTAATAGATTGTCAGTTTAAGTTAATGTTTGGATGGAAGACCATCAAGGAATACAAGGTGCTATAGGCTATATTTCTGAAGAGGGCAATGGCAAATCACTTCTGAGTATTCCTTGACAAAGAAAATGATATGAAATTCATGAGGTCACCCTATATCAACTGGCAACTTGAGCACACACACACACACACACACACAGTTTTAGCTAGCACATTGGTCATGAAATTTACTTTTAACTGCTATTTTTATAATGACAATCAAGATAGGAAATTTAATGTTTTATTTCTTTTTATCCAATTTTTAAATTTATTTTTAAAAATTATTTATTCTTATTCAATTTGATAGTCTGATTTAATCTCTCTTCATAAAGAGTAACAGTACAATACAAATACTATTTCCCTTCCCCATTTCCACACTACACTGTTATAATGCTATTATTCCACTTTCAATCTCCTGTGGAATTCTGGGGTTTGTAGTTTACTGCGGCCAAAGAGCCCTCCCTAAACTGGAAACCCCAGGATCCCAATAGGATGTTGAAAGTGGAATAATAGTACTACCACAGTGTAGTGTGGAAATGGCCTCATTCTTCAAAACCACCTTTTAGGTCAATGAATCAGAACAAAAAACATACATTTTCTCTCTTTCTTTTGCTAGCTTTTTCAGTCATCTCCCATTGAATCTTTTCTTATATTCTTAGATTTAACTTGCATTTATAAAACTATATGCAGGTGGCATCTTTTTCTGCTTTTTACATAACTGATGAATATGGCTAAGGTGAGATATCTGGCATTAGGGTTCCAGATTAAACTGAATAAAATGATAACTGCAAAGTTCCCATGGACTTGAAGATACTCCTTTTGAATATAATAGACATGAAGCATTTCCCAGTATGACATATTGAAGTTATTTCTTTGCTTCTGGCCCCTGTAAGACTTCAATTAGCAACTCAGCACTTAAATTAAAAAGAAACACTTCTGTTCAAAGATGGTTCAGTAGAATCTGGGTCATCCTCACGATCAATAAACTCACAATCTAAACATACTCTAGAAGAACCAGAATGAAGTACATTTTGGTGTAGTGGTTTACATTTCCACTTTTTTATTATCGCTTGTAGCCATTGCAGAGCTCACCTTAACATCTGATCAGTAGAGATAAGTTGATTCTAGTAACTGCAGAGCCTCACAAATGCATATTCATCACCTGATGATGGTAACATCAAGTAATTATTTGGGTATTTAAACAGCAACACAAACAGATTTGCATCACTGTAAAATGACTTAACTCCACAGTACAGTGGGTCCTTGGTATCCACTAGGGTTTGATTCCAGGACCCCCTGTGAATACCAAAATTCATGGATGCTCAAGTTCCATTACGTACAGTAGTGTAGTAAAATAGAGAATTAAAGTTTGTTTTTTGGATTTTTTTAAATTATTTTCAAGACGCAATTGGTTGAATTCACAGATACAAAATCCTTGGATATGGAGGGTCAGCTGCATGTTTAAGATAAGGCAATGCATATACTCAGCTGCAAGCATTAAGTGAAAATATAGCAAGTAATGTACACACAAGTTTGCTTCCACCCTCAAGCTGATTGATATCCTGAAGCTGACTGATGTTTCTGAACAGGACAATAACCATCACAAACATTCAGCATGGTTGTTCAGCTGGATACAAGAGAGCAAGATTTTACTCATTTTAGTAATACCTTCACCCTGCTTGCTACTAATCAACCTATCTAACCTTGTAATAGTGGACCTTTCCAACCTTGACAATCATTAAGACAGCAGGTTCATAAGTGAAGTTTACTTTCCTCCTGATACAGAAAAATTCTGTGCAAGATGGCATAGCCATGCTGCACATGAGTATGGAAGGAATGTTCTGCAATAGTGGCCTTTTCCACACGGGGCAAGGGAATAGCCCCGTGCCGGGGCTCACCGGACCTGTGCGCTCCACCTGCAGGTCCAGGCTGGTCCACTCTGCACTGCTCCGGGGACAAAAATGGCGGCTTCCGGTTGGTGGAGGCTCTCCACCAACCAGTGAAGCTCGCCAGCCTAAAGCCTGCCCCTGGCAGCTCTGCCGGCTCCCACTGGTGTGAGCCTGCAAATCTGCACCGGAGCGCAGGCATGGAGTGGCGTGCTCCATGCTTTTGAAAGACCTGTTTTAAGCGGTCTTTCAAAAGCACACTGAACGACCACTTTGGGTCGTTCCGGAGCGGGCTGAGGTCCGGAACTACACAAAGTTGTCCAGACCCAGTCCGCTCCCAGGTGCAATCGTCCTCCCTGGAGGACGCTCTGCACTATTTTAAAAGCCCTGTGCGGAAAAGGCCAATGTTTACAACAGAAGGCACTGCTACTCCAACACACCTGAGAAGAGCTGGGCCCCAGCACTTAAGCAAGGGAACAATATTGACCAAAGAATGGTGCTCTTCCCCCAGTGCAGCAACCAATCAACTTGCTTACATCACTGTTTTACAAAAGCCAGACACTGAGTCACATATTAATATAACCCTAGTTAAGTATGCCTCTAATGGCAAGATCTAAAAAAAAGATCTCCATCAGATATTGTTAAGTCTTCTTGTTTTGGCTCCTTTTGGCAAGCAACATGAAGTGCTTACATGCCATAAGTCATAGGCAGTGTGATTACAAGACTCTTTAACTAGTGCAGGCTTCACTGTAGAAAATGGGCTTTATTCCAATAAAAAAAAAATCAAAAACTGACTCCTAAGAATGAGACAGAAGCAAAGTTCACTTTCACAAAGATTATTTTTTAATCCTTCTGGATGAAGCTGACTCACCAACCTAGCACTCAAATGAGCCATTCAGCTCAGTTTATTTTTAAATCAAACCTTCAGCAAAAAGTTGCTATTTTTATACTTTGCTGTCAATATAAATAAAGCCTTCTAATCAGTAGTCCAAAACACTTTTGAACATACAAATGGACTTCTTGTTGCTTATTTGAACCCAGAAATCAACAGTACTGCAAAGACACTTGATTTAGAGTCAAAGATGTATTTGTGTAAAGATTTAAAATCAAGATGATCACATGATATTCCAAACTCTGAAATCCATCCTTAAATTTAAAATGTCAACACTAAATTAAATTAGATTCAATGAGGAAATAAAATCAAACACCTTTGTAGGACAGCTATAGCCAATGGCACTTCGTAGATTCAGCTGGAAGTCACAGTTCACATCAAGTCATTTCATGTATCCTGTTCACATGAATTCTATCTCACCCTATTCCCATTACAATGACAGATGGGAGTACAGTGACTAACAGCTTACAGCTTTACTTAAACCCTGTTTAAGCATTCAAGAAGGGGTTAATCTGAACACAGAAAAGAGGTAGCATGCTTCCTTGACCCCCCTCAATTGTTCTTCTCTTCATTTGGAAAACAATAATCAGAGAAGGAGAGATAGTGTTATGAAAGAAGGTTGTCCATACAATTGAACATCCTGAAAAATCAGGGTGCCTGACCATTTGGAGCAGCGCTACTCAAAGTGAAGGCTCCTGGACCACTGCTACTCTGCAGGCCATACATTAAGAGTTTCCATGAAAGAAAGAAACAATTGTAGCCAATGGGAACAAATACAGCACTGCACTCTGGCACACTGGGGGGAAAAATTATAGCCTGTCCCCCTCATCAAATAGCTTGGGAAGTACTGATAATCAAAATCCTCCACAGATAATGGAGGCTCCTTTTAAGATTATTCCTCATGGGAAGAGAATAAAATGAGGGACAGGGCTAGCCTATCCCTTCTGCTCATTGGTTTAGTTTAACCCATCTTTGAACACCTGTTGTTTTTATAGTTTCCAGATAACAACAAAACAGTCCAGTTTCAAACCAGCAAACATGGCTGCATATCTGGTGAATACATGTTTTGAACTGACCAAGTACTGACTGACACAGTACTGGTCAAACGCCATGATCTCTCCTATATAGCTATGGCTTTATGACACAAGTTTCTCTAAGTATGTTTTATGTGGCAAGCTCATGGATATATCATCTACATGAATTAAACTGGTCTTTATAGTAGCTTTATATTCAATGACTGGTTATCTCTAGAGCAAACACCTGTTTTCAGTTAGCTCTAAAGCACAATTTTAGGTACATGAGAGAACTGTATGCGTCCTTTGTAGGCAATGTTCTACTAGCTACTTATCATCATTAGCTATTGGCTTATGAACATTGCCAATAGTGGTTAGAAGTGATAAGAATTGCGGGCTAGCATTTGAAGAGCCATACATTCCCTACTCCTGTTTTACAGGATTTACTGGATTTCTCAGAGGGAGGCTCTTTTCATATTCAGATCTTCCCACTCTTTTAAGATTTAGTACAGACAATCTTCTATCAATTCTCATCTTCTGTCCAGTTGGTAAAAATCTCTGCCATTGTATTTGTATTTAAATTGGTTTAAAGCTGTATCTAAGAATCAAGCATCTTAATGTCAGGCATATCCAACTTCTTTTAAAAAAAATGCATTTCAAAAAGTAATAGAACACTGCACTAAAACTCTCATAAAATACTGCCAGGTAAGTATGCTCACACAAGCAAAAATACATCTAAACAACCTGTTGCGCCACGTAACCTGACAGGTGGTTTGTGACAGATGCCATTGATCATCCTTTGTTTAACATAGAACAAGCTGTTACTTAGTAACATAGTGAACAAAGCATTTCTAATACTTGCTGCATACACAATGCATTAAAAATAGCAGGAAGTGGAACATCTGTCTTTTCCTGTAATTATTTCATCCTATTTTTGTTGTCTAAAGTATTTTTGAAACAGATTCTTTGTTACTTTTGTATTAATAATAAACATAATCAACTAATTCAAAATTTGGTGCACTTGCACTGAAGCGTGGAGTCTGCCTATACACATGTCTGATATAATTGTGGCAATACAGAACTATTTACAGTGGCACTACCTCTTATTTATAGGTGAAATTGTTAGGTCAAGCATAGGGTTCTTATCCTCAAAGCACTTTTTAGTTCAAGCCAAAAAGGTGGACTAATATATATTTGAACTACCAATAGAGTTATGGTTTGAGTATTGAACTAGGATTCTGGAAGATCTGGGTCTGAATCCCTGCTTGGTCATGGAAACCCACTTGGGCAGGTCACATTTTCTCTGTCTCAGAGGAAGACAATGGCAAACCCCCTCTGATCAACTCCTTCCAAGAAATCTCCACAAGAGGTCTACTTTAAAGTTACCATAAGTCAGAAATGACTTAAAGGCACACAACAACACAACTCATCCTTTCTAACATCAGAACATGAAATTGTCACAAGTAGGAGACTTTCTTGACTTTTGTGAGAACTGAAGCTGCCCTTAGATAAAACCAAGGTAACTAGACTATCATGAGCAGATGGTTTTCTCTAACAGTTTCCATCCCTAAGCAAATCACTCCCTCATATTAATTAATTGAACTTCCTTCCAAGAAAGACCCACAAGGCCTGCTCTGTGGAGACTTGTAGATTACACATGAAAACCAGCTAATTTCATCACGTCTTTCACTGAGCTTTAATTTTTAGACACTGTGGCTTTCTGCAATTAATTTAAGCAATAATATTATTATCCTCATATCTCATATGGGTAGCTGAGAAAACTGGCTCAAGGCTACCTAGTAAATTTATAAATAAGCAAACTGAGCAGGTCCTTTACAAGTCACCTTCACTCACAACCACTATGACATGCCAGCTTACAGGGTAAGATATTTTTCATGCCGAATCTTTTGCCCACAATTAACACACTCACATCCTTCTGTTGATGAATGAAATTTATCTATTTTGAAATAAAAAAAATCAGTTCATAACTGATAGTTTATTGGCCACTACATTTCTTTATTGCTCTTTTGTTTACTACAAAACACAAACCAATCCAGGTGGGATGAATAAATTCTCCCTCCTGTTTCTAGTGCTTTTGAAATAAGAATAACCTTCTGACAATCTTCAAAGACAAGTTCTGATTCACACATCTCTTTTCCTTTGAAAAACGCACAATATTGTTTTCAAAATCTGAACAGTTCATTATTCTCCCCATGCCTACATTTCCTAAAAGTACTTTGTATAAATTTTAAATATACCACTTAAAACAGTTTTGTATTCTTGCGTTCACAGGTTTTCAGCAATGCATCCCCTAAAAAGAACATAGTATATAGAAACAACAATATATATCACAATTCCTCAGCCTGTTCTAGGACATATACAAGATTTTAAACAATTAGATGTAAACAAGAAGCTGTTGGAAAGAGTCCTAAATTCTATATGAGTATTACAGGTAAGGACACAGGAGCATCTCCCAACTTATCTCAAAAGAATAAGGACTGGCACACATTTTGATGGAATCATTCAAAGTCCTCGAGGACACTAAGCAGTGCCTACTCCATCTCTTCCCTTTCCTGGATTCCATAATCTTAATTTAATCTGAGGGGAAGGGAGAAAGTGGCAACTCTGAGAGAACAAGTTGATATCAGAGCATCTTATCATGCTGCCAACAACATAGAAACTACAAGTCCTCCCAGGATCACATGCAGGAAATTTTTGCTGAGTGGGAGTGCCACTGATTGAACACCTGAGATATTTCTAATTATAAATACATAGCTTTTTGCATTTAACAAAACTAGGAGTTAAATAGTCCAGTCTGACAAATGGCATGGGAATGGCACTGATAGGTCACTTTATGTGTTCATCAAGTCCAGCATCCTCCTTTGAATGGTGAGGAGCCATAAACATATGTGACACCCATGGTAGAGAATGAATGTAAAAGTTTTCTTTCATTGTTTGTCTCACAACAGTGGTATGAACACTAATGTTACTTTTTTGGGGCCACAACTAGAAGAACTCCCAGTCAGCAGAGACAGCGGCAGTGGCAGAGTATGTGGAGGGAAGGCAGGAGGGAGGTGTGGCCATGGTGCATGAGAGCATGGCTACAAGCTGGGATGCCCCAAAAACATTGCTGCTGGGGGCAAACTGCCCCCATCACCCCCCCATCCCTACAAGACTGGACAGTGGTAAAGGTATGATCAGTAAAAGTATCTAGGCAGTTGTAACTCAAAAAACTAATTTTGTTAAGCTTTGCTGCTATTCAATTTTAGTAGCAGTCCCAGCCTCTTTTGTCTCTGTTCTTACCTACTGCTGGCATGCACGTTCAGGAAGGTTTCCCATGATAGAATGCAATTTTTAACCATGACCATCCAAAAGTTCACCACACACACCATCAGTCACATTTGGAGTTAATTGTACATGTATTTCTCCCACTGTGGAATGAGTCATTTCATCATCTATCCCACTGAAGGCTTTGACACACCTTGTACAGGATGTATCTGAAGATTTCTGCTAGTGAACTGCAATATAATTTCCATTATATTCACCAAATACGCATTATTGTATTTAAAACTCAGAGAAAAGCAAAGGGAACATAGATTAATACAAAGAAAAAAAAGCTTATAGATTCAGAGAAAGCTGCATTACAGAACAAGCCACAATACAGTATCCCTCATTCCCTCACACATCACATGTCATGAGCCAGGCTGAGCGTGCTACCAATTCAGACGGGGACTCCGAGTTAGACTTGGACTCCCAGCTGGGGGAGGATCCCTTGGAGGGAGAGGGGGCTCCTTCAGAGTCAAGAGAGGGGCCTGCCAGCAACCCCACAGCTGCCCCAGGGCCGGATCCTGACCTAGTACCTGCAGCAGATGAGACCAGTGCTTCTGGCTCAACAGAGGCTGTTGTTTCTGACTCCAGCCCAGAGTTTGCAGCAGACCTTCCCCCCATGTTCCTCCAAAGGCGGTTGGAGAAGGGGGCGGTTCGGAGATCGCAGCAGCTACAAAAGAAGCGTCTGTTGAATCGACCCTGAAGTCTGAGGGGCTCCAGCTGTGAGCTGGGCCAACGGACATTTGATCAGCCCCAGCTGGGCTAAAGACTGTGTATTTAAGACAGACGCTGTGGGAGTTGGGCACGGGGCAACAACTGTCTACCATCTGGGAATCTGCATCCTGTGTCATGGGCTTTCTGTTCCAGGCTAATCCTTGCTGTTGAGTTTGCAGCCTCTGTTTTGGTGACGTAATCTCTTGATTTCTTTATTACAAAAAGTCATAAACTCAGCTCCTGCCTCTGTGTCTGCTTAAGTTGCCACCTGACATTGACATCACAAACCCAGGAAAAAGCAAGAAAAAGCTCAGTAACTTCAAGAGCTAAAACATCTTTCAAAAATGTAAGGATAAGAGGAAACTTAACTGGTCTGATCCCACTGATAGATAAAACCAATGTGTGTGTTGCCACTCAAAATTAATTCTATTTAAAGTAACAAGACTATTCAGCTTTGAACATCAGTATAATAAGTGGCAGATTTTTGGAAACATTCATTAGCAAGTCTAATCAGTCATCACTACAACTGAAAGCATTAATCAATCAATCCATTTTCCAATCACAGATGTGTTGCTGTTAACAGTACCACTTTTTGAAGCTACTTTAGAAATACAAAACACACCCTAATCTGCTTCTCTGAATGTCTGAGGCATTTTGAGTAAACTAGCCATAAGCCTATAACCTGTGTGGCATTTGAAATACATGAGAAGATAAGCTAAGCTAACAATACACAGTGGTGGCTAATAGCTTCCATGTTGGGGGGGTGGAGTAGTGAATCCACTCTGGGTTTTAATTCGAGGTTTAAATCCTATCCAAGGTGCTGAACCATATCCCCAAAATAGTTTCAGTAATTTTGAAAGTTCATTCAAAGTTTGAAGTAAATCCAGGGCAGATTTACCATCCCCTGACATGGAAGCCACTAATCACTGAAAATATGGGAGCACCTACTCTTCTTGTCACTCCATTAAACATTCTTGCCAGTCCATTAAACTCCATAAAAGGAAGGACTATGGCTTAGTCACTTGTAGAAGGTCCCAGGTTCAAGTTTAAATCCTGCTGGTATATTATCCATATGTAAGTATGCTGGCACAAGCAGCAGTGGCAGGAAGCAGAAGACCAGTAGTACCACAGCTGTGAAAGACGGAGGGCATTGCAGAAATAAGCTAGTTGGGGCTGGCAGATTTGTCTGTCTTCCCTTGCCACCACTACATGACCCTGGAAAAAATGCAACCTCCTGTGTAGTACACCCACAAGTCTTTTTCTAAAAGAGAATATAAAAGAATCTGAGGAAATATGGAATTGTGAGTTCAGTGCATTTTTCTGAAAGAAAATTTTCAACAGAATTTCTTCAAAGAAAAAGTAAACATTCTGTTTAGCTTGCCTTTACATGAGCCTATGCAGGTCTGGGTTTCTATTTGCTTATACAGATTCAGAGGAAAAGCACAGCTGTTCAGAAACAATAAACTAGGGAGGCAGTCCTGCAAGGCACACTCTCATTTCAGCCTTGCTTCTCTTGCAGTGTTCTGAATAAGAAAACCAATGACAAACTCCTGTAACTACCTTCAAATTATACTCTCAATTTATCTCTATTTTCTCATCCTATAATACTCTTTCTTCACTGCACCCCAATCAGTTACCAGTTCTTTTAAAAAAAAATCTCTGACTGGTTTCAATATGTGAATTTGAGGATGCTATATGGTCCTTCACTTCAGGAAGTACAACTTCTTGGCCCAGGTCTCCACAGAGCATACTACAAACTCCCTTTCAAAGTCCTGTTGCCTTGGGCTCACAGTTCTTTAGATCCTAACATATGGCCTCCATGACCATGTGTGGCCTTGCCACCATGTGGAAGAGAGGAGTTTGATGCCCATCCCAGATCAGGCCACCAATGTGCAGCTGACACTATTTATGCTGGGCTGCATCATGTGATGAGCTGGGGTGAAAGGCCTATTTAATCCTTGCCTGCCCCACAAGTGGTCTCTTGAATTCACAGTGCAACCTATTCCCCCCCCCCAAGTGCAGCGCGCATTATCAGGTCACTTCAGGGCTGGGTAGGAATTTGTTTTCCCCTGCTTGCAGGGGCAGAGTTGCCTACCCCACACTGGTTCAATTGGATTTGGGAAAAATTGTCTAGGGTGTGATTGTTAATTAGGCATGCACCTGGCAGGTGAGGGGCAAAATATCAGCTCTAGTGGCCTTGGGGCACCCACTTAGCGTGTAGGGTAAGCCTCCAAATCCACATTTGAGTCTTGCAACCTAGGGTGCAGTGAAGGAGGCACCCCTTGAGGCTGACACAGACATTTAACTTCTGCCTGAAGGGTTCCACGACTTCAGCTGGAGTTACTACTGGGTATACCTTCCCCTCTAGAGCAGCCGGGAAGCAACCCAAAACAACTGGATTGCTCTAGGGACTCAAGCAGTTCATCCAAGGGAAGGCTAAGAGGGTGGACAGCAGTATGTCACCTGACCTCAGCTGGACCCGCATCAAGTTTCTCCCCTTGCTGCTTCCTCCAGGCCCAAAAATAAAATAAAATAAAATAAAATAAAATAAAATAAAATAAAATAAAATAAAATAAAATAAAATAAAATAAAATAAAGGCAGCCCTTACTTAACCCAATCTCATGTGTCTGGACTCTTTATTCTGGAATTAGGACATAATAAATTCTCATATTATTCATTCATTCATTCATTCACTTTATATCCTGACTTTCTCCTGGTGAGAGATCCAAAGAAGTTTACAAAATCCATAACAACAGGTCCTGTGATTTTCTGTGATCACACTTGTGGTCTTACTAGTTTGTTGAGTTATCAACTTATAAAGACATTCTTTAATTTTAAGTCCATACTATCAGGGAACCCCTACTACGGTCAAGTAGCCTTAAATACTATGCTCATCCACATAACTCTTTATTAATAGTCATGTTTCTTATCTACTTTTTTTTAATACAGTATGTACTTAATAAAGAGCATACATAAGAGGAAAATGTGAAAAAATATTTTTGGACAACAAGACAGTAGAGACTAGAGTTTAGAATGAAAGTAACCAAACATAAGAAAACACGTTGAAGCTAAACAAAGTTGGCAAAACTGGGTCTAACTAGTATCTGCTGAGCTATCAATTCTGGACAATAATATTTTGTAATTAACTAGTATATCTGTATGTGCAAAGCTTAAACTACTCCCATCAAATACTGGAAACATTTTGACTTAAATACTTACTTTAGCATTTCCCCAATTCTTTACCATCTATGACTAAACTAGATAAGTTAACTCTAAATTGGATGCTATTTTTGTCCTTCCCACCCACAGAGATTTGCTTCTTTAAGGACAGTCACTCACAGGCTCACAACACTAAAGAGGATTTGGAAGAAAAGATACTGGGACAAAGGTAACTGGTGACAGAGACACTGGTATGTTGACACCATACAGTGAGTACTTCCAGATTATATAGGCCAAGATGCAGAAGAGCATGAGCACACTCTGTCTGCCTATTTACACTGATGCTACTCATTACTTTTACTTTCAAACTTGTACCTTTTGCTACATTGGAAGCCAATTTTTGAAGTTACTTCAAGCTCCAAACAGAGGACACAGTTTAGAAAAAACCGAGTTAGAGACCTAACTGTGCATACAGACTATATAACACACAGCTTGTGAGATAAAGAAGGCCATTTTCTTGTTATTAGGAAGGAGATTCCCCAGAAAAAAATTATAAAGGATTAAGCACTCTGATGCAACAATTGGCTCACTTTACACACACACCCCAAAAAAGGCAGAAGATGTTCAGACAAACATTTTTTGTCAAGTCAAAAGTATTAAATGTGAGTATGGGATACACAACTCGACAAGCTTCTGCAACTTTAATGTTCACAGATCTCTTGCTCACAGCCAATGCTGTGTGATTTTCTATCAGCTTCCATAGATATGTTTCCGAAATAGAATAGGAAAATATGTGTCAGAAGTAATGAAATACAGAGCAGGAGAAATTTAACAAGAAAATTTAACATAAAATAAACTGTTTTTCTGAGTAACAGTTTTTAAAATTTTGTATCAATTCTTTTCTTCAGGATTTTATGCTATTTTATCCTGAAAATGTAACACTGCAATCCTACACACACTTACCTGGAAGCAAATCCCACTGAACTGAGTGGTACTATTTCTGATTGGACATGAATTGGATTATGCTGGGTGATTCTCACATGTTACCAGTACGCACATTTAGTTTAAGGAATACAGTAACCCACAAGAGCAGCTGCTTTCTTTCAATGGCCTACCACTTACATGACTTTAAACCTGTACTTCCCTCTATGTCCAATAGGAAGTAAGAGCTAAACTGGTTTCTAAGAGATGCAAAGAGTCTTGTTGCTGGGTAGCAAATGGACTTGTCCTTATTTCCTTTCAATTTGCTGTCAGCTGGATCTCTTCTTGCCAATCTCCTCTACTACTCTTCTATGACAAAACTGCATTCTGGTCTCACCTAACTATCCTTCTCCACTGAGCCTGTCCAATGAGTTTCAAAGGCTTCTTGGCTAAGAAACAGCCTATCTCCTTACCTTCTGCACCTTTCTTTGCTGCCAGCATCCAAGTTGGTTAGTAAACACTTGGTACTTGTTTTGTCTGCTATCAGATTATGACTGCCTGACAAGAGGAGGTGATATCAGAAGACACCGCCATACTCTGCCACCAACTAATACGTGTATACTACTGAAGTATTTCCAACTTCATGTATACCCTCCTATATATGGTTGAGACTGAGGAAACAGTATTTTGCCTGAGGTCATATAGATTTCATACCTGATCTGAGATGTGAACCCTATATTGCAGAATTGGAACTATCCAGCTGTCAGTTTGCCTGTAATGAGCAAAACTTTCTTCTAGGTAACCTGGCATAAAAACTTTTACCGAAGAAGGGAAACAAACAAACTCTTTTAAGGCCACAAGTTACTTCATATACACAAATGAGCTAGCAGAAACGTTTTTTGCTAGTAGCTTTTCATAAATTATTTCTTCTTGTTGTGTGCGTTCAAGTCATTTCTGACTTACGGTGACCCTAAGGTGAACCCATCACAGGGTTTTCTTGGCAAGATTTGTTCAGAGGAGTTTGACTTTGCCTTCCGCTCAGGTTAGTGTGATTTGCTGCAAGTCACCCAGTGGGTTTCCATATGGTGGTGATTTAATCTCTGCTCTCTACAGCTGTAGTCCAATGCTCAAAGCACTACAATGACATTGGTTTAATTTATTTACCAGGATTATAATATAGCTAATATAATGTAGTGGCCAAAAATATGAACTCAGAAATTGCTAGTTCAAAATTCATAGTAATTAACTAGCTTGCTAAACTTAGGGTAGCCATTGTCAGTTCCTCATTTACGAAAGAGGAATTATAATATTGGCCTGTATTACATGAGTGTTGTAAGAAGGGCACAGATTACATTGCTGATGTACTTATAACTGTTAATTTGTCTGGGATTCCTTATTTACACTCTACCACTTTGTTAGAAAATTCCTTTGCTGTGCAGTTACTTTGAAATTATTTGAAAATTACATTTAACATCAGTGTCAGCGCTGTTATTGTGCCTTAAAGACAACCTGCTGGATCACTGAGAAAGAATAATCATAATCTTTAAGTGACCATCTAGTGCCTGTGGGTCACTTATCATTCTGATTAATGTTCTGGGGCCTAACGTATGTGGTGGATACACTCCCAGTAGAGCCAAAGCAAGAAGTGGCCAAGACCACCCAAACTCTATCAGATATACAGACATGGACATACATTCATTCTCACACATCTCACAAACACATTGTCTGACAATGCATACGAAGAGAGGGAAAGACACAGGAAGGCTTTTTTTCCAAAGCTAATTACAGGACAAAGGAAATATGTGGGGAAGGTTTCACAGCCTACATGAAGAGGGTTAATTTTGTATACTTGGTTGCTCCAGGCAGGTGAGGAGGCTCCATGGACTGCCACTCCCTCACTGATGATCTAACATAACTAAGAAATGAAAGTCATTCTTCCATCAATACAACACACTGTCTGACCCACCAGGCAAAAATGAAGCCCAGATGCTATATACGATGACCTACACCAGGTTCACAATGTATTGTTACTCTGTAACAGTTATCTACTAAGTATAGACAGCTAGCTATTTACCTGAAGAAATCAAAATAACTACTACCAGATAAATTATTTTTACAAATCTGAGATCAGATAGATGCCTTATTACTCAAAAGAACACAATTTATTTGCTCACATAGAAAACACATAATAAAACACAACCTACATGACTGACAAGTTCTAATTTATATTCCAGTTTAGCACTAGACTAGACAAAAACACATTTTATTGTCTGGCCTGTCCAATTTCCAGTTTTTATTCGGAGGTTGATCAAATCTCCTCAGCACATTGATCAGGAATGGGTAGGTGTATTCTTGGGAGCCCTTCAGTTTTATTTTCTCCTGTATTTCTTCATGCCAAGAATTAAGGTTTTACATATATATTTTATCCAATTGTTAGTTGGTCCATTTTAATTCCAACATGTGATGTTCCAATTCTCTTCCAAATACATTGTGAATGAGCTGTAACTTTCGAATGGCCTGAACAACATTTTCTTCATCTGGAAGTTGTTGTTGTTAACTGCTGTCAAGACTCAGAGCTGTGACTTCCTTGCTTGGGTCTCTCCACCGGTAATGGGGGCTTCCTCTTTTCCTACTGCCTTCTACTTTGCCAAGCATTATCATCTTTGCTAGTGAGTCATGTCTTCTCATGATATGTCCAAAGTGTGACAACCTCAGTTTAGTCATCTTGGTTTCTAGGGCGAGTTCTTGCTTGAATTGCTGTAGGACCCATTTATTTGTCTTTTTGTAAGTCCATAGTATCCTCAGAACTCTCTGGAAGCACCACATTTCACTGTTCAGCTTTCACAACTACACATGGAAACTGGAAATACAACGGCATGGACAATCCTGACCTTGATATGCAACACCCAAAGGTCAGATCTGGTTCCTTCATAGTGCTTCATAGTTTCATAGAAACCTCTTCTGATCTCTTTTTTTTAAAGATATTTTTATTAATATTTTCCAAAAATACTAAGAACACTACAAATGCATAAAAGATAAAAAAGGGCAACATAAAGAAAAAAATAAAAACATATGGTTTAAAAATTTAAAAATATGAGAAGAGAGAAAAAGAAAAGAAAGAAAAAGTATTGACCTCTCTTATTTTTGAATGCATTATATCAATCAGATTACAGTCTGCCCTTCACATTTGCAAGCGTTAGGGACCCACGACTCCCACAGAAGTAAAAAAAATAACGAATACTGAACCTGGAAAATGAAACTAATTTCACAAGCTGCCGCTGGCTGAAGCAGTACCTAATCCGGTTCCTCAGCCCCACTTCTCCTCCTCCCCCTCCTCTCTGTCTTCCAAAAAGACACCCTCTCCAATTCACTTCCTGCACACCTCAGAAAATAAACACATCTCCATGATTCTCAGAGGAGGGAAACACAGCCAGCAGCAGTGATTGCAATCCAGCCTCTTTCCTTCTCCCTGCTCCTGGGAAACGCCATTCCACAACTCTGCTTGTTTCAGATCCTCCAAGGAAGCAATCTCAGATCCGCATGAAAAGTTTCCCTAACAGCCATTGCAATTCCAGTCCTCTCCTCCCCAATTCCTTCCCCTCTCCTTCCTGCAAAAAGGCAACCAGATGGTCACAGGAGACAAACACAGATTGGTACTAAAGACACCAGCAGCAGCCACTGCAATCCAGCCCAGATCTTCTTTTTTGCAGATCTTCCTGTGACCTGTGTCTTTTTGGAAGATGGGAGATGAGGACAAGGAGAAGAAGTGGGGCCGAAGAGCCAGATTAGGTACTGCTGCAGCCAGCAGCAGCTTGTGAAAATAGGTTCATTTTCCAGGTTCTGTATTCAAAGTGAGCCTCATGACTTTTCCAAGGAAGGGTGAAAATGGGAGTACTGAGCAGCAGAAGAATGGAAAGACTCTGAATTGCAATGGCTGCTGTCAGTGTCTTTAGTACCAATCAGTATTTGCCTCCTCTGATGATCTGGGAGAAGTGAAATGGGGGTGGGGTGAGGAGGTAGAAAGCCATGAGTAATCAAATTCGCAAAAGTGAAACCCACAAATGTGAAGGTCAAACTGTAATTCAAGACTGTCAAAAAGAAATATCCAACATTTCTCTTCTCTCCTCCCCCAATACATGTTTTCAAGAAGAAAAAGTAAATGAACTTCCTTCCACCAAAGGTTAACATATCTGGCATAACATCTCTATTTTAGCTTCTGTTACTTTCCATTACTTGAGTGAGCCTTCCTTTGCCCCTTTGGAGCTCCCCACTTCACACGCAAAATGGAAAGGAATGGGAGGTGGAGGAAAACTCGAGCAAACCTTCCTTTCCCTCACTGGAGCTCCTTCTTCCCATTCCCATGCAAAGCAGAAGGGAATGGAAGGTAGAAGATGTTTCACACAAGCCTTTCTTTCCTCCCTCCAGAGCTCCTCCTGCCTTCCTATTCATTTTGCCCTGGCGCTGAAAACTCACACTGAAGCAAAATGGAAAGGAAACAGTGGGGAAGGCTTGCATGAGTTCTCAGTGCCCAGGTAAAATGTATACGAATGGTAGGGGGAGCTCTGGAGGGGGAAAGGAAGGCTTGTTTGAGTTTCCCCCACCTCCCATTCCTTTCCATTTTGCATGTGAAGGAGGGAGCTCCAAAGGGAGAGAGGAATTAGCATATAGCCCCTTAAAAAACAATACAACTAAACAGCTCTTAATACAAATATTAAAACACAATTAAACTAGAGTTCTATTTTTAAAGAGCACAAGTTAAAATGCAGTTTTAAAGAGCACATACAGAACATGATAAAATAGAAATAACACCTACATTAAAATCTCTGTCTTCCAAAACATGTTAGAAACCAAATGCCTCCTAAAAAAAAAAAAGGTAATTACCTGCCAGTGAAAAGACAGCAGGGAGGAGGTCAAGCAGACCTCCCGAGGAAGCAGTTTCCACAACTTGAGAGCAGTCACTATGAAAGCCCTCACCTGTAGGAACAGCAGGACCAAGAGAAAGCCTTCTCCACTAGATCTTAGAGTTCCATTAGGCTCATATAAAGAGATATAGTTTTTCAAGTCATCTGCATTCAAGCCACGTAATAAATAAGTTAATAAAGGCACTTAGGAAAGACATACTACAATATCATGTGCAAAAAATAACGGGATCTTTCACAACTAGTACTAGTAAATAAAGTCATCAAATTAGTGAGTTGGAAAGGGCCTTATGGGCCATCAAGTCCAAGCCCCAGCTCAGTGAAGGATCTCCAGTTAGGTTCCTTCTAGTGTTCAAGCAAAATCTACCCTTATGTAACTTCAAACCACTAGACTTGGTCCTACCTTTTGGGTCAACAGAGAAAAGGCCTGCTCCCTCCTCTCTGTGACAGCCCTTGAGGTATTTAAAGAGTAAAATCATATCACCCTCAGTCTTCACCAAATTAGACATGCTCAGCTCCTTCAACCTTTCCCCACAGGTTTTGTTCTCTGTACTTCTTAATATCTTTGTGGACACTCTCTGAACCTGCTGCAACTTTTCTGTATCCTTCTTAAAATGAGGCACTACAACTACTTTTATTGTTTTACTTTGATAATTAACGTACCAGTGTTGAGTAAAATTATTTTTCCGACCTTAAGTGCATAACATATTTCAGAGGAAAGAACTGGTAAAACCACTTCTGAGTATTCCTTGCCCAAGAAAACCCTATGAAATTCATGAGATTGCCATAAGTCAACAGGTAATTTGAAGGCACACAGACATACGAACATACATATTTTAATGTCACTTATTATGCTGTAATTAGTTATGCATACAGAAGTGAATGACAATCATAATAACCAGGCAAGTTAAATAAAAAGCCTTGCTTTTAAAAAAAAAATAACACCCTGTCCTGGCATTTGATTTGGCAAAACAAGAGTCTTTTGCCCACTAAATCAATCATTTCTGAGAATCCTAGAGTTTGAAATAAACACATGGCCTTTAATAACATTATATTTATGGAAAGAATTACTTCAATACATCTGCAATCTCATTTACTTTATTGTCCAGGGCAAATAAACTGGTGGTGTTTTTCAGTGTTTTTGTTTGTTTAGTTTTGCTTTCTTTTGTTTTCCTACAGCTTTGATAATGCCTGATCATATGTCATGCTAACTTTGCCTGAAGAGAGTTGAAGCCCAAGTTTCCATTCACTGCTGTAGCTAAAGCAACTATAAGTGTATCTAGTTCAAATTAGTCTACAATGTGAAACTGACACAGATGAGAATCTTTTCTAAAGATTAAAACCCCAGTGCTTTTTAACAATGAGAGGGTACTGAGAGTTTAGGTTCAGTACCCCTGCAAAAAGAATTTAAAGCTTTTGGAAAGGGGTTGTTCTACAGAGTCCCAGTGGTCAGAATGGAACTAGGAACTCACAAAGAGGACCTATTTTCAAATACAGTACTCAGAAAAGAATCCTTTTTCCACAAGCAAATTGAGATGACTGGGTCAGGGTATCTACGTTATTCCACAACAGGTGTCATAGTCTGATTTCACAGTCTACAATATCCTGAATTAATCTTGGATATGTTCACTCTTTCACTTTGTTTTGGCAACTAATAAGCTTGCCTCAGCAAAATAATTTCCAGGATTAAAACACGCATTTCAGAAAAACTTGGGCTCAGACCCAAAATTAAGTCAATCTTGGAAGAAACCCAAGAAATCCTAAAGAAACCCATGATATCATAAAGAAATTCATCAGTATTTTTTCAAATCTCCTTATTGATACAATTAGTTCGATTTCTGCAAAACGTTTGTCAGTATGGTATGTTCTGGGATTCTGAAGTTTCTGGTGATATTCCTGCATGCCAGGAAATTTGTGATGCTACAGATCTTGTTGAGTAAAGCCAGGATGCTGTTTTACACCAAGCAGGCTACCTGTCCACAAAACCCAGTATTGTGAATATTGAAAAGATGGTTGGCAAAAAGGTCCACAGGGCATAAACTATGGAGATAATCACAATCTACTGGAGGACTGAACCTGCAGTTTCAGACTGGTTCTAGACAAAGATTTGCTTCTAGATTCTCAAGGTGCGGCTGCAGTTAGAAGAATATTTTGACAGTTACAGTCAATTAAGCCAATTAAGCTTGCTGCACCACTTCCTTAAGGGATTTGGGATGTGACAGGGATTTAGCCACTGTCTTCCATGATTTCATAACCTCTTGGACTGATTAATGTATTAAAGTGGGGCTGCACTTAAAGACAGTCCAAAAATATCAATAGTGCAGAATTTTTTTGCTCACCTCATGCAGGACTATGGTGGATTATGAAAAGCACACTGACGTTTTCTATCTTCCATCAATTGCCTGTGTGTTTATGAGCCAAGTTTGAGCTGCTGGAGGTGACATACAAAGGCCTACATGGTTTGGTTTGCTGCACAAGCATATTACCTATATGAACTCCCTTTGACTGTGAGACCAGCAAGCAACACATTGCTCTAGATTCCTGTTTTCAAGGAATTTACAATGAAGCGACTACAATGAAGCAATTAATTGTGGAATATCCTTGCCAGGAAATTTTGTTAGGTCATCTCACAGGTGAGGATTTGATAGTCAGTAAAGACTTTGCTTTTCACAGCTGCTACCTCACAGCTTCACAACCGCTAGTGGTTTTTGTACCTATTTGTGTATTTTGGTTTTAAAAGGGATGTCTTTTAAAGGTTTTGAATTTCCAGTGCTACAGTCACTAACACATTTGTAATAAAATGAATAGTTGACAAAAGCTGAACAAGAACTGCATGCTAGATGGGTTGCATGTGAAAAATGAACTAATAATGATCAGTGAATTAGGTTTCTTTCTGAACTGGAATGTATGAATTAGTCAGCATAAAGATCAATACAGTTTGAGAGAAATAATAGGCTACCAGAGCCTACAAAATAATGTGTGAATAACTTCATTTTGTTTCAAGTTAATTCTCCATTCTCCCAGGCCTACTACACTTTATGAAGTCCTATCATTTGAAGTTCTATCTTATGAAGTCTCACCTTTTCCTTCAGTCACTATCTTGTCTGCCTCTTTTTGTACCACAAACACTCTGGAAAACATTAGTCCATTCATCTCAGTTCAGTCTGATCTGACAGCCAACAGGTCTCTAAGGTCTCTGGAGGAGACCTTTCTCCATCCTACTGCCTGAAATTCTTTAACCTGAGATTGAACCTGGGGTCTTCTGCATACAAAGCATGTGTTCTGTCACAGAACTATTAATTCACAGCATAGCAGTACATGTAGTATTGCAAATTAATGCATTAAAACCAGCAGAAGCAACAACAGTAACTACTGCAATGATGTGCAGAGAGGTTTTCTGTGATAGCATATTTTGAAGTCCCATTTCCAAGCCAAGACTCAGGGTGATAGGCAGAGAAATCATGATGTCAGCACAGTAGCTTACAAGCCAAATTTAAGAAAAGAGAAAAACATAAGAATGTGAAAAACAGCTCAAGATCATCTTCTCCCTTCTCTCCATTACCCTCTGTCTTCATCCTTTTCCTCTTCCAAAGCTACATAGCCTATCCCACATAAACACCTTTCTTTATTAGTATTTCCTACAAAGGATTGGACAAATCTGTCAATTTTAGTTTCATTTACTCATTTCCCAGCCTTCAGATATGTATTACTGGACTTCCCTATCAATATGCAATTTCAATCTATTCACAGAAAAACTCATATGCATCTACTTGCGCATCACCCAATATATACACAGTTTTTGTACACAATTTTTTTTTGAGCATACATATTTTGCAGGCTATTTTCCCAGTATAATGCATTCTGTATATTATTTTAATTAATATAAACATATTTGTACAGTTTTTCCCCTAGTATGTATATGTATGCTTATTTCAAAAGGTGAACTTATCAAAATTTCAGAAAACTGTAAATAGCATTTCAGTTTACATATTTATTCAAGAAAGGAGCATAAAGTGAATTCATATTAAAATACAAACCAAAGAGATTTTCCCCCAAATCTACTAATAACTTCCTCACCATGCTCTGTCTTTGTATCTTTTATTTAAAGTGATTTTTAAAAATACCATTCATTCTGCCCCTGCATCAAAAATACTTAACTTCTTTCTCAAATGGTGTCCATCTTCTTTTCTCATGAACTGGTTTCACATGACAACTTGGGTTGAATGAGTACAAAGCTCTAATGTGAACTTGTACAATAATATGTGACATTACCAGCAACTTCCTCCAAAGATCCACAGGGCTTACCTATCACTGTTACTAACAGGAATTGTATTGTAGGCTAGTGAACCAAAAAAGCTGGCAGTTTATATTTTGCGAGTAGCCCTGACTTCCTACTTGTTCACTGTCAGACCTATCCAGCACGAAACACAGCAGTAAAGCACTGCATCCTGCCTTGCAGAAACACTCTGAACATTACTTTAATGCACAAGAGTGCATATCAATGCATGCAAATATCACAATAAATAAACTGAACTAGCTTTTAAATTTTGGCAATGTGCATCTTCAATGGGAATCAAATGAAAATTCACTTTCTTATATGAATCTGCAAACAATTCATTTCTTAGGTTTGCGCACTGATGTCTTTAAAACAAGTTGGGAAACAGCCAAAACCTATGTTTTTTCTACTAGTGTATCTAAAAATATTGTTTGATGTGGATTTTTGTAGCATTTTCATATATATTTGGTTTGTCATGTATTATAACATGCAAATCTTCCCTGCCTTGCAGCAAAAAGCTACTTTTTCAAAAATATATGTTCCTATGTGGATTCTCCTTCATCCATTTATAAGGATAAGAGTCTAAAGTACTCGGTATATATATACGTACTGTTTGTCATACCTTTCTCAAAATCTACAACAATAACATCTGTCAATAAATATACACAAAATACAGAATGAAAAAATCCACAACTCAATGTGCCAAAGCCGCACTGTATTCCTTGGAAAGCTGGAATGAAATGCCTTTCAGTGTTCCCTGAAAATCAGCAAACTGGCGCACTTACTATTTCAGCAAGAACTGTATTCCAAATTTTAAGAGCCACTGACAAAAACTACCTACACCATCCCACAGTTGTTCTCATTTACCTTGCTGAGCAAAGAATAGTTTGAATCTTTTAACAGGTGAAATTAGGAAACTGATCACTACTAGTGAGGCAACCTTCAAGATACAATGGTCACACGGATATGACTTAATGGGATAAAAACACCACCATTAATTGGATATAGAAATCAGTGTAATTGCGATGATGATGATGATGATAATGAACTCATATTCTCAACTACATGCTTTTGTGAAGATGTTCAGATGAAACACTGTGCATTAGCTGAAGTTTCTAAAATCCGGAAGAAAAAGCCATGAGAAATTACATAGATAATAGCCATTTCCGCATGGAGCGAGGGAATCGCCCCGTGACACCACTCACCGGACTTTTGGGCTCCCCGGTCCGGTCCATGCTTCTCCGGAGCAGTGAGCGGCCACCGCTCCACACTGCTCTGGGGACAAAAATGGTGGTTTCCGGTTGGTCGAGGGTCTTGACCAACCGCTGAAGCTCGCCAGCCTAAGGCCCACCCCTGGCAGATCATAGGCTCGCACCAATGCGAGCCTGTGAATCTGCATAAGGGAGCAGGCTCGCAGTGGCACGCTCCATGCTTTTGAAAGACCTGTTTTTAGCGATCTTTCACAAGCACGCTGGAAGACCACTTGGGGTCATTCCGGAGCGGGCTGGGGTGCGGATCTACGTTCAGTAGATCTGACCCAGTCCGCTCCCAGGTGCAGATGTCCTCCCTGGAGGACACTCTGCCTGGTGTTAAAAACCCTGTGTAGAAATGGCCTATAGTTGCTCTTTACTGCTTTAAATACTATGGTAAGACTGACTGGCTTCTTCTGTGATATCTTGCCATAGCAACTTTTTTTAGTGCCATACCATTCATCTGAGTTAAGTTTCCATTCTGCTATCTCCACTACATGTTTGCTTTCTGCTGAACCTATTTTCAGGTTTCCAGTTTTATCATGCAATACTTTAATATGTATATTCAGGGCCTGCATATTATTGGTTTTAATGACCCAAATCTCCTTGTGGTTGATTTGATCAAAAAGCATAGGATAAATTAATAAATAAAATGAATCAAGTAAGATCTTTAACCTTAATGGACTTTATATAGCTGCTGAATTTCTTCTTGGAAAATAAAGCTGAAAATGAGCAAAAGCTCTCAGAATTTCATAGGACATTTTTAAGCAATTCTGCAGATCTCTTTTAAGGAAATGAAATGCTGCCATCATAAGCATTCTTCCAAAGTAAGTTCGGGGTCTTCTGGTCCTCCAGATATTGTTTGTCATGAACCTCAGCCCTCATACTTTCTATTGTGTTACACAGAATTCCAATGAGGACAAAGTACAGGCTACTTCCTCAAAAGTCAGACTTATTCAAGTCCGTCCCAGTTAGAGATGTGGCATCATCATCTGACAGAGAGGATGGGTCCTTGATAGAAATTTTATCTTCCCAATTTCACAGAAATATCAAGGTATCAAATCAGACATTTCAGCAGTCTAGGCAGCTCTCACAGGAAAGGTGGAATTCTGGTACCCAAACTACGTTCTTGTTAGTCTACATAAAACTCAAATTGACTTTAACTCTGCACTGAAACAAAATTCTACTATTGTCCTAGTAGGAGAGAATTCCAAATAACTACAATACACTTCAAGCTAGCCAAGCTCTTTCTCCTCCTCCTTCTCTCCCTCCTCTTTCTTTTTCTTCCCCTTCTTCTTCTTCTTCTTCCTCCTCCTCCTCTTCTTCTTCCTTGACCTTGCCTGTTGTGCCTTGACCTGTCTGCTTTGACCAGATTATATCTGCTTAACCCGACCTTGCCTACTGTGACCTGATGCTGCTTGCTGGATGGGACTTCACCTATTTTGATCTGACTGCTGATACCAGCTTCCTCCATGAGACTGAAGTAGCCACAGACAATACTTGGTATTGTATTGTAAACCACATTATCCCTGACCATAGTTCATGCTGGCTGAGACTGATCAGAATTAGAGTCTAACATCTGCTGGGCCACAAGTTACCCAACTCTATTCTAAACCCTAATACTGTTAGGAATAAACTTTATCTAAAAAGAGAAGCCCAATAATCTCTCTCTCTCTCTCTACATATACATATACATATACATACATACATATATATATATATATATATATATTGTGTGTGTGCGCGCGTGTGCGCACACGCACACACACACAGCTGTCAAATAGTTAATGCATGAGATGTTCCACTGTTTTTCCTAATCCTAAAATTAGACAATACCCAAATGAAATAAATCTTCAACTATTCCAAACTTTTAGAAACCAAATATTCATAAGACCCACCACAAAAATTTGAAAACCAAAATACCAAAACCAAAGATTGATTGATTTAAAAACAGGAATATTCCTTCTGTTACATGGTTTTTGAATATGGTAGTGATCCTTTGGTACCCAAAGCTTAAAAACATCCGAAAAATCACCTATCTATCTGAAATATCCCAGGGTCCCCATGATATTAATGCAGTTCTATGTGTTACAATTTTGTTCTGGTACAACTGTAATTGTAGTAACTTTAGATCCAATTCATATGTGACTCCTAGATGTTAGACATGATTAGGAAATGTGTGTTTTCATGTACTTTTCATACCTACATCATCATACACGAAGCATCTGAATTCACACACAATTCACAAAATCCTATCCTCCCTTTCCAGAGAAAAAAAATATAAATCATTCTTTATTTTATTTATTTCAAAAGTGTTATACTCTGTCCCTCCAATTAGCTAAATCCAATGTTAGTCTTACCTAGAGTAGATAACAACTAACTTAAGTCTAACTAATTTCAATGGATCTATGCTCGGCAGAAATAATATCAGTCCAGTGTAGACACAATGCTCATGGAAATTACAATTTATAGGTGTTACGGAAGGACAAGACTGTTCACATTTGTCCACTATAACTATAGGACAACATGCATGAATTAGTCTGGTAATGGTCAGAACACTGGCCAAGGAGAACTACTGATTTTGTTAAGAGTTTCTTGGATTCTCTCATTAGGCTTACATTTTAGCATAATAAAAGTTTGTCAACAAACTACTACAACTGAAACATGATGTTAATAGTAACACTAATTCTTCATAGGTTCAATACACAGGGTATACTTAAACTATAGAGCAATTTCAACAACAGCAGAGCCATGTACTATGTACATTCTTGTGGAGTTTTCTCCACAAGAAGAGTGGCTTCACTTAGGGCCTTCATCAGACACAACCTGGCAAAAGTAGGTGCTTCTGGCAAAACTTTGCAAAACCATCTATTCCACATATCATCAACTCTCAGCAAATCCCAGCAGGAATGGATGCTGACCTTATCAATATGAACTCCTGCTGATTTAACTCTGCACCACTTCTCTTTGTTTCTTCAAAAGAAGCACAGCAGGAGGAGGAGGAGATGCAATGGGTTTAGGCATATACACGCATACATATCTAAGTCTACACGCAATTTTGCCCTCAGAGTAGGAAGCAAGAAAAATAATTGACGTGAGAGATGCTAGTCACACTGCTGAATGCTCTTCTGGTAAGCACTCCAGTGGCCCAGTGACAGACTCATTATACAATCCAGACAAAATAGATATGGCATGGGGGGAAAATCTGAGAGGAGTCAAACATTCAGCATTACATTACTCCTTATACTGTAATGCTTACAGTAAGTTTTGTTAAGAACTCTACAAGTGCCATCTCTATTTTCAGAATAAGTAACTCCATGTGCAAAAATATCTTGATTTCAGTGGATGTTTTGTCAGTAAAAAATGTATCTGAGAAAACAATATGACCACTTCCATATTTCCATAAGAAACAAAAAAGACATCTGGAAGTTATTTTCTCTTTTTTAAATGGAAAAAAGCATTTATATTAGTAAGAAGAAAACTTAAATTACCTTACAGTTACTGCTACTAAGAAAAAGAAAGCCTCACTTTGCATTTAATTCTAGCTTTAGGAATACCATGAAGAGTTTAAACACCCATTCCCTAACAATGAATTCAACCACTGGAGGTATCTTTGATACTATTTTGAGAATGAGGGAGGTGATGGGGAAAGAGAGAGAGAGAGAGAGAGAGAGATCTATTTTTAAAAATCTACATATTTAACAACTGGGTTGCCAAACAATTGTCATACATGACTTAGTAGTACTGTATCAGTGTCACATACAAGATAAACGTGTTATAACAGTAAAGGAACATGTCTGAACATTGCTAGGAATCATTGTGATCACCAGCAGCTTTACAGTGGCATCATATAAAACCATTACTCTACAAAAAATGGGCAATGCTGAGAAACAGCAAAAGGGTGAGACTATGACTAACACAACTAACACATTATTTAAACATTCTGAGCCACCACTGAACCATATATAATAGAACAAGCACACAACTACTCGGTAGTATAGAATATGGATGAGACTCCCATTAGGACAGAGCAAAGCCTGACAGATACCACACTTGCCTAACACTTGCTGCTCCACCTGCATCAATGTATACCATTCTAGGTATGGTTTCATCTGCACATATCATTACAATACAGATGACAGTCTGACTCTGCACCTCTCTCAAAACTTAACTGAGAAAAGATCTCATTGAAGTCAGCAAGGCATTCCTTTGAGCAGTAAACATGTATAGGATTGCACTGAATGATCACTTGTAAAGATCTCACCACACCAACTTAAAAATGCAAAGAAATCACAATTAATCCATTCATAGTATATTATAAGTTTTAAGAAGGCAGGTCTTTCCTATTTTTCCATTCAGCAACAGTGAAGAGTTGAGTATGAAAAGCATGTGTATATATGTCTTTTTCTTAACTGTGCTAGTGCAATGTCATCCTATTTTACAACTCTATGCATTTCTTCTCTACTTTAATTGTTGACAAAATCTGTCACAGAGTTGCTCACCTTCAAATATTTTTCACTTGCATATATTTTTGCTCACATAGCTATTTGTGCAATCTTTCTACAAATTATACAACTCTGCATTGACTTCTGTATAATATGAGATTATTAATCATCTCTCAACTACAACATAATCTTATTTTTAAAGCCTATATTCCAAATTTACAACTGCAAATGTATTTTAAATGTTATAATAAATATAAAAGAATCAGTATTATAGGTAGAAACTTGGAAAGGTGAAGATTATTTTGTAACTGTTGAGATTCTGTTCAGTTACTGGCAATGTTACTGCTTGCCTACTTATTTTGAAAACAGCTGTATATATTATTAATCTACTAGAGTTATGGATACATTATTTTCAAAATATGTTTTAAGATACAGTAGCCAAGTGGAACACAAATATCTACTGATAGTGTAAATTAGTTACACTTATCAATCAGAAACAGAGTGACAGAGTCATTTTGATTTTTATTTGTTGTTAATATAAGATAAACTGGCTATCTTCAGGGCAGAATGCTTGTTTTATTACATTAAGCTTATGACAAATGTGACATCTTGAAGTATCTGCCCTCTTTATATGGAAATAAAAATTACCTGAAAATAATCATTTATTTGTACACTATCATAATGCTAATGATATACTGATTCCAACTCAGACTGTCAACTAAGCCCACAAGCCAAGAGCATCTTTCAGCTGCAGATTTTGAACCAGCAGTTCAACAAGACAATAGGTTAATAACACTATTGCCCAGTAATTTAGGTACTTTTAAGAGTATTTAAATTCAGAAGCATTTATTTTGACTCTGTGACAAAATGTTATGATGTATCTCTTTCTCAAAAATAAAATACAGCAGAATGACTTACAGCAGTACTGTAGTAACTTTTTCATAAAGCAGTGAACAATAATTTAGAGGTCAGTTTGCCCATTACGTAAGAAAAAGGGACATTTTCATGTGTGACTACATGATACTCAAAAAAACTCAGAGAAGTCAAAGACTATCATGTGTATGGACCAAAATGTTGTACGATCACAAAGGAAGTTCACACTTCAGCCAGACAGGAAACGTCACCATCTACAACGCAGATTTGTGAGAAAGAAAATTCCACAGAAAACATGGATCCTCCTGACATCACTGACAAACGGATCAGACCAGAACCACTTTGCACGAGAAAGGGACGTAAGAGACGTAATGGGCAAAATAAATGTCAACAGGACCTGCACACCCTCCCTAACCCCGCCTGGACAGCTCCCTGGTGCTGAAGCCTGTGTGGCGGCTGCTCTCGGCGCCCGCGAAGCCTCTGCGCCGCCGTCAGCCAGCCAGCCAGCCACGGGGGCCCACAGGAGCAGGGGCGAGGGCTGCTTGCCAGGCGCCCACTGGGCAGCCAGGGGCAGGTGCAGCAGGGGTGGGAGGGCCCCACGTTGCCGGGGGAAGATGGCGGCTCTCTTGCAAACCCACCCCGAACCGGAGAGGACAGAGCCTGGGCCTCGGCGGCACATATCCGCTCCGCCCGGCGTGTGCACGAAAGAGCCGGGGAAGAAGGCAGGAGGCGGAGGCGGGGGAAAGAGGCTGTGCTGGCGGCGAAAAGCCTGCCGTGGCCGCGACCAGGCGCTACTGTAAGCCAGGTCCCTTTCCCAGCCATGCCGCCGCCGCCGCCGCCGCCGCCGCCGCTCCCTTCCTGGAGACCATCCGCTTCGCACACACCGGGTTGCAACAGCACCTGTGCGGCCATATTGGGTGCCTGGCCCCCGTCCATGCCTGAGCGGCGAATAGGAGCCCGAAAAGCGGGAGGGGAGGGAACTCCTCGCTCTTTTCCTGCCCCCACCCCACCCCCAACCTCCGGCGAGGACGGACTGGGGCAAGAAGAGGCAGCCACACGCGGCAGCAGAGCCACAGACCAGCAGCCTCCGAGGCGTCTCCAAAAGAACTGCCGCCCGGCGCCTGCCGCCCCCCGCTCGATGCACACCACTCCGCCAGCCCCACACAATGCATGCACGCGCGGCCCTCGAGAGGGGCAGGAGGGGAGGGGCGCAGACATCCCCCTCCGCTCCCCCCTCTCCTGAATGGGCCTCACGGGGCGGGGAGAGGGGAGAGGAGAGTAGCCCTTACTTGAGCACGGATTGCTCCTTCTCTTCTTCCTTCTTCTGGCGATCCATGACGGCCTGGATGATCTTTCTCTCTTCCTCCGTGAGGTGGCTGAGGTCGGGCATCTCGGACTGAGGCGGAGGCGGCTGAGGTGGAGCAGGGCCGCCCCGGGGCCCAACGGGGGCCGACATGTTGGGTGGAGGGAGCCTTCAGCCACAATACTCTTTATGTTGGAAAACACTGGGCTAACTCAGGCGGCGGCGGCGACGGCAGGATCAGCAGCAGCCGCCACTGGCGCTGGGTGAAATACATACAAATCAATACCCCTTTTAATCAATCGGCAGTCTAATTAATGCCCTGCTGGGTGGGGGGAGGGGGAGGGCTTTCCGGGGGGTGGGGGTGCGTGGGTTGGGGCGAGAGAGGAGTGACAAGAAAGGATTCCTTCCCCCACCCCTCACGGCCACACATGCACAAACCCCCTCACCTGCTCAATGGCGAGGCAATGGGGAGGCGGCGTGCGGGGAGAAGGAGCCAGACAGCTGCAAAGGTTTGTTGTGTGTGTGGCTGGGAACGGGGGTGAGGATCCAAGGGGCAGCTTAAAAGGAAAGTCGCACTAAAAGAGGGGGGACTGGAGGTGGGAGAACAGCACGACATATAGGGGGAGTCTTAAGGTGAAGAAGAAGAAGCCGGGGGGGGCAGTTCGGGGCTTCCAGTGCTGGGTGGAGACTGGTCTGAGGTGAGGTAAAGTGGGGATGGGGCAGTTGGGGGTTACTCCAACCGAGGGCGCCCCCTGCTTGTGGTCAGAGAGGAGGAGGAGGAGGAGGAGGAGGAGGTCAGCTGGCACCGGCGCCAGGGCAGGGGGAGCCCTCCTCGTGAGGCGGCGGAGGGGCCGCGGGCTGGGGGGCCGAGCGGAGGGCGAGGAGGAGGAGGAGGAGAAGCGTCCCGGAGGCGCGTGCTGTAGTGATAATGATGATGATGGTGGTGGTGGTGGTGCCGGCGACGAGAGACAAGCCCCGCTGGCACCCCGAAGTGCAGAGCGGGAGAAAACCCCTCAGGGCGAGGACGAGTCCCGGGTGCCAGCAGCTTCAGCCGGCTCATACTTCCAACCCGAGGTCCATGGAGGAGGCCGTGGGGCAGAGCAGCTCCCGCCGGCGGCTTCTGTTCCTTCCTCCACCAGTGCCGCCGCCGCCGCCGCCGCCGCCACCAGCCCTTGCCGCCGCTTCTGCCACCCGCGCCTCAGCAAGGCCTCGTCGCTGTCGTTGTCGTGGCCGCCGCCGCTGCCGCCGTCGTTGCCGCCTCTCGTGGCCGCCGCGCTCGGCTGCTGTTCCCTCAGCTCTTCCGCTGGCTGCGAGCCCCCTTACCCATCGCATCGCGGAATTACAAGGGGGAATCACGGGAAGGGACTCCTCATCTTCCTCCCCGTCGGCCCCCCCGCGCGCCCACGCACACACGGGTCGCTCTCTCCTTCCCCCTCCCCCAACGCCCAACGAGCGGCAGCGCTTCTTCCCCGTCGCCCCAGGCGCGCGAACGGGGCTGGGGCTGGGGGTGGGGGGGGCGTTAAAGGGAAGACGGCGCTTTCCACACGGCCTCGAGAGGAGGCGGGCGGGCGGGCGGGCGCGCGACGCCGACAAGGCGCGCGTCGGCCGAGGGGGAGGAGAGGCCGGGCGTGTGGCGTGTGAGGGGAAAGGCGGCCGGGCGGCGGGGGGAGGGGCGGAGAGAAGCGCGGGATGCGTCGGTTTGTTTCTTACTTACTTTATTTATTTATTTATTCCAAAACGCACCAGAGAATTCGGGGAAGAGGGGCGGGGGACGTGGGTGGGAGAGGAAAGGACGCGATAAAAATCACGCGAGGCGAAGAGGGGCGGAGCCAAGGGCCGGGGGCGCGCGCGCGCCCTCTCTGTCGCTCCCTCTGAGAGGACTGGGCCCAGCCGCGGCTCCACAGAGAGGGGGGAGTCTGCGACTGACAGACGAGCCGCGAGAGCCGTTTGTCGTTGCTGAGGCGAAAGGGAACGAGAAAGGAAGGGGAAATCGGCCTGAGTGGGCGTAGCGCCGGGTGAAGAGACCGGGCTTGCCGGGGCGGGGGGCGGAGGTAGGGCTTGAGGAAGAGGAACGAGGGCGCCCTCAGCCTCCGGATCGATGAGGGAAAGCAGGAAGAGAGGGGCTGAGGTAGTGTCAGGATCCTGAAACTGCCGAGAGGCCTATGAGGCGAGAGCGCACCTGGTGCGGATTATTAGTTGTCTTCTCGTCCTCTTTCACCACCTTGGCCCCTGTCCGCGTTCGTGAATGACAGCTGGGGCGCCGGGGTGGCGCTAATAAGAGAGGAGACAGCTAAATTCTGACATGGGAATGAGTATAGAATGGGTAAAAATGAGTATAGAATGGGTAAAAATGGGGTAAAAATGAGTATAGAATGGGTAAAAATGAGTATAGAATGGGTAAAAATGGGGTAAAAATGAGTATAGAATGGGTAAAAATGGGGTAAAAATGAGTATAGAATGGGTAAAAATGAGTATAGAATGGGTAAAAATGGGGTAAAAATGAGTATAGAATGGGTAAAAATGAGTATAGAATGGGTAAAAATGGGGTAAAAATGAGTATAGAATGGGTAAAAATGAGTATAGAATGGGTAAAAATGGGGTAAAAATGAGTATAGAATGGGTAAAAATGAGTATAGAATGGGTAAAAATGAGTATAGAATGGGTAAAAATGGGGTAAAAATGAGTATAGAATGGATAAAAATGGGGTAAAAATGAGTATAGAATGGGTAAAAATGGGGTTCTAACCTCTCTGCATTATATAACCAATAAATGGTTGCTTCTTTGGGATTATTCATTTAACAGCGAAGGAGCCTGGTCTAAGTATTCAAACACAAGTGCAGTGGTCTTCTGTGTATTTGCACAGAGGTCAAGACTAAGGTATGATGCTATGGTGTGACTAAGACTAAGGTATGATGGATCTCCCTCCTCACCAGCTGTAATCTATTGAGCTGAGAGCATGTGGAACTGCACGTGCATACTTTCTGTGCAACTGGTGACGCACCCCTGCCATAAGTTGCCCAGAGGATAATAACATGGGGAAAAGTACAGTTCTAGTGTTTTGTGGCACCATCAAAGTACAAATTCTTGGATTTGTCGCATGCTTGCTCACAGTTTTACAACAGTTTTACATGGAGTTCCCCTAACTCATCATCTCATTAGAGTTTGCATCCATCTCTGCAGGCCAGTAAAAAATCAAGGATCCAGCATTTTGCAATATCACAAAGGAGTAAAAATATTTGGGGGGAATGAATCCTTGTCACTTGTGCGTGGAACACTCCCCTGTCACTATCCCAGCCTAGCATTCTATCCAATTTCTGCCTATGAATGACTCTCAAGATACTTTGCTGCCTGAGAGAAAACAGAGAATGTTGGCTCCCTACCAAGCCAAGTTTCACAACAGCTAAAACTGGTCAACTTGTTTTGGCACATGAAGCAGAAGATCCCAGAAGGACGTTTCTCCATCCCTTTCAGTAAAAATAAAATAGCAGCAAACTATTTGCTGCCCTTTTATGATACCCCAAATTTATTAGCAGAAGCAGTCACCTCACCCTATCTATTCCTAGGATGTGCTCCAAAATAATATCCAGTATTATGGCACAAAAATGTAATTGCAGGACACAGTTGCTTGTTTTTTAAAAAAACAATCACCCCACATCAGTGTGAAATTACAAATCTCCAAGAACTGTAATATAAGGGGGGAAATCACAGATCCAGTCACCATAAATTTAGAAAAGAAGACAGAAGAGTTAACATTCTCTTTGAAAAATAAATCTATCCAGAACTTTGAAAGGGAATGGAGAGAAGTTTTGAATTGATTAAAGATATAGAATAAGAAAGGAAAAGGAACAAAGTAAGATTGTAAGTAATGTAAGGCAACAATGTGATAAGGTAATGTAACAAAGCAATAATGTAACAATGTAAGATGTAACAATGTAAGATCATCTTTTCCTTTGAGTAAGCAGCAATTATGTATGAATGGAATGAAAACAAACAGATTCAACTGGAAAATAAGCCTGAAAAGGGGGGGGGTATTTTCAATTATAAATTTCAATAAAAATATATTAAAAATATGATTTTTATAATGATTGTTATAAAATAGAGATAATGCATGGAATGAAATGTTTATATGGAATGGGATGTTAAACTCAGATTCAACTGGGAAAATTGATGTCTGGAAGCAGGGAGGGTTTTTTAAATTGTTTTTTCATTTAAAAAATTAATAAAAATTAATTCATAAATAAATAAATAAATAATTTAGAAAAAAATGGATCCAATACTCAGAACCGTATGTTTCTTATGGAGATGTCATAAACCCATTATCAAAGCAGACATTTACATCCATACTCACAGAATATATATGAAATTGTTAATGTCATCTCCCTCTGACCAAAGCAAACATATACCCCTATATGTGAAGCAAAGATTATTATTTGACATGGAGATGCCCCAGATCCACCATTTAATTTACAATAGTTATGGCACACTGAATAAGAATCCTGGGCACATCATGAAAACCAATAAATTTATTACACCATGAGTTTTGGTAGACTATAGCCCACTTAATCAGATGCATGAAGTGCTATCCAGAATTTCAGGGGAGGTTAGGTATTTATGTACATACAGAGAGAGAGAGAGAGTACATGATTAGGGGTGGGACTGTAGACAAAAAGAAATCCAGAAAGTGCTGATGGAGTGTGTGTGTGTGTATAAGTGGGAAGACTTAACTTTTCATTCCGTATATCTTAGTGTTGTGTCCTTTTGTTCTTTAAGCATGCTTGCCTGTTTGCCATATGTAGGACACTGCTGACAGAAAGTAGCACATATCACACTGGAAGTTGAACAAGTCAATGAACACCTGATGTTGTGGGTAGCAATATTAAGTCCTACAGCGGTGTTGTCATAGTAGCTATAGGATAGATATGGCATCTGGATTTGTACCTGGCAGGACCAATGCTATAATTAGGACAACTAGGCAGCTACCTAGGGTGCAGACCTCAAAGGCTATTTCCACATGGGGTTTTTTAAACGGGGCAGAGTGTCCTCCACAGAGGATGTCTTCACCTGGGACTGGACTGGGTCGGACCTACTTAACATAGATCCGCAGTCCAGCCCACTCCCAAACGACCCCAAGTGCTCATCCAGCGTGCTTTTGAAAGACCACTAAAAACAGGTCTTTCAAAAGCATGGAGCGTGCCACTGCGAGCCTGCTCCCATATGCAGATTCACAGGCTCACATTGGTGCGAGTCTGCGATCTGCCAGGGGTGGGCTTTAGGCTGGCGAGCTTCAGCAGTTGGTCAAGACACTCGACCAACTGGAAGCCGCCATTTTCATCCCCAGAGCAGTGCGGAGCTGCGGCCACGGACTGCTACGGAGAAGCATGGACCAGACCGGGGAGCCCAAAAGTCCAGTGAGTAGTGTCACAGGGCGATTCCCTCGCCCTGTGCAGAAATGGCCAAAGAGTCACACTACTAACCTTTGAGGATCACAGAAATAAGGAGGATATCAAGAAAAATACTGCAAAGTTTGCAAAAGAAGATGGTATTGTGCCTGACTTGAATCACAGTGACCCTGCTAACTGGCCTAAACATGGACCATAGCAGGCTGTATCACAAGATTTTCCCAAAGACCAAAAAAAGAAAAGAAAAGAAAAACTGCTATAGACTACAGGAAGAGACTAACAAATAACAGAGAAATGTGCAATGGTTAATACATTCATTCTCAAAAGATGTGGGGGTTTTGTGTGTTTGCTCTTAAGTTGTTCAGGGGAAAATGTGATGCAACAATCCTAGAAGAAACAAGTTCAAAAGCCTGGAAGAACATTGGAGCAATTCTGTCTTCACATGAGAGGAATACTATCTGTTCAGAAAACTACCAGACATGGAGAGAACTTGAACTGTATTTATCTAAAGGCAAAACAATTTATATTAACCAGCAGAAAGTTAAGAAGATTTGGTAACAAATCTTGGACCACTTGATAGCTCTTGTCAAGAGTTTTTGGCATGCAAAACCTGGCATTTTGTGATATAACTAAAAAGTTGTACCATACTGGCAGTGGATTTTTTTTTTTAAAAGAATAACTAGCCCTTTTTATCCTATCATAAATGAATATTTGTACAGTTAAAGATTTTTAAAAAATGATTTACTGCCTAGGAAAAATATCCAAAAGGAGCTTATACCTCTTCCAGCAGGTGCTATAAAGCAGAAAATGTTATCACCTGCAAGCTCAGCCAAATACTACTCAATTATTCTGGACTGCACACCAGATGTTAGTCATACTGAAGAAATGGCAATAATTGTATATTATGTTGATGTAATCAGACCATCAGATAATGAGATGTCTGAGCCTGAGGTTGTCATAAGAGAACATTTCTTGGGATTCATTCTATTAAAGGAGTGTCTTTAAGGTAGAAACTCTTGATAATCTATATGATCAAGGTTATTATAATGGGAGTAACATGAAAGGCAAAGAAAATAGCATACAAAAGAGAGTCCTAGACATAAACTTGTGTGCCTTTTTTGTAGCCTGCAAGGTATAGGCTTTAAACTTGGTTGTCAATGATTCCACTAAGTGTTGTCTGGAAGCAACTAGTTTCTTCGGTTTGACTCAGTAGACCTGTAGTTATTTATCTGTATCAACTCAGCATTGGCAAATTGTGACTATCCATATATCAGACTTAGGCATAACAGTTAAGCCATTGAGCAAAACAAGATGGAAGAGTTAGACTGATGCTCTGAAACTATTCAGATATTATTTTAGTAGTATATATGATGCTTTAATAGAGATCTTTGATGATCCAAGCTATTGCTGATGCAATTTGTAGATTCAAGTTTGTGGTATACCTTGTGACATGACACAATATCTTTTTTGAAATCAGTCTTGTAAACACGCTACTACACAATAGGGAAGCTGATGTAAATTCAGTTACAAATTGAGACAGAACATGTTAGAAAAAGAGAAAGAAATGGCAGTTTTTATAAGACCCAAGAAGAGACACCACAAGATCCAAAGCAGAAAGTTAAAGAGGTTTTTTTATTACTCATTCTTGCAATTTAAAATATATTTAGCATTGTCAGGGTTTGTGCTTTTTATTTTTTCTATATTTTTGAAAACTAGTTAGCAATGGTATGTGTGTGCAAGTAGTTAGCCTTGCCTATAAAGGAAAATAACCTGGCAGTGGCACTGGTAGTAGGTCTTGTTCTCTGTATTTATATCCTTGTTGTGTACTCTGTCACTGCTAGAAAGATACCTTTTCAGTTCAACAGTGAATTGGGAATGGAGTCATCCAGGCAAAAATTGTGGAGGTCCATGACTTCAATGTCCATTTTTGCACCACAATGGCAACAATAAGTGTTAGATCCACTACATATTCAGGGCAATCAGTGGTCAAGGGATTTGATGAGTTTGTACAACAAATACATAAGTGAATTCATCAAAATCCCTTACTAATTTACTAGACCAAACTTTTAAATGTCTACTAGATGCACCATGGACTAGGTACAAAGCTGTATGAAAACCAACAAGTTAATTAATACTGGTGGCAAAGAGAACTAGAGAACTCAGTGCATTGATCCAGGAAAAAGTGTTGACTATAAGAGATTCCTCTGAAACCTGAGAACATCTGCCTTCAGTCTCTTACTGGGACAAAGACAATTTATCAATAAATTAATGAATTAAATATGAAATAGATCGGTTGTGGCCAGAGCTTGGTAAAGTTACTTTTCAGATTATAACTCTTAGTATTTCCAGCAGCATAGATATGGCCATGCTGGAAGATTCTGGGAGCAGAAATTTGTAAAGTTCTCTTAAACTATTGAAAAGTAACATTTCCAAGCTGTGGTCATGGAGAAGATCTGTGACTGTTGGACAGGGAAACTGGAAAGAAGGCCCACTGAATGAAAGCCTCAGCACACCCAACATACATAGAGTTGTAAGTGGTCTCTGTCAAAGACACAGAGGTTTGTCCTCCAACAGAGGGCAAAGGGTCACTCCCTGAAACATGTCACCTGTGGGAATTGCTTCACATTGTTTATTGGTACTGTCAAACCTAGGTGTAAGTATCTTCCCTCCCCTATTTTACTCTCTTTCCATTCCTAAACTGTTCCTTATTTAGAAGTGAATGATCTGAAATGCTAGACCTGCTAGCCCTCAACCTGAGAGATGCATTCCTACTCCATCCTTAAAATAAGTTGTTCTGAGTACAGTTGCCAAAAGACACAGAGAAAGTGGTAGTAGCTCACAAAACAAACAACCTATGAATTTCATAGGAAAGATTTACAGTAGATGTGATATGGCTGTCCTTGAAGAAAAGTCTGGGCACAAACAAGTGAGATGAGGCTGCTCAGAGTGGCTACTATGGAGGTGAGGGTATAAACTGTGACCACAGGGGGCAGGGACCGGAAACCCAAACCAAAAGATTTGAAGTGTTCTGGCAGTAATCAACAAAACATGTTTAGGCTTTCTAAAACTGTAAAAGATCAGAAATCTGATTTTCAAGAAACTGTCACAGAATTCTCTCTCTGAACAGATTCCATCTGCATGTATATGATCTGGTCATAACCAGCGGCGGAGCTTGAAGTGCATGAGGGGCAGAAAGGGGGGGCTATGGTGTGGGGCAGGACCATAGTGTTTGAGAGCATGGTTGTAGCATGCGAGGGCATGGCTATGAGCCAGGATGCCCCAAAAACATTGCCGCCAGGGGCAAACTGCCCCCATTGCCCCCTCGTCCCTACACAACTGTTTGTAACAAAAAAGATATTTTCAAGGGACTCTTTTTTCAGATTTTTTCATATGACAACCCTAAATATTAATGCAAGCTAAAATATTATTTTCCTTCTTTGCTGCAGCATCACACTGGTGGGTCATGTTCAAATGAAATGAGTGTTCACATGAAATGAAATGGAAATGAAAGCAGATGAGGCAAGGAGGAAATTTTGGGAGAGAAGCAACTGTCAAAAAATAGATTACTTGTTCCTTTTTTCAAAACCAAATAACTAACTTCCATTGTCTTTTATTTCTATTTGGTCATGTAATGTGTTCCTCTGCTGATCATAGAGCATCCCCACACTTAAGTTTAAAGTTTCCTTGGACTTCTCGGATGTTGTGGAAGAGGTTTCTTTTTTTGTTGTCATCTTCTATTTCTCTGCATTGATCACTATACTAGTTGTCCTTGTCCCTAAACACTAGTTGTTGAACAGTTACATTCACTCTATTTCTGTTACTGTTTAGTTTGCTTCTTGTCTACTCTTCACTGCTTGAAGAGTTTCATCCATCATGTAATGGGTCTTTTTTTCTTTTTCTTTTTTGGCTACAGGTGGTGTCTTTTTATATTCTTGACAATGCCCCTTTCTTCCATCCAGAGTTCTTTTGGCTCCTGATCAATTAAGCTTAATAGTGCAAATCTAATTTTTACATTATCTTTAAATTGTACAAGAAGTTTCTTCAGGTTGTATTTTGGCACAGTGATTGATTTAGTGTTCTTCTTTGCTTTACTCTAATTTTTACTATCAGCAGTTCATGGTCTGTACCAGAATCCACTCCTGGTTTTGTTTTTGCAGAAAGAGCTACTTCTCCATCTTCTGCTTCCAATTATGTAATCTATTTAATTTCTACACTGGCCGTCAGGTGACATCCATGAATACAATCACCTCTTGGTTTGCTGAAAGAATGTGTTTGCAACGGACCAACTGTTGACTTCACAAAATTCATTCCATTGCTTTTGTGATTAATTCCTTGGTCAAATTTTCTTGCTATCTTTGATTCTACTCTCCTTCCTACATTTGCATTCCAATTGTCTATGATTATCAAGATGTCCTGTTTTTGTGTGCGATTAATTTCCTCCTGGATTCCAGCATAAAATCTTTCCTTTTCTTCTTCATCTGTCTCTGTAGTTAGAAGATAAACTTGGATTATGGTTATACTGATGGGTTTTCCCTGAAGTCATATTATTTAGTCAGAATTTCATCCTTTGACTGCTTTTGCTACATCTCCCCTTATTATTAACGCCAGCCCATTTCTTCTCAGATTTTCATTTCTTGAGTAAAACATAGTGTAATCATCTCATTCCAAATTTCCCGTTCCTGTCCACTTTAGCTCACTCACATTCCATTTCTTGATTTATTATGCATAGTTTTCATTGATCCATGCTTCTCACATACCATGTTCTTGTAATATATGTTGTGCAGCTTTGGACTTTCCTTTCACCTCTGAGCATGTCAACAGCTGGACATCCTTTTGATTTGAGTCCAGTTGCATCATTAGCTACAATGCTACTGTAAGTCATCTTCTACTGTACCCCAGTAGTTTGTTGAATGCCATCAAACCTGGGAATTTCATCTTCTAGTACTAGCTCTTGTTTCATTTTTAATTCTCTTGTCTTAGGGTTTTCATGGTAAAAGACATTCTCAAGGTGTTTACCATACCCCCTTCTGTGTAATACTAACAAGCGTTAGCTATAATACATTGCCGTCATCTGTGAGAGATCCTTTGCCATTGTCATCCCCCACTGCAGCTGTTGCCCAACAGCTGTTTGGCATATATTGTCTGGATCATCAGCAAAAGCCTGTCTGATATTGGAGACCCTAGCAGCAGCACTGCTGTCATAATCTCTTGTCTCACAGGAGCACGCAATCCCAGCACTGTGAAAAGGTATTCCCATTGGCACTATGTGGTCTCATTTATGGCAAGGATGGGAAACATGTGAACTTCCATATGTTATACTGCAGCTTCCATTACCTATAACGAATGGTGAGAGATCATAGGAGCTGTACATTAACAATATTTGAAATGTCACACAGTTGACAGCCCTGATTTATAGCATTTCCTTCCTCAGAGATGCAGGGAGCAAGGATGGGGAAAATATGGCTCAAAAGCTGCATGCAGCTCCCCAAGGCCATTGTGGTCCCAAGATTGCTCTTTGCCCCCTACAATTTTTTTTTTCTGGCAAAAGAAGAGCAAACTACTACTGAAATATTCCAAAAGCTATGATTCACCTTTTAAATGGGTTGCATGTCCCCTTGTACTAATTAACACCAAAACCACCAGTTTTCAGATGAAGTGACACTTGCCTTCATTCTTTTTTCCTTTGGGGGCTTGTTTTAAGGCTTGTGGGGACTCCAGAAGGTGCTGAGGCAGAAAACTATTCCTTGGACCCACCACAGTTGCACTGGAAATTCAGTAAAATTAAAGGCTAGCTGGGTTTTGGAACTGCAGGGAACAGTGTTTAGTAAATGAGCTAAAGCACAAAAAGGGACACCTTGCTTTGTTGTTTAATTTGCTTTATGGCCATGAGCATCCTAGGTAGATCAGATACAATTTTTTAAAAATGTGTATTTAAAACGAACAGGTGACCTAGATTCCAAGCCAATATGCTTTGAGAAGATGTTGGCTATAAGTGGAGGTTGCTCTTTTGGAATCTGTATTGAAGACTGTCTTCAGTAGTGAAAAAATAATTAGTAAGGAAATTACATATCTGATAGAGAAAAGTGGGATTTGCTAGCTGTTGTAACATGATGGGGTCTTCTGCACTACACAGTTGTAGTACTTTGATTCCACTTTAACTGCCATGGCGACATCACATTAAATCTAAGATTTATAGCTCTGTGAAGCACTAGAGCTCTCTGGCTGAAAATTGTAAATACCTCTCCTTAAACTACAAGTCCCAGGATTCCACAGAATGAAATAGTGGCACTTAAAATGGAATCCCAGTGGTGCATCTGTGAAAAACTGTTGAGGAAGACGGGCAAGCAGAAGTCAAGTTATTACTGAGAATATCAATTTACAGAAAAGGAAGCAATAGATTAGACAAGACAAGGGAGCTCACTGGGAACCTCTAATTACCCATGTCTAATTAGTCTGACACCTATTGTTACATAGTTGTTTATGTAAGCATTGTTGTGTAATTCTTCACTTCCAACAGAAGGATGATTTGTTGAGGATAACAGAACTACTTGAAGGGAAAGCAGCAAAAAATCAAAACAGCCTGAATGAGCCTGTGGTTTCTTTTATGAGCAATGGAATGAGGTGGGAGAATGATGGGAAAGGGAAAAATAGTGACTTAGTGACAGCCTTGAATGAACCAGAAAAGTATAATAAAGCCCTTCACAAGTTAGAAAGAAATGGTAAGTAGAACTTTGCTATCAAAAGGGAGGTTAGAGCCTCATTGCCTCTCTGTTGGCAAATTAAAGCACAGATACAAGTTGAAAAATCCCTTATAAATTATTCCAGATATTTCTTTCATCTTGCTACTGCTTTAATTTTAAAATACAATCAGCAGTAGAATACAATAAAAGATTTATTTTTAATAGACGAGGATGAGGATAACGACGAGGCCAGCTTAATTATATGAGAGATACATTCTCCAAAAGTACCACCGTATAACCCTCAGGCTATGACGGAAGCAAATGCTAGTATTCTATGGGGAAGTGCTTTGCGAGGGAGGTTAGAAATGGAAACATAGTCCTGCTGCAGTCTATGGCTAAAAGATTTAGGCATTCTCAGTGCAGAATGGATATTCAGTGGTGCCTTAAATATAACTTTGTAGTCAGTTAGTAGAACTGCAATTATCAGAAGTCTATCGTTGCAGTCTTTACACTTTGTGACTTATCCTGAACTGACCATTTTTGGATTGGTTTTTTAGTGATTTTTGTAATGCTGTTCATGATCACAAGGTTACAAAATGGCAGATATTTCTTTCACTTATTAAAATACTTATAGCCCACCCCAGAGCATAGAATTTCAAGGTGGCATACAATAAAATCAGTTTAACCAATTAAAACAATATAAACTATCAGGAAATAATTTAAACAGACTAAAAGCATATTAATTTGACAGTTTAACGCAAGACATTTTAAATCAATCAAGTAATGCAAAGATAGAAAAATGCATCCTCAGATACAATGAAAATAGATTGTAATGTTTAAAAACCCGAAAACAGTAAGGAGTGTTTTTCATAGGCAGGCTTTGTGTTTTGCCTTACAAAGCAAATAGCAACCTTGAAGGACAGCTATTTCAGTTAGAGAAATTGCATCAAAGAAAGGGTTAAAAAATAAATCTTTCCTTGTGCTATAGAATCATAGAATCACAGAAATGTAGAGTTGGAAGAGACCACAGGGGCCATCCAGTCCAACCCCCTGCCATGCAGGAACACCCTCAAAGCACTCCCGACAGATGGCCATCTAGCCTCTGCTTAAAAACCTCCAAGGAAGGAGACTCCACTACACTCCGAGGCAGCAGATTCCACTGCCGGACAGCCCTGACTGTCAGGAAGTTCTTCCTGAGGTTCAGGTGGAATCTCCTTTCCTGCAGCTTGAATCCATTGCTCCTTGTCCTGGTCTCTGGAGCAGCAGAAAACAAGCCCTCTCCTTCCTCTACGTGGCATCCCTTCAAATATTTAAACATGGCTATCATGTCCCCTCTCAACCTTCTCTTCTGCAGACTAAACATACCCAGCTCTCTAAGTCTATCCTCATAGGGCATGGCTTCCAGGCCTCTCACCATTTTGGTTGCCCTCCTCTGGACTTGCTCCAGCTTGTCAATATCCTTCTTGAATTGGGGTGCCCAGAACTGGACACAGTATTCAAGATGAGGTCTAACCAAAGCAGAGTAGAGTGGTACCAGTATCTCCCTTGATCTAGACACCATACTCCTATTGATGCAACCGAGAATTGCATTGGCTTTCTTGTCTGCCGCATCACACTGCTGACTCATGTTCAGCTTGTGGTCTATGAAGACTCCTAGATCCCTTTCACACGTACTGCTACCCAGCCATGTGTCCCCCATCCTATATCTGTATTCCATTTTTTCTACCTAAGTGTAGGACCTTACACTTCTCTCTGTTGAATTTCATTTTGTTAGCCTTGGCCCAGCTCTCCAATCTATCCAGGTCATTTTGAATTTTAATCCTGTCCTCTGGCGTATTAGCAACCCCTCCCAATTTGATGTCATGCTTCCCATCAGAATCATACATCATCAGCTGCCTTTCCATAGAACATGGTGGGAGACCTGATCACAGATTTCCTACTGATTCATCTAGTTCTCTCACATCCTTTTATTATGTCCTTTAATCTGGTTCAGTTTTCAAAACGGTAGCAATTTATGTTCATCTACTACACCACAATCACAAGGGCTCTAGCACCTAAGAAGTTTGAGAAATCTACACAATATACTAAATTTGCTAGTCTTTAAGGTGTCTCAGTTCTGTTTCTGGTTCAAAGCAGACACTCCAAAAATAAAGATGGAGGTTTCTATATATCTCTCTCACATCATTCCATGCAGTTAGTTTTCTACCAGAAAGCAGAAGTGAAATACCATGCCAATGTAACTGCACTCTGCAGAATTGGCAAATATATTAATTGGCATAAAATATAAATTATACAGATTTATGGCTGGAAGGACCAAGTGGACCTTTAACATGACCCAAGTCATAGGTTCACTGAAGGATTAGCTGGAAAACCTGACTTAATGGCTCTTTCAATGAGAACAATAGCTCACCTCTAAGCAAGAGCAGAACCCCTGCTGGGTGCATTTCCTCTAGAAACACAAACAAGGCAAAGCCATAAAACCAGCTATTAGCTCCCTAACACCTAATATTTGTTACAAACTCTAAAACACAAAGAATTGTTGGTTTTTGACAGCTGTGGTTCATGAAAACAGGAAGATTCACCCCAAATCAATAATAGTCTCATTGGCCATTTCCGCACTAGCCTAGTACAGGGGGAACATGCAGTTTAGGGAGGCTTCCATAGGACGGGGATGTCAAACTCAATTTCATCTTGGGCTACATCAGCATTATGGTTGCCCTTAAATGGTTGTTTGTACCCATAAGGCTATATAAATTATAAATTATCTATTCTTTTATCATATTAAATAATTGCCTCTGCATTAGATTATTGCTGGTTTTAGTAATTACTAGTTCTAAAACTAGAAGTCTGGGAAAAATAATGGCAAGCAGACATTCAAGTGTACAACTATTGTACAATTTATTGAAAAATGAATTTTGAAAACAAAAAGTTATTTTTTTTAATCATCAGACAAATATTACCAAGCACTGTTTATTACATTAACTTTGTTTAACTTTTTGGTCCCAGCTGAGACCCTCTCTGTGCCTCTTTCTGTCCCCCTGCCACTCCCTGTACCTGGTGAGCCCAATCCCCACATTGTGGGTCCCTGGCTACCAGTATTCTGAAGAGGGGTCCAGCAGCTGGTACTCGTGATTTACTTCTACTTCTGACTGCTGCTCTGTCCAACTCTCACAAGCCAACTGCGCAGAACTTTGCCATGGTAACCCACAGCAACGCTCTGAGGTCAAGACTTGGACAGAGGAGCAGTCAGAAGTAGAAACAGATCATAAGTGCTGGCTGCTGGGCCCCTCTTCAGAATATTGGCAGCCAGGGGCCCGCAATGTGGGGATCAGGCTCACCAGGCAAGGGGAGTGTCACAGCTGCAGGAGAGGTGTGAGGGCTACATGAAATGGCCTGGCCCATGGGCCTTATGTTTGACACATGTGCCATAGGATGGTGAGGGTGAAATAACAGCACTGTGACAGCCTGGTGCGGAAATGGTCATCCTCCCACCTATGACTTCTTCCTAGTCCCTAATCACACAGCCATCAAAGTCTTTGCCATCTACATGTTAAAATCATCAACTTGCTTCCTTCAGACATTAAGGACCTTCAACCTATTCTGTCACCTTTTGTCCACCCTGTAAAACTTTTGTTTACACAGGTAAAGAGTCATCAACACCTCATGCTTTCAGGGCAGATTTTTGGGTATAAAGAGACCTCAATTTGGGGGGGCCCTCACAGCATTTTCAGTTTGTTGCTCTGCTTTTTGAATAGTGCTGTCTTTGGGTAAATAGCCTAAGCCGTTTCGTCCTTCTCTGCTTCTCTCTGGATGGTAAAAATAATCTAATTCCTTTCTATTCCCTCTATGCATTTTCCCTCTCTTTCTTTTCAATCAGCCTTGTGTGATTGCTTGTGTGTGTGACTATTTTTAGTGTGTGCATGTATATTTCCCCCCAAAACATGCATTTACACACCTTCTGACTGGTCTCCTTGGGCAGTAACCCTGTAAAACATAGGTGGTAGATCTCACTAAGTTACCCCCCTCTAGCAGGCTTATTTTTGAGCTAATTATTCCCCATCATTGAACAGAGGTACTGGCATCACTGGTGGGCCCTCATGGCATCCACATTTTCAGGTAACACCAGTGTTACTAACCCCATCGAAAGAGCTAGGTGTTTTTGAAGGTGAGAACCAACAGAATAGACTGCATTTAAGAGCCCAGAAGAAGAAGACGTCTTCACTTCTTTGAATGAACAAAAACAGTATCTCTCTCCTGAATGCTTCCAGATAGATATTATGCAATTATTCTGTCTTTGCCTTCTCAATGCATTTCTGTGATAAGAACAGTTGTGCAAAAACACAGAAAAGTTCAAAGATATAATCTGGATGCCTCTTAAGAAATCTATGCCTGAAGCAGAACAAGCACACAATAAAAGCCTTCTCGGGAAGCTCTCTAACAAAACTTGGCTCACATGTAGGTTTGTACTATGAAAGACTATGATCAACAGTGTCAGAAACTGGCAACGAGAGAACAAGGGCAGTGAAGTGCTTTTTCTTTCCACAGTGGAACATCAGCCACAGTGAAACACTCTTTTTAATTTCTTCTGCTTAAGAGTTATAATCATTCTATCTACTTTTTATCCCACTCTTCTTACCTTGGAAGACCCAAGGCAACTAACAATCTCAATAAAACATGAAAATCTGCCCACATAAACTCAGAAATCAACAACAAATAGAAAAGCATCAATCACCAGGAGAATATGAAAGCCTGAAAAAACAAAGGTATTAATAAAAACAGTGTGTGGGCCAACTGAATATTGACGGAAATATTGTTTCATAACTATTGATTTATTTACATACATACATATATACATATATATATATATATATATATATATACACACACACACATATACATACATATATGATCCCATTTGCTTTTGAGGAGGGTCTGACTGGAAAATGTGTCCAGAATCCTTGTTGGTGGGTAGTGGTTGCACTTTTTCCAGGGTCACACAGTGGCGGAAAGGGAAGACAGACAAGATCTGCCAGCTCTGAGCAGCCTATTTTGCCAGTGTCTTCCTGGCCATATCACCTGCAGCCTTTTTTTTCCTGCTGCCACAACCTATACCAGCATTATTACACCATACATATGCTGGTGTACTACAACAACAGGATTCTGGATTGCTACTGGTATAGCCATGTAGTGGTTTTCATGGATTATTGATATATATCGAGTTAACATTCCTTATACAGATTGACAATCTATTTGTGAATTATGATGGCATCTGTCAGATTTATGCTACTGCAGCTCATTTTTTTTGTTAGTGCACAGATCAGAATTCTGTTCTGACTGTGTATTTCCCAAAATTCCCCCCAAACTCACATTGTGAACCAGGAGGACATGCTATTGGAGAGTCAGGATATTATCAGGGATGCATCCAGCTATTTTCCTGTAACTGGGCATGTTACAAGGATGTCATCTCCAGGGGAGTTCCAAGGAGACCCAGAGATCTCTGCGGTACAGCACATCCAGCTAAAGGCAAATAGCTGTATACATTGGTCCCTCCATATACATGGGAGTTCCATTCCAGGAACATTTGCATAAAAGAAAAAATCCACACACTCATGTCCCATAATACCTAATGGTGGCAACGTGCACATGGACGTTCATGTCACTGCCATTTTAGGTATAGGACATGATGCAATCGTAGTCACTTAAAACTGCATATCTGGAGATCGCAGGTGAGGAGGGCCCACTATGTGTTGCTGCTGATCCTCCTATTCCCTAACAACATGGAAGTGTCTATGTTGGGCAGCTGTGTAGGATTGGGATGGTAGCATTGAGAGATGTAGCTGCAAAGAGATGTAGCTGTGATGAGCATGTGTCTTCCAATGCATGATCTGCACCACAGTTGATTGTGCATGGATCCATACCTGTCATCACCAGCCCACAGCACAGACAATGAGTAGAATCAATATGTTCTATACATCAGACCAGAGCTTGGAAACATGACTATTTGGATGATGACCCATAGGGTAGCATGGGCACTGGCTGGGAGTTAGGAAAATAATAGTCTAAACAGTCTTGTTTCCAGGCTCTGCAGTCTATACAGGAAGCACCTGCATTTAAAGGTATCTGCTTCTATAAAGTATCCATTTAATTAACTTTCCATGTTTCAATTTAAATTCACAAATGTTGACACAAGGAAGTTGCTGTGCTTGAAGAGAACAACTCTAAATCAGCACTAATTAAAAATCAGCACTAATTAGAAATCAGCACTAATTACAAACAAATTAAAAAATTGGCTACTGTCCACTTGGGGAATAATAGTCAGCAAACATTGAAATTTCTTAGAAAAATTCAAGGTCTCTGGAATGGAATGTTTCCATAACTGCAGCTAATAAAAATTCATCAGCTAGACTGCTGATCAGAGCATCACATATATACTGCAGATGGAATCTTTTTGGCATCTTCAATATATGTAAGTTCTCCTACAGAAATGATTGGACATTTTTATTAAATGTGGAATGGCCATGTTCGGTTCAGACGTGACATTGTTCGTGTAGTACCATTCTGCATTCAGATGCACATGCGCATGAGATACCTTATGCATTCTGTTGCAACTTGAGGGAGGTATTCAATTTATATCATTGCCATTCAACAGAAGGGTTGCAGGGCACAACACATAACTTCACAGGTGGAAATTTATACTACACAGTACCAATGTAGAATCTCAACCTGTATAACACTAGATGCAAAGGAATTGAACAGCCTGCCAATATACTTTCAGTCTAAGATCAAAGTGCTAGTGATGACATTTAAAGTCATAAATGACTTGGAACCTTGATACATGAGGGAGAGTCTCTTCCTATATAAGTCTACCCAAGAATCAAGGGCTGTTGGAAGTATCCTCCTTTGTGTTCCACCAGTAGGAATAATGCCTGATGTGAGGACATGGGAAACATGTTGTGGTGAACCTAGTTATGGAATACCTCACCTTAGATTCACCGTCAGCACCATAATAGCCATCTTTTCGGTACCAAATTAAAATATTTTTTAATTAAAGTCCTGATGCTCTAATGATTTTATCCAGCTTGTACATCTACATGGTCTTAAGTGTATTAATTTGTTACACAGTTTAATATGTTTTTAGGCTCTAAATTATCTTTTACTATTTCACAGACTAAGTTGCATTAAATTGTGTATATTGATTTTATTGTGTGCCACCTTGGATACAGGGTAGAATAGAAATACTTCAATAAATAAATAAACGTTGACAAACTACAATTTACTTTCTCTCCAGACCAATTAGAAAATAATATGTTTTGACCTGGCAAGTCTAAGGACAAATCCAATATCCAAATATACATATTTCAGATATTTTTAAACTTTCCTATCATTTCCATTCATGTACGTCTTTTAAGTATGCTGCACTATTCATGTTAGAGAAGCACAGATTTAGCATCCAGCTAAATTAATACACAGCAGTAGGCTGTGGTGTTTGAGTTTTTTTGATGCCATTTTGTCCAATTGCTGACAAGAGCACTCACCATCATATGTCAGGAAGGAGAAAGTAGATATCTTAGGGATATCTCCTGTGAAAGTAGATATCTTAGGGATCTTAGGGAAAGTAAAAACTTGAAAGGAGGAATAACCACATGACCATCTGTTGAGAATATTCTTCTCTCTTTTTAATAAAAACACATCTTCTCTCAGATAGTCTTTTCCAGAACTATGCCAGCCTTGTTAATGACACATCACTTAGGCATTTATACCTGAATACCCTAAAGGTACTAGATCCCATCTGATCTTGGAAGCTATGCAGGGTCAGCCCTGTTTAGTACTTGGATGGGAGACTGCCAGTGAATACCAGGTGCTGTAATCTATATTTCAGAAGAAGGAACTAGCAAAATCACTTCTGAGTATTTCTTGCTTAAGAAAATCCTATGAAATTCATGGGGTCACCATTAAGTTAACAGGAGCCTTGAAGGCACACAAATACACGTGTGAGCATTTATTTATACCACATATCTAGCTGTTTGTCCCTACACCAAGTGCTTGTCTCTTGGGTGTTTGTTTCATTCTTAAAGCTGTGCATTCTTCTCATTACATTTCTTGCACTTTCTTTCTATGCCACTATTTGTGCAAAGATAGCTTTTTAAACTACTTCTAAATAATAAGTGGAGATTGTAATCTTAACATTTCTTACTCTATTCCGTAAGTGAGTTATTGTTTAATAAATGTAGCCAGTTACAGACGAGTACATTATTAAACCTTTCCATGTCCATATCCTTCTGGTACCTTTTTATTTCAAAAAAGTAGGTCAATGTATTCATATTCCACATTGCCAGTGCAGTTAATTGCAATCTCAGAGTAATTAAACAAGGTGAACATAACTTGCAATGATACCTTTGTAACAGGGTACAATATTGCTTGTGATCTTATTAATGTTTGAACCTTTGAAGATACAATTTAATAGTGTCTAAAACTTTTTTCCTGGTTGATATATTTTCCTGATTGGCTTCCACCAGGCAATGTTGTGCTGAGCAAGTCAGTCATGCAAATATGCAGATTTCTGCTCTTTGACAATGGGCCAGACTGCCTGGTGCAGCAGTACTCACATCTGTTTGACCCAGTCTACATAGAAAACAGAGCCATCAATGGGTACTAGAATGGTTATGCATTTTCTCTAATTACACAGTCAGTATGCCTCTGTATCTCTCTTGCTGAGGAGCACAAGTATAGTTGTACTCATGTAATGCTTATGGATTTCCAATAGATAGCTGACTGGCCACTGGTGACCAGGAAGCTGTACTAGAGAGATATTTTGTCTGATCCATCAGAGTTTTTCTTATGTTCTTAATGATATAGTGTTCTCAGAACTGGGGAGATGCATGAGCTGGGGAAAGAACATGAGAGAGCTGGATGATGCCTATTCTCCACGATAGAGATTTAGGGGGCCACCACTTCTCCCAAAGGAGATCTTGGAGCGCATTGCCATACCATCCCCAAAATCTGGAACTGTACTGGTACTAGGTTTTTTATCTAAATGCAAACATTAACCTTCAATTTGCTTGCCTCCTACTGAACAGTTGCATAGCTTTTTAGAATTGGTTGACCTTGGACGTGCCACATACTCTCAGTCCCAGGAAACCTCATGATAGGTCCGCCTTAGGGTTGCTAAAAGTTGGAAACAATTTGAAGGCAAAGCACACAACAACAACAAGTGGGCTGAAAGTAAGTTAGAGGGTAATGATGGTGGTTGTCTCTCTCACTGTCCCTATCTGGGTTGAAACCAAGAAACATTGAACTAGGTTTGTTCCTGATTTGAAGATTTCAGCTGTTGCTAGGAGACATCTGCTTCACCCCACATCATTGCACACAGCAAGGTCATGTCTTGTGTCTATGTAGTGTAGTGCTGACTAGGACATGCCAGTTCCAGAAACAAGTGCCCAATGAGCCAAGAAACACACTGTATGACTTGGTCCAGTCACCAAGTTATTATAAAGAAAACTCGGGGAGGAGAGCCCTAAATGCCCCCTTGAGTTCATTGAAGAAAAGTCAGGATGTAAATGTACCTAATCAAATAAATACAGGGATTACATGCAGGGCTGTTTTTATTTTTCATTTCATTAAGATCCGTAAATGATCTGGGAAGATAATATTTGAAGGCCTGTTTTCTCCCATAAGAAGTTGCCCATGCACTGAGAACTTCATCAGATGCTCTGCTGCATGCGTCCTCTGCCATTAGGCAAAGTGAGGCACCTCCTTCACAAGGCAAATGTTGGGAAGAAAGACTGAGACCTATTGGAGGTCAATGCTGTACCTGGTTCTTGAGGGTCTGAGCAGTGACTGCCTGCAGACCTTGCAGTGAGCAATGTTATGTTCCTCCTCCAACAAAAAAAGGCACTGCTCATGAGCACTGCAAAGAGAAACTTTCCATTTGCAAGTAGAGCAGTGTTTAACAAGAGAGGTAGAGGCCATCAAAAAGAGGAAATGGCTGAGGGGAAGAAGAAAAAGGGGAGTAGGGACGTGAAGTAAAAAGAAAGGGTTTTTTTTTTGTTAAAGAGAGCAGGAGAATATTAAGAGTAAGAAATGGGAAGGAATTCATGAGGGAAAAGAATAAAGCTAATGCAAATATATAGCTACCAAGCTCCAGAACAAACACAAAGAAGTGACTCAGACAGTTGACAAAAATAAACTGAGGGTAGAGTAGCTCGGCGGACCCAAGCACACGTGGTTCCAGGAAGCGGGCAGGGCTTCCCACCAGGCTACTCAGCTCTAGAACATTCTGTCAAAGGCTCTGCACAGGCACAATATCCCTTGTGTGAGACACAGAGACCATGAGGAGGAAGGTCTAGTTCATCATTTAAATGTCAGTCATTTTAACAGATAAAAGCAGACTATGTGGAAACATCAGGACTGCATTGAAGTGTCTGAAAATAGTTCTTGCAAAAAAAAAATGGTTGTCACATGTTCCAAATACTTGAACCCTAAATTTACAAACTGTAGTATTAAAGCAGACTACAGTACACATATTCTTTAGACACCCCATTAGCCAGCATATACATGCATGCTCACCTGGGGGAAAAACTCATTGAACTGAGAATTGAATAAGTAAACATGCATATGACAAGACTGCAAGATCATTAATTATTCTTCTGTGGGTTCCATTTGGTACCTTTGCTAGGAAAAAGTTCCTGTGCTTCTAAATTATATCTCAGAAGATCCTTTATCTCATGCTATTAAAATTTATGAAGATCAACATTGATCAGTATTGGCATTTTACTATGCTTCAGGGTAAAATTGCATTAGATCCAATTGAAGTCAGTAAATATTGAAAATATAATAGGTTTGTATGGGAGTAGAGGAGATGCAGTCCTGTAATATTCTGATATAAATGAAGTATAAATTAATATAAATTAATTACAATTCAAAGGTCATTTTGTCACTCCATCAACAATAAAAATAAGTTTTCATAATTCTTGATGGCAGCCCTTGGAAACTATAATCACTAATAGCTATTACCACTGATAAAATTGATATGTTTGCTCTTTTCTTTCTCTCTTTTTCATTCCAATAACATGAAAAAATTGACTATCATTCATTTCAATAGGATATGTACAGGAGATATTTCACTGCAATTCTGCCTTTGTTTGAATTTTGCCACCATATACAGCACAACCCTATCGATGTCTATTCAGAAACAAGTCCCATTGAGTCAAATGACACCTGATCCCAGGTTAAGTAGAGGATTTTAGCTTTAGTCTTGCTGCTGTTATAACTCCATCTGTTTCCATCACAATTACAATAATAGTACGAATGATTCAGACAACTACTCCCTCACCTCTCAAGAGAAATCTAATGTCACCAAGTAGTTTCCCAACAGGAGCAATAAATGTTGACAAAATAGCATTTCACTTGGCACACTTAATAGGCAAATTTAATTGGAACAGAATTATATTAAAAGACCAATCCTATCTGAATCATAGATATGATTAATTCCAGTAAAATTATCTGAGTTCTCGCACTTTGAAGAGTGTCCCTGTAGTCATATTATGGTAAGTCTGCTAATTCTAATTTTACTGAAAGGAGTTTACTTGGCTTTGATTATTCAGTATAGACCAAAGTGCTTATTTTGGTACCGTACTATTTTTCAGAAACCAGGTTTCCAAAGAACTATTAACCATTTCATTAAATTAAATATGGAAATAATTTGCTTTAATTGCACTATTTTACCTGATTGATTTGGTTACATCTAGGTTCTTGATTTATCTAAGTGGTCTAACAATGGATATGCAGATCCAGGCTCCTTGGATCTATTCTTTGTATTGGAACCCTCAGGTCTGTCGTATGAGGAGTACGGTGGGAGATAAATTTGTTAAATAAATAAATTAAATATATCTCACCTAAACCCTGCCACAAAAGACATTATACTTTGAACTAAAACTAAACCCAGAAACTTGTTTTGCATACCAATACTAAATGGAGTTCACGTTTTTCCTCTACAAAAATCCACTCCTGTTTATCACAAGGTTTCTTAATTTCAATAATAGAATTTAGGGTAGAACAAGAGTCTTTTTTAAAAAAAATGAATGAACAAGCAATTAAATACTTACAAAGACTTAAGTCATATTGCAGTACACATGGGTTTAGAAAGCATGGTTTCTGCCATGTTCATTCATGAAAAATACATATATTACTGATTACACCACAGGTTACTTATGTATACTTGGAAGAAATCTGTCATTTTCCTTGTGATTGACATAATCAATACATGGGCATCACTGATCATATGAATCATCCCCTTCCAATCTTTTGCCCCTTGTTTGGCTAATTAGTTTATAGGCTAATGCCAGAGACCATAGCCTGTTCCACCATTTGTTATATTTTTTTTTATCTGTCTGGTTTCTCAGGTGATATTACTTCCAGCCAAGCTACTGTCCAGCAAAGGGTAAGTTTGGATTGATGGTGTAGTCGATCATCTTGCACCACATTAAGAAACAGCAAACACAGTTTTGACTCCAGTGCAACTTGCTGTCTGCTGACTGTACTTGTTGCCTTGAAAACATCTACTCAGAATATTGAAAAGTTTGGGCACACCCACTATGAAGGTCCTCTAAATATTCACAGAATGGAAGTTCACATATACCAAATATTTGGAGCAGTGAAGCTTTCTCTGAATATCTTTCTGCTACTTCATAGGAACTATTGTGCTTGTACAACAAAATAATAAATGCACGGAATGCACACATACAACTCTGCTCAGAGGCCTCCTTTCCTAAAACTGCTGGTGGCAAACCTGGAACACTGTTTCTTGAATGAAAAAAAAAAAATCCAAAAAGCAAATATTGATTTTGCCATTTTATATAAGGGACACCATTTTACTACACCATTGTACATAATGGGACTTGAGCATCCACAAATTTTGGTATCCATGAGAGGTCCTAGAATCAAACCCTAGTGCATACCAATGGTCCACTGTCTTTTATATATCAATATCAATTCCTTGCATAATGATCAACAGCTCAAACTCTTTAAAAACAAATCCATATTTTAAAAGGATATAGTCAGAGTTGATATAGTCAGTTAAGGACTTCAAAGTCCACAAAATTAAATGAGAAAAAACTGCTTATTTCTGTTGCAACTGATGTGAAAACATACACAGATGCGTTCTAACACAATAGCAACAGAATCAAAAGTTGACATAAATTTTGCAGTTAAATATTTTTATCTTAATATACACATTTTCATTAGGCAGTACACACATTCTTATTCAACACATGTTGAATATCCCATATTTATCCCATATCCCATATTTAAAAACTAATTTCCTTTTATTTCAATAGGTAGAACATAAAATGACAGAGGCTATATCCTCATAATGGGTTTGATGCACTGTTTTCTATTTGGTAGCATTCTAACATTTGGGAGGCTGATTTGCCAAATGAGAATATTCTACATGCTTTTAGAAACTACAGCCTGAGTGCTTACTATGTTCAACAATGTATTATGTCTGCTTATTTATGTCCCCTGCCTCTTGGAAATAATCCATTTCACCATTTCTCCTGCTGAAGTTCTGACAAGACCCCTCTCTCCATCCCCTTCTTCCAAGATTGTCCAGTGCCTAGAGTGTTGTTGGCCTTCACAAAAGAGAAGGCAAGAGGCATGTGGAGGAAACCAGCTGTAAATTGAGGATTCCACCTTTACAGACTGTTCTCCCTTATAACTGGGGAGTCCAGTAGTGCAGTAAGAATCCACAGTACCATCTCCATTCACATTAGGAGACAAGGGGCTCTGTCCATTCCATGTCTTCCGCCTTTGGAGAGAACACAGCAAAGAAGAACCTAGCTTCCCCAGCTAGATGACATAGCAGAGAGTGGCTACGCTATCCAAATATCATTCCCCATTCCTATTCCACTGTGTATATTCATGTACCATTAGCATGTCATCCTCAAGTTACATAACACGTGCATACAACTGGTGGAACAGAATGAAATTCTACCTTAAACACCACAGATATTATCCCCAGTCACGGCAAAATAAATAAATAAATAAAAAATCTTGACTGTTTCTTAGAACAATTGTTTTATACAAAATCCTGAAAACAATTTTTACACAATGGCAAAAGATACATGCTTTTTAAAAAGTAAAATGTTGGAAGAATCATATCCTGTATCCAAGTGATGTGGACAATGTCCTTAAGGATTGAAATATGACCAATGGTAGTCCTTCAAAGCATTCACTATTCCACTACAGCCACGATATGTTTTTTCCTCTCTGATACTCGTGGTATAGATCCAGGCTTGCTGTGTTTCTGGCGATTCAGTTCCCTAGAATGAGAAAGACCAGAATTTAGATTGTTTAATGGATAGTTTTATCACTTAAGCAAGAAAGGAAGAAACTGCTTAGCTGATTTTACTGTGCTGCTTCTAAATCCACTGAAACATCTTATTCGGAGGACTGAAGTGGTTTGCTAGCTCATAATCTTGGACAGAAATTCAACTTGAGTGGTTCCTTTCAGGAACACAAATTCAAGTAAAGAAAAGCAGAATGTGAAAAACAAGTTTAGCACTCCCATACTTCTGCTAAGGATGTTCTATATAGCTGGGCTGTGGAGAATTACAGAACATAAAATGCCTCCTGTTTCTTTTTTCTTTCCTAGCCCTTTGAATGCAAAAAGTCATTGTCACTGATTTGGCCTGTATTTTCTACCCTAATGACTCAGGCAATCCAACTACTCAATTCAGCAAATGAATTCAACAAATCATTACAGGATTGAGGTTGGAAAGGAACCAATGTGCTATCTAGTCTACCTCCCTTCTCTCAGAAGGATATTTTTTTAAAAAAACAGCTTTTTAATCAACCATTGTAGAGATGGATGTGTGGTAACTTAAAAGAAGATTCAAGCCTGCCTTCTGCTGCTGAAGTAAGCAAATTTTTCACTAAGCCAGGGTTAGGCACAGTCAGAGGGCCAATTTCACTTTCCTCTGACTCTTGGTTGGTGCACCAGTTTTCCAGTCCCATTTCCAAATGGGAAAAATGCTGTCGCTGACAACATGTCATTCTTCTCCCAGCAGCCATTAGATGGAGAGGAGAAGACCAGGAAGACTGCAACAGCAGCAGCTGAAGCTTTAGCACCCTCATCTTGCTAATAAAGGAGGTGCTGGTGCATCTGCCAGTTCTTTCTGCATGCCTTCCTTGCTCTCTGGGAGCAAAGATACAGGAAAAGGTGATGGGAAATTTGTATAGTCACCCTTTCTAAATGCTCTGCAAAGCATTTTAGAAATAGGTGGCAGCTGTCTTTGCTTCCAGGACCCCTTAAAAAAAGCAAGGCACTTAGAAGAAGAATGCTGGCTTTTTAAAAATTCAGCATCTGTCAAAACTGCTGCTACCACCATCTCCCTCTCACCTTCTTCTCCACTTCTTACAGTGGCTGAAGGTAGGAGAGAACAGACTAAAGGAGAAGAGGAATAAAATAAGTAGACAATGAAGCAGGAAGGGGTGGTGATGGTTTGCTACTCTCATTTGGCAACAAACTGTGATGGCCAAAAACCCTGATTAACTGGGGGAAATGACAAGTAGTGGAAGGCAGCAAACTGGGGACCCAAGGGCTGCATTATTCCATCCCCTCTTCTAAAGTTATTCAGAAATGAAGTTGGATAACTAAAAGCTTATGGCAAGAAACTGGAAAACCATACTTTCGCCGACGAGCTTCTCTCATGATGCGCAGCTCCTTGGCCTGGCTGTGGATGATCTTTGGTAAGTGACGATGGCGGCTTATACGTCTGATCTGGGGATGGTGCTGAAATTTTTCTTTCAATTTTTGATTATAGTTCATAGCTGCTTTCTCTCGAGGAACAAGCTAGGGAAAGAGATTGTGACCTTAAAATTGTGCAGAGTGTTAACAACAATGTATTCCCTAAACCAAATCAGCTGCAAGATTCCAGAGGAAGTAGAAGAGCAGCAGCTATCAAATTATGCAAATCCACACAGTACAAGTGTGAAAAAAAATCTTCTCCAAAAGATGTCACAGAAATTATATACTTTCCCAGCCTGCAGAAATTAAGATTATTCAGGCTGAGAGGACAGAAGTCGGAGAGAGAAATGAACAAACTCATCAGGACATTAAGTAACTCTTCAGTTAGAAAGAGTCACTTGGCTATCAGAACTGAGGCAGCAGTCATGGAGTAGTGAACTAACTTGCGTACCTTATTCCAGTAACTAAAGAATAATGAGGGCAAATGCTATGCAGATTTAGTCAAAGACAGTATGAAGCAAACTTGCTTTTAAAACTGTAAGCACCACCAAATTCATTTGAATGTAATTTCCACATGGCTGCTTAAACAGCAACCTAAAACTACTATAGGGATGCTTACATAATGCCTACTTTGCTTATCTTGTGCCAACAAATGGAAGTCAATTATACATGCACACATTAGCATCATCTCATTTTATTTTGGATTTTTCATTAAGTGTCTTCAGCAACATCTCAATTCACAGACATTGGATCATGCCCAGCAATCTACAATAATGTTCCACTCAAGGAAAGGGCCTAAGAGCCCCCCAAATGCACAAAAGTGCTTCCACACAGCCCAAACATTATGTTTTCATCAGGAATTGACACCATGGCACTCCCAGTTATCACTGTGAAGACAACAAGAGATATTCTGGCAGACTGGGGAATGAGCTGCATCCCGTAGGAAAGGGCTGGGAATGAACTATCCCTTGCCCCCCACCTGCCTTAAAGGAAAAGGAGATGCTTTTTGATGATTCTCCTCCCCCATCAAAAATGACTCTGTGGAGTTGGGGATCTGCTGAAAGGTGGTATATGAAACCGTAGGGAAAATACAGAAAATGCTTACAGACTACCTCCTCCTTTCCAATTTAACTAGCTGTCAGAATAAGTATATCTGGGTCCAGTTCTATATGGATAAATCATCACATCCAAAGTTGACACAAGAACATTCATATTTATATTTTAGGAAAAGTTGCACTATTTTTTAAAAGGCTGCTAGCAGCTTATTTTTCACAATTCAGTTCTTTCAGTTTTTAAGGAAAGAAATAGTTCTATTACCTCCTGAAATCAAGTAAGCTCATCTTCTTATTAAGCAAACACACAAATGAATTAAGTTTTTCTTCCTCAACAGTTTGATATTTCTTTCTGTAGAAAGTACTTCAACAAATTATATTATTTTTAAAAATCACCATTAGAAAGCATGGAAAAAGTCTGAAAGCCCTTGCTGTCCACACCTAATGATCTGAATAAGACAAACAAATGGGCAAATATTTGGGAGCTTGAAATGTATATATTAAATATGTGCATGTCCTAATTGAGTTGACTTAGCTCTCAAACAGAAGAGACTTATCTATATTTCAACATTTGATACTTACAGAAAAGAAACACAGTTATCCTTAATAGTTAAAATAAACTATTTTTCCTTGCTCATGTTATCAAGGTATCCCATAATAGTTTGTTTAGTCAGCAGTGCATTCCAGGCATTCCTGTTGCGCACACTGTCAATGCCATCTAAATTAAAAGGCTTTCACTTTAATTAAAGGCAATTACATTTAGAATGGTAGCTGACACAAACCTTCTCCTGCTGACAAAAACAATATGGCAAAGTTTCCATGCACATCAAACCTAAATTATTGCAGAAGCAAAGGGGCATATTCAGAAAGTGGCCATAATAAGGATAATTCGAACTGTTTATTGAGACTCTAGACCAGTGTTTCCAAACTCTGGCCTTCCAGGTATTTTAGATGCTAGGTCCCAGAATCACTGATTCAAGGCAGCTGGAACTTTAGGGAGTTGAACACCAAAACACCTGGAGGACTAGAGTCTGGGAATCACTGCTTTAGACTAACTATAGGACACTTAGCTTCTTGTAAGGGAACAGAACTCCATGGCAAGTAGGGCATGTCCTCTAGAGGAACAGCACAGTGGGTTGTCACTGTGTTATCTGTGGGACTATGGCCAGATGATGATGTGGAGCAAAAGCAGGAATAATGAACTTTCCATAATTCTGTGACCACTTGTGCCTACGTGCTTTTGCTTCACCACAAAGACATAAAGGTCACTGTATAATCATATATGCTATCAATGTTCTCAGCTCTCCAAGCATAGATCCTTATGTAATTCCAGTGGCATCACCCATTCGCAGAAAAGGGTTATCCAGCATGCTCAAATAATCCTGAAGAATTTAGGATAAAATTGAGAGTGTGGAGGAACCCCTAAGACAGCTCCATGATTAATAAGCACTCTGAGTAGAAACAGAATGCAGACTGTGCTGGTAATAGGGGTTGTGGAAAAATTGGGTAGCGCGTAATGGAATAGGGTGTCCTGAAACTCTAAATGGCAGAGGTCTATACAGAAAGATTTTTTTTTAAATCCTTCTTTATAATCCTCATTATCTATTGCTACAGTAAAGTTATTCAGAACATTAGCTAGTAGATGCTTGTAATAATAGTCAATTTTTCCTGCCCTGAAGTTTTGCCTAGATATAAAATCACATTACTGTAGCATTTTCTTTGTTAAGATAGATATCTAAGATTACAACATGGCATATTGAAGTCACTGTTAGGAATATCACTTTATATATATAAAATGTATATGGTATATAATGCATTTTAATCAAACTGTTGTGGCAAGTTTTCCAATAAAAACACTTTTACAAAATTTGCATTACATAAATGCCACCAAATAAAATTTGGCAGATTATCAATACTAGACAAGGTATTCCTGTGGTTGTTACAATGAGATTTAACATTTATCTCTGCAATGGTTACCCAGAATATCATAGGCTTAATCATCAGTGGAGTGTAGACAGGGTAAATGCCTCTGGCTCTTGCAGAGATGCTGTTCTTGCTTGAACATTCCACTGATTTTACGTAATGAGTGCAACGCCAAAAACATTAAAGAAGCAAAGGAAACACAAATGTCAGAACTAATGAATATTTGAGCAGCCCCAGTGTCAAAGTACAGCCTACAAGTCAAACAAGCATTCGTCAACTATGAAAGCCACAAACTAAACAGCGTGTTTAGGTATAATCCAAAATGTCAAGCAAAATTCTTCAGTGTGCAGCAGCCAAAGAATGCTATAATGATTGAGATATAGTTAGTAAAAGCATTTTTACTGATAATTTTTAAAAATTGTTGTCAGGACACTTTCTATTTTAAAGACTCTTGCATGCATATTCTCTAGAAGAACCTTTCTCTGCCTTTTCACCCTGAAGGAACCCTTGAAATAATTTTCAAGGCTCAGGAAACCCTTGTGTAAAAATTATTATATCTATAGCTCAAAAAAAAAGGGAGGGGTTCAGCCACAATCTTTCATGGAAGGCCTAGCAACTTCTTGCAAAACTCTAGGGTTTGAGGGAACCCTGACTAAAATGTCCTGCTCTAGAAGCTTACTATTTTGTAGCATAAGCTAAATGCCTTTCTAAACAGTAGAGGTGAATAACTACTTGCACTGTTTTGGTCTTCATATCTAAAGATACAAAAATTGTATGAGGACTAATGAAAATCCTCAGATACACCTGCTAACTTAGCATTTATTCAACATATGAAAGCAGTGTGTTATTATTGTTACATACATCTACACACAAACACACAGCAGCTCAGTTCATGAGATGAAAGTAGGATGGGACCTCCAAACCCAAAAAGAATGGAGAATATATATGACCTGTATAAAGGATTATCCACCATGCATTATATTTTTTGTGGTCTTTCTACTGGGTCCAAAGATTGACAAGCATTGCATGTGATAGAATCAAGAAAATGCCACCCAATATATCATTAAAGTCCTCTCTGAAGCCCATATACTTGAATATGAAGAGTAGATTTATACTCATTAACTACCTAGTTCTGTAATGTTTCAGCTCAGTTATGGGAATTATTAACTCTATTAAGTGCTACTTTACTAACTGGCTCTTCTTCTTCCAGCCTGCCCCTCCAACTTCTAACTACTGCTGCTCTGACCACAGAGGGAGAACTGCAGCAACCAGTCATACTTCCATCTTGTCTGGGTCCAGCTACCACTAACAACTATCACCATCACCCCCAGGTTGTTAAATGCAATTGCACAAGTAATGATTCTTTGAAATTCATATTTGAGTTGAACAACCCATTGTATGACAGGATGAAGACAACTACAGGTATAGGACTCTATACATCACAAGAGGACATACAAGACATGACAATGCAAGAAGGCATTTTAACATCTCATTGCTGAGACATACTGCAGCTATAAGGAGAGCAAGGAACAGCTGTTTCCCTTCAACCATCAATCAGTAGCAACTGTACCAGTAACTTGCTTCAACCATTCTATCCAGCTGAACTTGAGCAATGGATTTTATATACACTACAAAATTCATTATTTTCAAAAATGCTGTAAGCCATCAAATTTAAATTTCCCCTCTCCTACTTTCATGTCCTTTATTCCTTCTGTATCATGTGTTAAATTGTAAACTGCAGCACTTAACTACAGTCAGTGAAAACTAATATAATCAACCAGGATTGAAATGAAGAGACCACACATAGGGCTTAAGTGGAACTAGGGCAATTTATTAATATATGCCTAATTAACATAAAGCTAGTAATGAATTTGAATTTTGGCTTGAATTTGAACTTGACCTTGAACTTGATTTTGAACTTGTGATCTGAGAAGGGGTCAACAGAATAGGTAAGGTCACCTCCAGACTTCTTCCCCAGCCCCCCTTGGGCAACATACCGGGCCCCGAAGCCAACCCATGAGGTGGGGTTAAAGCTGGCCCTTTTCTGGAAGGCGAGCCCCCCAAACCGAAGCCCCCCACCTCGCCACCTGTGGGCCTGCCCCAAGGACAGCATTTATCCTACACCAAAGGGTGCTATAGGTATTCACCAAAACCCTCAGACCCCCCCGCATCATCCATGGAGACCTATTTAATATCTAGTTAAAATGCTATCCTGTGAAGCCAATTGCCCAATCCCTTAGCACAGTGTAGGGTAGTTGAACCCCGCCCCCCAAGGGGAGGAAAAATTCCTAGCCGGCCCTGAAGCAACTAGTAATCTTACACTGAAACCATAGGGAGGGAGGGTCGCTGGCAAACAAAGTGGCTGAGGAGGGGACAGCGCGGCCCTAAAAGGGGGCTGCAGGCTCTGCCCCCTCTCTATCCCACTGCACAACCTTTGTCGCATGGTGATTGTGTGGTCTCCTTCTGGGAGGCCAGCAAAAGCGCCCCCCTCACTATATGTGATTACGCAGGCAGGGGGAGACCAATTAGTGTTGGCTAGTTTCCACTACCTATAGTTAAGATTAACAACATTTTTTCCAAACTGGAGTTAACACAAGAGAGAAGCAAAAATCTCTGCACTCCTCATGCCTGTAGAAACGGAGAAGCATACCCCCGCATAGCCACTTGACTTATTTTTTTTTCAGGTTAATAAAAACATTTTGCATAAAAAAGAAAAAGAAAACATTCAAGACAGAATGGTTGTAACTGCTTATTATTTTCACACAGCAAGGTATCTCAAATGAAGGAAGCATATTTAAAAAGTCTGTTGTACTCTTTCCTACTTTAATTATTTAAAGTATAATTAAATTATTTAATTATTTTGCTTAAAAACATAAAATGAATCAAAGAGTACTTACAACACCCAGCTTTTCAGAAGCATTTGCTTTCCACAAACGAATGTTCATTTCATCAGAGCCACACAAGATATACTTGTTGTCAGATGTCCATTTGACAGTTATGACATGCTGCATTCGTTTTGTATGATAGACCTCTCTACAATAAGTCATGGGAGGCATAAACACCAAGTCAGAACATTTATATTTTGTATTTTCTTCTATTTTTAATCATCATGATAGACAACAGCTTGTTAAACATGCCAATTTCAACCTGCTGACATGAATCCATGGGTAATCATAATGACTTGCCAGTAGCTTAGGCAAAATTTTAGCTACGCTTGCACAAATCAGATTAGTTGTGTAGTTGACAATATCAGATACAGATCTTAAACGTGGTACAGATCTAGTTTTGACAGGCATTCAGGCAACAAATGGTTTTCTATAGTTGTGATGAACACAGTGCCAAACCCAGTTGGAACTGTTACTGAAAATGGTGGAACAAAACCCACGGCAGCATAGTTGTAAACACACTGTCAAAAGTATGTTCTTAGAAGATCAGAGGGTTTAATGGAATGGTTTCCATTAGCTGGATATGCTTTTTGTAAGCTAGTTAACTTGGGCTTTCATTAATTGGCTCATATCACATTAGAGCTTGACTGAGGAAGCTGCCTGTTTGTCTACACTTCCAAGAAAATTTATTACACTGAAAGGTGTTAAAAGAGAAGTCCTTAAATCAGAAAACAACTGTTGTTCTGGTTTAAATTTACACTTTAAATGTATAGATATTAATTTAGGTACAGCCTTAGTATATTTTTCCATAGCTATTTCTTAGCCATTTAACAATGTTGTAAAATTTACAATGATTTTCTTTTGTTTGTACTTGTAGTTTATAATTTTTTTCTTTATTCAACCTATTGTTTTAAAATGAAGATATTGCATTATGAATAATATTTACATGGAGACATGCAACTGCACAAGGCTTGGGGGGGCACATTAGCCTCCCAGGAGATCTTGGAGGGGTTGCCTCCCACTGCTCCTGCAAAAAAATTTTTGTTTTGCCCCCTAATGTCTTTTAAGACATTAAGGCATTCTCAAAATGTTTGGGGCCTTCCAGGGTCACTAGAGGGCATTTTAGGGAAAACAAGTATACAAAAACCTTTTTTTTTTTTGGCCTCTTATGGACTCCAGAGGGGTTCCAAATGTGGTGGAAATGCCCATCACACCTCCAGAAGTCATTCCTGAGGCACCTTACAGTGATTTTTTCCCAGAAATAGTTTGGACCCCTTGGAGGGCCACAAAAACAGCCCTGGGGGCACATAATGCTCACAGACTGCACTTGCCCATCCCTGATGGAGACTTTCCTCATGTACCTAGCTTGTCTAACTGAAGAAAAATTAAACCAAAACTAAAGCACATTAACAATGAATAATACACAACTTTAATTGTTTTCAATTGTTCACAAAGAGGACCTTAGAGCAAAACTAGAACCCACTCAAAATCTTGGACCCTCCATATTACGGGTTTGTTCAGATTTTAGGTAGGCAAAAGGGAGAAACTGTCACCAATACCTAAAAAGTAAGTCTCCATTTCAGAGCCAGCATGGTGTATATACTGTAGACTAAGGAATAGTACCAAAGTAGGAAGTCAGTGCTGCATCCAGATTCCTAGTGAGACTTGTCCAAGTTCACATGTGCAGAGCTTTATTTTATCCATTTTATTCTGAACGTTGGCATGATCACATGGTTTGACTGTTTGACTAGGATTCTGGGAGACCCAGGTTTGAATCTCCACTCAGCCGTGAAAACCCACTGGGTTACCCTGAGCACATAAAACACACTCTTAGCCCCAGATAACCCTGTGATAAGTTCATCTTAATGTTGTCATAAGTCTGAAATGACTTGAAGGCACACACATAGTAAGACTCCATTTCCTTAACTTATTCTATATGCATCAGCGGACTGAAGTGTATTATTTATTTATTTATATCCCATCTTTCTCCCAGCATCCTATTATTGGCTGTTAATCTGTACTTAAACTGTACTTTTAAAGAATAATTTTAAATGTGACTACTTTTACGGTTTTAAATAGTAAATTGTTAGAACTCGTTTGACTATACTTTATTTTGAGAACCCTGGATATTGGGCAGGATATAAGTATTTTAATAAATAACAGAAATAAATAAGCAAATACAGGATTACAACTCAGATTATTTCTCTCTCACTAACTAGTAACACTGATATCTGCTCTGTTGATCCAGTGACAACCCCTTGAAATGAGCTTCCCCAACACACAGTTGTGTTTTGGAACCCATGGGATTCTCCTTCTCCTTTCCTTTCCCTGTTCATTAATTTCTTTTTCTAAGGTAACAGAGCATCTTCCAAAGAGCCACTCACCTGCCATGTTTGCCAATTGACTCTGGGAAAATTCAGATGCAAATAATGGGAGTTTTGAAAATTCTGTTTTGCAACATGCCCCCAGGGAGAGGAAGGCTGTTGGTGTTGGCAGAGAGGCAATGAATAGATCAAAAATTGATGAAACAGAAAAGTTAGTTTAATGAATTTGGGGGAAATTGATTTATAATTGTCTTCCTATTACTCTAGAAACACATGTCAATTTCAGAGGAATTTAATGAAAAGTGATTTAAAAGGATTGCCTTTGGTGAAACTGGTATGCTGTCACAGCTGAAGACAATGGTTTCTACAAAGTGGTCTTGCACTTGTGGCTTCAGGACCCCACATCTATTTTATACTTAGTTTGTTTTGTAATGTTTCCTGTTTGACTTCTGTTCATCTGAACAACAATTTTGCAAACTGGCATCCTCTTCAATGGCAGCCATTTGGTAATGGCACCTAGTAACATAGTCTCAAAATATCAAATGTCTCCAAGCAAGTGAAGAGGTGGAGGGCCATTGTCTTGAAACACTTACTCAAGATTACTGACACTAAAATGCAACACATTTGCAATGATAATTTTCACATTCACCTAAAAAGATAAGAATTTTGTTGTTGCCAAGCAGTTTTAACATGCATATACACTTGAAAAATAAATAATTGTACAGAAATTTGAATAATGTTTCCTTCTTCTAGTCTTTCAATTTCTGTTTAAAAATAGCATCTTTAGCTCTTGTAACAGGTATTGAAAAAAATCACTCTTCGAGGACAAGTGCAATACAATAGCACATGGGTGAATAACTTGGTTCTTTCATTTAATCACACAAACATCTGGTCCACTTGCCAAAGGCTTTTAACAAAGTTAATAAACAGAGTACCTCTTCTTTCTTCTGGCTTCTCAAGTTTCACATTCAGGATTTAATTAGGAACACAGAATAAGCCATGACTTCCAATTCCTTGGGACTATGATGGAAATCTATTTGATTAAACTAATTAACTTTAGAGGTGTGGTTTTAGTTACTTACATGCTTGCCACTGGCAAAGACAGGAATTACTTATATGATGTGCTCAGGTTTTTAAAGTGATATGTCAAACATGCCTAGGTAAGTCACTCAAGAAATTTTGAACTGACAATAGGCTAAACTTGTCTTTTGCATGGAATCTGAATTAATTTATAGGGAGTCTCCAATTTTTACCTCCAACCCTAAGACCATTTCTGACTTACAGCAACACTAAGGGAAACCTATCATTTTCTTGGCAAGATTTCTTCAGAATGGGTGCGTGATTCCCTTTGTCTAAGGCAGAGAGAGTGCGACCTGCCCAAGGACATTCAGTAGGTTTTCATAGCTGAGTGGGCATTTGAACCTGGATCCTAATCCTAGTCCAACACTTAAACCACTACACCAGAGCTTTCCAACTTTTCATGATGGTGACACACTTTTTAGACATGTATAATTTCATGACACAGTAATTCAGTAAGTGGAGGCAGTCCCTCAACCTGAGCCTGGCCCACCATCACAGTGTTTGCTGGCATCTTCCTCAGTTCAGGGCAGTGGCGATGGGAAAGGCAGCCCCTCTACCTGGACCTAGCCCACTGCTACTGTCACCACGCTTGCTGGGGTCTTCCTTGGCCCTGGGCAGAGACAGCCCCATTCACCCGAGCCTGGTCCACTGTGGCAGTAGAAGAGGCAGCCCCTCCACTCGTTACATTCGTGCAACACACTTACATACTGCAGCTGATACACTAACATATTGCAACACACAGTTTGGAAAGCTCTGTACTACACTATGTTGGTTTTCATAAGAAACTGTGCCAAATTCAAAATAAAAAGGAGAAAGTTATACTCTGCACATATGAACTTGGACAAGTCTCACCAGGAATCTGAATGCAGCACTGACTTCTTACTTTAGCACTATTCTTTTGTCTGCAGTATATGTGGTGTTGCTAATTCTCACACTCACACACTACTGTCTCTACAAGCAAGTCATTGTGTTTTGATCACAGTAACAGGGAAGAAGCAAATCACACTGAATTTTGCATTCATTTCACTGGCCATAATTCAAATCTCTTTAACTAGTTGCATGTGCCCCAAAGTAACTTGCTTCTTGAGCAGCAGCCCATCATGCTACAACACAGAAGTATATCTGCAAAAGCAATAATTCCATGGCAATGAATACCAGCCCTCCAGCTCGAGTGAAGAACCTCTTTGGATTCTTTCCAGAACAAGCACACTCTAATATTAGAGATACTGACTGAACAAAGCAAAATACTTTAGAAGATTTCACCTTATACATTGCAATATATTTTAAGAAATAATGTAATGCTGGGCTGTCCAACTGCAAATTCAACTAAATTTTTTAATGGAAGTAATGCTACGGAAAAAAACTCATATCTTTGCAAGGGAATCAACATGCTTAACAAGTTAGTGAGAACATTAACATTGGTAGCAAAGGAGAAAGGGGTCTCAAGAGAGGCTTAACTGTACAGTCACTGACCTGCTATGACCTTTGTCAACAGGAAAAATGCGAATAGATTTATCAAAGCTGGCAGAAACAAATTCTTTTCCAGTAGGGGAGTAATCCACATCAAGGACTGCAGACACATGGTCCATATGAACCATTAAGGGCTTGTCAAGAAATCGCATGTCAAATGTATACAGGCTGCAAATGAAGTAAAAGTTCTCTTAGGTCTACTGCATTTGACTTCTCAGGTACTACAGTAAAAATATATCCATTTTTGGATAAATTCTGGCACAAGCAAACATATTTTCACTAGCATGCACACAGCTGATATTTTGAGAATTCAAACCCATTCTTTTAATTAAAGTCATCTGATCTAAATCAAGAAACAAATAATTCAGCTAAACCCTTGTTGGTAGGTGAAATGTGCAAATACAGGATTCAAAGAATTACACAATCAGCTAACCAAGTGCCCAAGAGGACTTGGGATTCTGTTAGCAAGCACAAGGACCATCTTGCCTAGCAAACTGTTCCTGAAGTTCAAGGGACTTTCAAAAGCAGAGTATGCAGCACAGGGGCTAGCAGGGGCTAGAATAAAATCTTGTTAATACATGTAAACTCTTGGATACATTATGATACAGTTATTCAGATAAATTATTGCAATGGAACTGAATGGAACTGACTTTGAAGACTATTCAAAACTCCAATTGACATAAAAATGCAGCAGTGTGGGTACTGACTTGTGATCTGCTGCTTTGATCACATCACACCAATATTATATCATGTCCAATACCTGTGGATCTAGTTCCAATCCCAATTCACAGCGTTGCTTTTGGCCTGAAACAGCTTGGGACCCAATTTCCTTATACAGTACCTTTTTGCATAGAATATTAATTCAATTCACTCCGTTATTAATATTTAAATAGCACATCAGGTTAGTCTTATCTCATGTACTTTTTATATGAATGGAAGCTGATAAATCTGATGATCTTGAAGGAATATACTGATGGTTTTAATGCTTTCTTAAAGAATATAATTTTTAATGATGATGTACACTTTAAATCTGTTATTTAGTTTTTATGACATTGCTGTTCACTTCAGGGTCCACACAAGAAAAGTTGGCTAAAAATTCACTAAATATTTATTGAACTAAATATTAAGTAGCCCTTTGAGTTCTACCTAAGCTTAATTCCTTCAGAACCTTTGCAACTTTAATTATGCGATTTCCTTATGTTAGTCAAAACTGAAAATTTGAAACGTATAAGTAATGGAATCTAAACAGTGGTCAAGCAAGATGGAGATAATGCTTACTTATAGTCCTCATTTGCTGCAGTGAAAACGAATGCTTCCATGGGATTCCAGCAAAGTGTATTTGTTCTCATATCCAAAATAACCTGAGGAAATTAAGTATGCGAAAGCAAATAAAACAGAACAGCAAGTATACAAAAAAAAATTATTAGTTTCAGATATATAATGAAGGCACACACAACTACACCAGGGCTGATTACAGCACAATCTCACTCTTTCCGTCTCCAGCTTTATTGCACTATTTGCTGCAGACATGCTGCTGCAGTACAACACTGAAAGTCTGGGTTTTTTAAATCTCTCCTTCACCATCCTGCTGCTAAAACACATCCAGCTAGATGACAAGAAAAGGGTTGGCTGGGTTGTTAAAAAGAAGCTTCTTTGTCAGAGGCTTTGTTAACTGAGTTTGTCCCAGTGTTGTAAATTAGTGCTGCCTACTTTTCAGAGAGGATCTGGGAAAAGAAGCATTCTGTCCAGAAATGGCCAATTATTGCTCACAGGTTTCAGACACTATCAGCATACGCACTAACTAGTCTGCTGGTCAATGTGAGTGGATGTTTTTTCTCACATTCTTGTGTAAAAATGAAAACCATAAGCAGCTAGTTTCCAAAGTAAGAAATATTAGTCATTGCTAAAGACATGAAAGATGCAAAAGATCTGAACATATTCTTGACCTCAATGAGAAGTTTAGAGCAAAGAAAGCGCATTGTGAAAAGAAAGAAAATTGGATAAATTGATAAAAGAATGGTTCTCATTTTGCATTTATTAACAGAGAACGAGGACTTGACCGCGTGCCTCATCCTCAGCAGATACTATAGCAGGTTGTTCTGTCATAGTTTAACTTCAGAACAATATAAAATAGATTACATGCTATTGTGTTATTATCTGCCTGGCAGTAGATGAACGAGTCCAAAATTCTTTTCTATTTAACCATTGGTTCCTTCTCCCTTTACATAAGTTTCATTATAAAGCCTGGTTTAGACAAACAATCCACACACAGTCCTATTTAGAATATCACATCTTATTGTAATTCATGTATTCCTTTACATAAATGTATTCCTTTATTCTATTTCACAGACTGCTGGGATATATCCAAACCTCTTCTATGTGGATGGACATGGTTGTCTCTCACAGCATTACTGACTACAGAACCATACACTGGAAGGCTTCCTGTGCTCACATATGTATCCATTTTATAATCTCATAAAAATAATGTTCCTGCCATCCAGCTGCATTATAAATATCCTCTAGTGATACCAAAACCACAGAAGCAATATTTGCTGACGCAGACCATGTAGAATGTAGCCACAAATTTTGCAGTCTTGGTACCTTTACCAAAGAATCCTGTAGAAAAATGTATGGCTTTAACCTACGGGCAATAACTCTTTTTGATGCCTTGCTCCCCAAAATCTTTGGGTTGAAGGAGACACACAACACTTCAGGGTGCCTTATTTACCTGGATCTTTTAAGGTATTTTCTCACAGTTCACCTCATGTCCAATATTATTAGCCACTTTCTTTCAAGTGAATGAAGACAATTTGTGGAAAGATCTGGCAAACGAATGGACTGATAAAGTCCTTATTCAAGTGACATTTAGGAAGGAAAGCTGCATCACGTATCAAAATCAGACTGTCCTGATTCCACATACACAAACTTGGGTGTATTGAGAGTGCTGCTAATTCCAACACTCTTCTAGTAGACGTATGGCTATTAGAAAAACCACCCTGAAAGTTAGCAATCCCAATGAGGTTTCACTTGGCTGTTCAAATGGAGGATCTGTCAGCCTGTTGAGCACCAAATTCAGATTCCATGCAGGAAATCTATGCAAAGTAGGTGGAGCCTGCAAGGTCTGATGCCTTAGAAACTTATTTGGCTGTGCAGATAAAATGCATCCCTCTGGTTTTATTAGAGTGGCTAATGCTGCTATCCATCTCTTCTGGGTGTCTGGTCTTAACCTTTTAGCTACACTGTCCTGAAGGAAGCTTAACATATCAATGACCTTTATTTCCTGTATTTGTATTTCATGAAACTGACACCAGTTAAGAAAGGCTTTCCACAGCATGTCATAAATGCTTTGTGTGAATGTTTTCCTTGAAGCGAAGATGATATTTATTACTAAGTCAGAATACCCTTGTCAACGCAAGGATTGCATCTCAGTGTCCATGCAATTAGTCTTAATCAGCTTGCATTGTGGTGCACAAGAGGCCCTTGATGGAGCAGATCTGCCCTATTTGACATTTGCCAGTGTTGTTTAATGGACATCTGCACAAGGGGTGAAAAGTAAGGGCATCTTTGTTGATAAGGAGCTATTAGTACTATTGTGGCTTTCTTTAAATGTATTTTCATTAGTACCCTTTGCATTATTGTTATTAGCGGGAAAGCATATAATATGCCTGATGGTCAGAATATTGCTAAGGCGTAGTGATGCTCTGCTCCTCTGCTTCCATCTAATGAAAAATCTGTTCAATTTGAAATTCTTACCAGAGGCAACAAGTCTACTTGGAATGGGCCACAGCAGGTGTCCAACTGTTAAAATACCTCCTGAATGACCAGTTCCCTTGCTGAATGTTGAGCATGTTCAAGTCATCCACTTCTGCATTCAGCAAGCCCTTCAAATATACAACTGTCATGGAACTCGCTTTTCTCTCTAACTACCAGAAGAGTCTGAATAGCTTTCTGAACCATTATACTAACCTGGAACCTTCCTGTTTGCAAATGTATGATTTTACAGACATGTTGTCTGTCGAAATCTGCATTTTCTTGTTCTTTATCTTGTCTGCAAATGCCAACCTGCAAATTGTCTCTGATAGTCTGGAGCATCTCCATTTTGAATTTCTGATACAGAATAAAAACCATTCAGGTATTTGAGATCCAAACAGGCCTGAATGAACCATTGCTTTTGGGCACTGTGAAGAAGATTGCGTACACTGCTTTGCACTTCTAAGAATGGGGTACTCTCTCTATTACTCCAGTCTGCAGGAGGTGCTCTATATCCTTGCATACTATTCTTATTTCATCCTATCTTTTTCAGTACCAGTAATGGAAGCTTTTTCCCTTTTGGTTTCTGGGCAAATAAGTTTTTGTATTCTTGAGTGACCACCTGATTTATACATCAGTCTGTTATGCATATGCCCTCAGCCAACCAAAATGCAAAAGCCTTCCACCTACCACTAATTCTTCTATGTCTGTACTGTTGGCAGTCACCTCAATTAGACTAGCACATTCCTCTTTTGTTTTGCTGAAATCCTTGTCTTCTGTATTGAAAATCTGGTCTTCCAAAGTTAATCTCAATTTGTCTTGCATAACCTCTACTTCCTTCAAAGGAATAACTGCTATTTCTGAATTGTTTTACTCTTTTCTCACTCTGGATTGGAGGTATAACTTGTTTCTTATCCTTACTTTGACAAACACCTTTTCCAAGGCTTTTTCTCCAAATAGTTTTGCCCTCTAAAAGGCATGTACACAAAATTTGACCTAGATTTCTGATCACTATCCCAGTGACAGAGCCAGAGAGATCTTCTGGCTACTGTTATGGTCTATAATGGTCCTGGCTGCAAATGCAACTGCATCATGTCCTGCATCTGGTATAAATTACAGGACCTTCTGAATCCTTTCTATCACCTTATGTAAAGATCCCAAACTGATATCCTAGGAATTAAGAATTTCTTGTGTTTGCAGCACTGCTATTCTAGCATATATAGAGGCATGAATAGTTGAATGTACGACTAAAGCCTTGTTGTATGACTTAATGCTCCGTCTGTTCTACATTAATTCACACCCCTAAGGGATGTATCTCCCTCCCTAGGGACAACTGCATAAGAAATCAGTGCTGAAATTGGACATCCCTTAGGGGGATTTTCAGGTAATCTATATCCTTGGACCATCCCTTAGGAGGACTTACAGAAAATCTATATCTTTTATATATGAATACAACTTTTGGCTGTACCCTAGTAATTTGTGTTCAATGGGGCCTCCCACTTCAGGTCTAATAACTCTTTAAACATATCCAACAGTGGAATTTCTGAATCTTTTGATACTGGCTTTTTTGACATTGATGCCACTCTAATTCCAGCATGTTCTTGCTCACATTCTGACTGACTGTCATTCTGACATATAATCCAAAAGTCTGAAGAAGTCTTTCAAAATATGTCTATATGTACCTGTATCGAACAACCTACTAGAAATATTTTCTTTCACCATATCATTTTCCGAAGTCTCCTCTTCTTCATTGTAACTGTTTCTCCACCTCTTTCAAATGCTAGTATCTTCCTCCTCATCTGAGTCTGATTCCAATATATATTTCTTCAAATGTTTAGATTTCTCAATGCATCTCCCCTTAAATTTTCAGTTACATTGTTTCCTCCATGCCTTCTGTGGTTTCTTACATGTCTGCTCTTATTCTGTTTGGTTTGAGTCAGTTCATATTGGACTCTTGGATACTGTCATCTGTATTCATGAATTTATTGGTAACTGAATTCATTCTGTTTGTATTAATTAATTCATTGTTAATAAATTCATTCTATTTGTATCAAGACTTTGAATCATATGTATGAACTTCATTAAATTCATTTGATGAAATAAATTCATTGAATTAAAATCATTTAAATTCATCGTGGCTATGGTACTATTAAAAATATTATTAATTTCCTGGTTTACTGACTCTCTAATTCATTCCTGAATATTAGAGCAATTCTAATTTGATCCATTTGATGAATGTAGCTGAACCTGTGAAGCTGTATTTCCTGCTGCTAAATTCTCTGGAAAAATAGCTTTTAAGCAGTTTAAGAAGGTTGCACTTTAATACTGCTTCAGAGTTTTTATCCTTTACGGTATTCTTTTTATTGCTTGCATTGTTAATTTCCATCAACCTTTGTGCCTGCACGGAAGCTTCCTTGTCTGTTCTTGTTGCTTAGGAATGAAGTGTGGTTTAGCTTTGCCCCCTGCTTTGAAACTTCTATTCCCAATATAGCAGCCCAAAGTGGAGAGTTGGTTTTCTCTGCCATTAAATCTGTAGCTTTTGGCCCTAACCAGCAGATAACCCAGATTTTGTTCATTTTGTTTTAGTCTTTATTTTCTTTACCTTCTGTCAAGAGGTTACAGTCCAATTTGTTTGGATCTATTTTTTTCCTTGTGTGTTTTTAGTTGCTTTGGAGGCTTTGATTCAGAGCCGACATATTCACTGTCAATTATCAAACAAATATTCTTTTTCTGGTCACCTTCTTAATGCCCTCAGAGACTTACTGGTTTGCAGTCACTTGGATTGAATTAATTAATTTGCTTTCCCAGACCACAATCTGCTGGCGCTTTTTCTTGTTTCTTTGAGCTCTAAATTTTGCTTTCTTTTCTTTTCTGTCGGCAAAGACATGTGAGTACCATCAGAGTTCTCACTGGATGGTTTCCTTTTCTTCTGTATATTGCCCATTTTTTTAATTTTCTGATTTTTCTCTGCCTAAATAAAAGATGCTTGATGAAAGGGAAAACACATCTCACTAGCTAGGCAGGAAATTGAAAAACTGATGCAAAGGGAGAAAGGGCCAACAATTTAAACAGAAAAGACTTTGGACTCGTGTACTATCTGCTGGCATGCAGGGAATAACCCAATAGTTTGTGGATTGCTCCTCCATGCTATCTAGAGAATGTGGGGTTCAAGTAAAACAGGAAGCATATCTCCTAAGAAACTCCTCCTTCTTGTGCTGTAGATTGTTTTCTACAAAGTCACAAAGCCTAGAATATAGAAGATGTACAACACAACTCTAATAAAAAGCAGCACTACTCACTCAATGGCATTAATTCATCTTTAGCAATATTTTAACAATGACTTTGGTAATCTGCTACCACTGGTGCTAAATCTGCCGCATGGTCAAAATAATACAGACTTGGAAGACCCTTCTGTGATTTAGGATAGCGCTGTATACAGAATGGACATTGTTAAGTCATGTTAATTGTTTAAATGCAAGGCCCGGAACATACTGGGAGCAATTTGTTTTGCTGCTCAGGAATTCTGTAATATGACTTGAAAAAAGCCAGATGGCAATGGAAAGAGGCTGCACTGATCCTACTGCTGAAAGGATAAAACTGACAACTTACTCTTTCAAGACCCCTACTTGACAGAAGGCTGATTAGTTGAAAAGTATTATGCAGTCCATATGTTATACGATCCAAGCTGAAAGAGATCTTCAGCAATACGAGTGACAGCTGGGAGATATTGTAAGCCAAGGCGGAAAGCCTGTCACCCTCAGTCAGTGAATACTTTTCACCTTTACTGAACCTTGAAGAGCCTTCTAATTTCTCATTGTACATGACAAGTATTTGCACACAATGGTCTTGTACTACTATTTGGCAACTGCATCAATCATATCACTAACTGAACCAATGAAACAAAATGTTAATTTCACAGTATGATCTGTCTGTTTTAATCTACAACTAACAAGACGCTGTTTTTAAAAACCAAAAGCTTTAGAATTTTTTTTCAGTTTGCCTGCAAGCCCAAGGTTTAAGCAAAAATTAAACTGGGAAAATAAATAAGGTTTATTTATTTACAACTTTATTTATATAGGTTCTTCATGTTTTAATTCCTACATTTTTATATATCAGATTTACTGCCTGAAAAGTACTTCACATCCCTAGTATCACCCTGTGAATGTCTACATTATCTCAAACACAGCTGGATTTTCTATGTTATACCCTACAGAAGTTTAGATTACTAAAAAAATGAAAAAAACTCCTTAGAAGCAGACATCAATGGAGAGTATTCCTCTTAGAATTGAAAAGTATGTAAGCAGTGTGTGCATGCTCACACCCTCAAGTACATACACATTTTCAATCACAAACTTTTACAGAATGTACATTACCTTTTTCAATGCAGTTGATTGCCTCATATCATACAGCACAATATTCCTGTCTGAAGCACAGCTTCCCAAAAGATACATCTGGGGGGGAAAAACAGTTACACAAATATAGTGAATTATTTTGTAAACATCTGAAGGCATAAAGCATTGATTCCTTTAGCAAAACTCCAGGTGCCAAGTTACAGAAGGTATAATAGAAACTGAGCCTGTTTTAATTAGCATCCATATCTTTTTAACAGTGTAATTTTTAAAGGCGTGCATATGCAAAACATCAGCTGTGTTTCTTAACTGCTTATTCTTTTTTTTCCTTGAAGTACTGCTGTGGAATTAAGTTCATGAATTTTCCTAGTCCCCACATCTTTAAAACCTAAAAAGAATCTAAATGTAATCTAAGCAAAGGTGGCAAGTAATGACAGAGAAAATTTTATTTCATTCATTGTACACACTGGGTAGTATACATATACTGTATACCAACCACATGCTTTCCTTAGGGTTAATAACTCCACCATAACACATTTCTCTTACACACAGGCCATTGTGGTGGTGCATCTTCAAGTCATTTCTGATTTAGGGTGAACCTGAGATGACTCTATCATTGAGGGGTTTCCCTCTGCCAAAAGGGGGTTTGCCTTTGTCTTCCTCTGAGGCTGAGAGTGACTTGCCCAGGATCACCCAGTGGGTTCCTGTAGCTGAGTGGGGGATCTGAATCTCCAGAGGCAGATTCTCAACCACTATATCACACTGGCTCACAATCAGGTATAAAAGCCACATTGAAAATTTTAATTTAAAATAATGCTTTCCAATATGCATTTCCTTTAAATTCATCTGCCAACAAGATTCTATATTTGTGTCCCCCAAATTCTGACTTTTATTATACTGCTCCCTTTTCTGTGAACACCTTCTCCTCCTCCTCCCCACACGATCATCAATCACACCCTCTTTAACTTTTGAAAATCTTTTCTCCAAACTCAATTGTGATGCTTCCTGGTCTTTTACAGCCTATCCTTATCTGTGTTTTTTTCAGTTACTTAACTCTTTCCATTGTCCTTCAACTTCATCACATCTACTCATGCTCACCTTCTGACAAGAACTGCAACTGTGCCTGTATTTTATATGACCATCATGTTGCCGGTACCAATGTATTTAGTCACAACAGTTCTAGTGAAATATATAAACGAATTATTACCTCTATTGGATTGAATTTAACGCTGCTGATGCTATCAACTCCCCACGTCAAAGAACATAAAGGACTGGTTCTCTGTTCGTCCCAGATATCAACTTGATGGCCACATGTAGCAAAAACAGGATCCTTCCAATGGTGGTCAATTCCAGTGTACACTGTCTTTAAAAGGCAAATGGAAAACAGTAACCATTTGTTTCTACACTAAGAGGCTTCTCTCTGTTACCACAAAGTCAGGAGCCATCAGAGATACCAGCAGTAGTCTGAGTGAGAAAGCAAAGTAGCAGGAGAAGGTTTGTAACACTCTTATCTCCTCCAGGTAATTCTAGCATCTGCCTGCCAGGTTCCACAAACTGTAAGAGACAGGAACATTATCCTAGATGTGGAAGTCCCACCCTCAAAGTGACCCTTGACATCCTATCTGTTTAGATTATATATCAAATATAAGTTCCTTCAAGAATTACAGTATAAATTTCCCAAACATAGTTCTTCCTCCTTACCTTCCACAATACCCTTTCATTAAGTTTTGAAGCTCTGTCAAGGACTTCCTACTGCAGCAGATTTTTAGCATCCCGGAATAGGGAGAATATGAAGGAGGAGCATTCACTAATTTAAGTGGGAGTAGAGAGGACCCACTATTGGACTGCAGCTGTTAGTGTTGTTTTTTTTTAAGAACAGCTGCATAAAGCACCTCAACACCACTATATCTGTGGGCAGAACCAACACCAGAATCTTTCATATTAGATTTGTTATTTGGTTCACAAAGCCACAGTAAGTAACTACATCCCAAAGATACAGCTGCATAAAAATCTAGAATTTAATACAGTTGAATAAAATAAAAAGCAAATGGCATCAATTCTTCTAAGTCAATTTCCAGGAAATTTTAATAGTGACATTTTAATAATGAAATATGTATGCTGGTATGTGATCATAATAAATTATTGAATTGAACAGAATAATGAAATATGATAGTCTTATTTTGCCAAAGCAATACTTGGAGCCATCAAAAGATTAACAGTCAAATCTATCTGATTCACATTTAAGACACTGTCTATATAATTAAATATTAATAAAACAATAATCAAATTGCTTTATTAATAATAATCAAATAAGTTTAAATGGGTAGGAAACTGAAGTAAATATGATTCAATGTAAGCAAGTATAATGGAAACATATTTGGCTGCAAAAAGTCATTTTCAGACATACACTGAAGTAATTTGAGCTGACAGCAAACAACCAAGAAAGAGATTTTGTGTTTGTGGCAGGTAGCTCAATGAAACTATTAACCACGTATACAGCTGCTGTAAAATTACATACTAGTCATAATTACAAAATGACTTTTTTCAAACAATAAACACAAGTGTATCAATTTTAAAATGTTCACAAGAATAAAGAAAGGAAAGTCACACATAAAATACCTTTCCAAGAATTGTGTTTATTGGTTCTTCTGCTTCCCCATAAGCTGGACCTTCCATTTTCCACTGCTTTACTGTTTTATCATCCCCAACCTAACAATTTTGGAGGGAACAAATGAAAAGTTAATTTTCACAGTTCAAAAATTACCTACTCCACTATACTCATCCTTATGCAGAATGTGCAAGTATGCATGCATAGGACTTCAGTGTTAGATAGACCCTTCAAGACCCTTCAAGACCATGATATACAGACTTAAATCCAATTACTAGTCGCAACTAAAGTAGACTTTGTAAATCTGTAGCATTCAAATAATGTCAATTTAGCACCATTCAGCAACTGATTCAATCCATCTATTCAAGCTGGGACTAGCAACTGAATTTAGGTTACAGGTACCAAGAAGTCTTCAAATTACAGCAATGCCAATGTTTCATACAATTAAAGCTATCTCTTGTTCTACTTTGCGTCCAACTAATCCTTTTATAATTTTTATGGAGCAGGACTATGGAAGCAAGTGCTTTTTTGTAACAGAGTGCACACAGAATAAAGTGTAAAATGTTAAATGAAGTAGACTAATTAGCTGTACCAATTAGCTAAAATGATAAGCAGACAAGATTCTTTCTGCTTGAAATACTATGGACTCCCACAAGCAAGCATACAAATTCTCAATAGGACTATCTTCTGTGTAAATAGATATTTGTTCTTATCAAAGAAATTTTATTTGTCTGTGCTGTTTATTGCAGGCCCACCAGCCACTTAAGTTACTCAGCTATTTGCTATAAGCAAATTAGTTAGCTACAAGGAATGACAGGATGCACACTTGTTTCTGACAGTGAATCACAGTCTTCTTCAAACAAGGAATGTATTACTTCTGCATCTGTTTTAGGATCTCAAAGAATGTTGCAGACTCCTGCAAGAGCAGGAGACTCTCACAGGATTGGCATATCCCTCAGCTTGCTTCATGCTTCCAAAAGGAAGCGCAAGTATGAAAAACTAAAAGTTCTAGCCGCTGAGAGACAATAAAAAAGCTGAATTAACAAGTGAGTCATAAAATAAAAATAACTGATTCTATTATTTAGAAAACAAAATACGGTATGGAAAAGATTAATAAAAAAGCAAGTCTGACAAGCATTCAAATATTTCTTCTTCACTCTCACTGTTACACTTACAGTGAAGAAAGAGGTACCACAAAAGCGGGTACACATCCCTCTCACAAACCCTTCATGTGCTTGTAATGTACGGATGCAGACACGCCTCATCAAGTTCCAGATTCTAACCTATTGAAAGAAAAAGTAACATGGTTATACCTTGTATCAATTCAATATAAATATTTTTTGTAACAAGCAGTTGAAATTTATTTGAAATATAGATACAAGTAACATTATTGCAAAATTTGTTTGACTGTTCAAAGGTTTATGGTTTCTGTTGCTCCATATAGCAAAACACAGCAAGCAACTACTCCTTCCAAAGCTGGATGAAGATTAGGCAAATATCTGAAGACGAAACTTACTAGCTGCTTAGGATTAAGCTGATGAAGTTTAATTTGGCTGTTGCACTTTTCGGAACTAATAATATAATTTGAATTTCAGACTACTGCAATTCATACATCTTGTGATAAAACCGGCTGACTTTTCAAACCGGTTCAATTAATCACCTGCACAGTATTCTTAAAACACAATTCTACGCTTCTATGCTTGGAAGAGATATTTCTTTGGAATTCAACGGCATTTAATTCCAAATAAGTAAGCATCATATCTGTAGATATTTTCTAGGAACACAGACAAACTCAAAGCAAAATCAATCCATTTATGGTCACCCAATCTCTCATTCTGTGACTAGACCTTTACTTCCTAAAGTCACAGGTTTTCCCTCCACACTTTTCTACAAAATATTGTCTCAGAAGAGAAGAAATGCATCTTTGGAGCAGCAAGAACAATCGTTTTGGCAACCTTAATTCGAGATGCCTCATCCCCATTTAAAAAGGCTTTGCTCCAGACCACTAAATCTAAGTACTAAAACTAAGCCTGGAATCCAAGTGGTGCACTCTGCTAGTGTAACAGTCCATTATGATAGCATACTACACCCATCCCACTCCCACAATTGTGTGATGAGAGCAGCAGCAGTGGCCAAACGGCAGGAAGCTGCTAGTTCTTTGTGGCCTAACTTCAGGGGTAGAGTGGGGGCTCTGGAGTTAAAGGCACTACAGGAGAAATGACTTGAGATTTGGGATTGTGCCTATCATGTGGCACACAAAATTTTCTAAACTGCAAATCACAGAAAACCTTTATGTCTGAAGACTACCCCAGAAAAGAGGGCAGCCGCACCTTCCCACAGTTGCTCTTGCTGACTTAGCCACCTTTTTCTCATCAGTGTAGCACTCACAAGGCTCTCCCAATGTGTCAGCACCACCACTGCTGCCTATGGCTCCACTGGTATAATTGGGCCAGCAGAGGATCCTGCCTAAAAGTGCAGTTTTGTTAACTTTTCTAGGTGAAGACCTGACTGAAATACAATAAACTTTTGCTTACATAATACTGTATAAAGTACCATCAAACACAGTATATACATAGCTTGATCTTTTCTAAATCTAATCAATTATAATTATACCTACCTCTCCATCACATGCCCCAGACAAAATGGTAGACAAGCTCTCTGGATGCTTAGCCATGCAATTGATGCCATCCCTATGACCATCTAATGATGCAACAAAAGGCTTTGCAAATACACGCTCTAATTTTGTTGCATTTAGAGCCCGTGTATATTCCCGTGGCACCTCAAACGGATGTAATGCAGGGTCATAATTCCGGGGTACTATAGTAAGACAAATAATCGTTTTTAAGTTATATACACACACACACACACACACACCAGGAAATAATATTGTCATAGTTCTTTTTGCTTTTATGCAATTTTCCATAACAGCTTCCAGTTAGTTTTGTTCTTAAAAAATGCTTCTCTTTGTCACTTCCTCCATATAAAATCATGATTTGGCTAGTTGACGGAGGTATTGCATCCCCAATTTCCCTTTCTCATACATTGTGATGCTTCTCTGGCCCAACAAAGCAATACGTTGCCTTTTATTAGATCATCATTCTATCACTTTCAGCTGAATCTAGAGTTATGTTTTCATATTTGTGTACACGACTGCATGCATATATTTTTGAGCATTCCTTGAACAGGGAGAGGGCTATGGGAACTGTTATCTGCATGAAGTTACAGGACTGTGCTACAAAACACCTAGACAACGCCAGCTAGACTCCTTACAACAAGAATGACTGACCCAAAGTAGGAGTGTCAAGAACACGCACAAAGCAAGCAACACAGAAACCCATACTGTAGCAGCTATGCATTGCAAATAGTTAAATAAATAGGAACGTGCTGTAAAAGGAATGGATGTAAGTGGAATGTCAACCCGGCAAACTGCTGAGCTTGTCAAGGTTACTCCAGAGGGGGGAAGTTCCTGTTAGCTAACAGAGGGGTCCCGATGTACAGAGTACTGTCTCCTGGAATGTCAACAGGAGCCTTGATAAGAGGAACTGAGATTGTGCTGAATTGCAAGTCTGAAGGGGGCTGTGTCAGAGTATCGGAGGGAGCGGCTTTTTGCAAACCAAATCTATAAGAATCTGTGTAACCACTGAACGGGGCTTTGTGGTCTTTCGGGAGAGATCCCACCCACAGCCCGCGCGTAATAAATATGCTCTTTCTCTAGCTCTGCGGTCTCTGCGTCTCACTGTTTCTGCTTCAATATGATTAATGATATTTTTTCATGTAGTTTTACACAGTCCCCTTCCAAACGTCTAAGGAGAACTTTCACAACTTATACTACTGGAACGCAATTAGGATACCAAAAACAAATAACCAAAGAGAAACTCACTCATCCTCTCATACAAGATGGCACCAAAATTACCGACAGCCCTTACTGACCTGTTTGGCATATGGTCCGTTTTAGCCTGGAAGATAACTTTCAGTCACTTACTACATAGGATACAGCCCTGGAGCACCTAGTTTTCATATCAGCTGTATCATTAAACATGGTATTAAGTGCCAAATTAATATATTTACAAGCAAAAGCTGTTGAAAAGAAGAAAGCTTTTCACTAAAATGGCTGCCAAACTGGCTTCCCTTCCCCTGAGGTCAGGAGCTACTGAAATTTCAGCATAGTCCAGATGTCAGAAAGAGAATTCCAAGGGCTTCAGGAAAAGATCTTCACATTGTAACCCACCATGGGATACATATAAGGGAACTGTTGCTTCCATGTGTGCCAGTCAACTTTGCAGCCATAATTCAACTACATATAAGTTAACTTTGAAGTCTGAAAGAGGCAGATGTCAGACACAAACTAGAAATGCAGTACACTGAAATCACTCGGTACAAATGTGCGGTAATCAGCAGGAAGGTGATCTTTTTCAGATGCTTCAGGATTTTCACATCTACAAAATGAAATTGAGAATTGAGAAACACATAATAGAAGAGAAACGGATCAGTGCCACCTTCCGCCCAGTCCTGCAACTAAGCACCGCTACTCGCTATTACCATGGGAATTTCTTGGGGAAATAAAGAGAAAGGGACCAGAACCGAGGCGTTTAAGCGTAAGAAAAAGAGGAGGAGGAGGAGGACACAGAATGACTAGAGAATCGCCCGTATTTTTAGGAAGCCGGGATTGCCAAGAACAACCAGACAAAATGAAAATATTCTGAGGGGTGGGAATGGCATTTCGGGGGCTCCGTCTCTCGGCACATCCCGGCCAGGAGCGCCTGTGCCATTCTCAGAGCTGTTAACGAAAACTTAGGCAATTGCCGCACCAGACGCGGCAAACCCCAGGATTCCACAGGATGTTGAAAGTGGAATAATAGCGCTATAACAGTCTCGTGCAGAAGGGCCTTCATTTTAACCTGGCAAACCCGGCAGCCTTCCGACTGTCGTTCGCTCTCGCAACCACCCTGGCGCCCTCCCCCGACCGGGCCCCTCCTCCGCCGCGCTCACCCCGCTGAAGGTCCTGTTTGGTCTCCCGCACGTAATCGTCCGGATTGCGGCTCAGCACCTTCACCTTCATCCTCCGCGACCAGGAGCCGCTTCGCGCCTCCCCCCAACTCACTCACTCAGCCGGACCACATGGAACGGACCACAAAAAAAAAAGGCAAACGCCGCAATAACTTCCGGGTCAAAGGGGTTCGCGTGAGAGCTGCGAAGCTTACCACAGGAACTGGAGGGAGAGCGGCCGGCGTCTTTGCGACCACGTGAACAGGGACCTGTTAGAACACTAAGCCCGCCCTCAAAGGGGCACGACAGGCGACGCTGAATTACGATTGGAGGAGCCGCATGGGAGGGACCGGGCCTTGCTGCCTATAGGAGCAGCGACGGGGCTGGGAGGTGAAAGGGGAGTCTGGGCTGCCGCGTGGGTGGCTGTTCCCTGCACGCGCGCGGCGGCGTGTCCCCCCCGGTAAGCCAGGCAGGCGCCCCTTTGTTCTCTCCCATGAGCTCCGCGGCCGCCGTTCCGGGCGCCCCGGGGTCGGCCTGCGCCCTGGGGGGCTCCGCCTCCCCGTCCACCGGCGCCCCCTCGGCCCCGCCAGCCCGGCCCCTCCTCAGGCACGTGCACTACGAGAACCTGGTGGCCGGGCTGAGCGGCGGCGTCCTCTCCACGTTGGTGCTGCACCCGCTCGACCTGGTCAAGATCCGCTTCGCAGGTGAGGGCCCCTCCCCCACCCCAGCCCCTCCCCCTCCCCCAGCCTGCCGAAGCCCCACCAGCCCCTGCCAACCACGCGGCCTGTGGTCTCCCCGCAACCATCTGGGGGCCCTCTGGGACCCCGGGTGTTGTAGGACTCCAGCTCCCATCATGCCCCACTTGTATAAGCGACGGCGAAGGGTCCCGGAAGCTGGAGTCCGGCCCCACAAGGAGTGGCCCGCCTTTTCCCCCTGGGGAGCGTCAGGCAGGTGTCCTCGCGTCCCTTTCTCCTCAGGAAGGACCTGGCAGGTCGGAACCGGCCCGTTTCGTTTTCTTGGGCGCACAGAACTGAGTCGTAGAAGTTGCGTCAGTCAGCCAGATGTGCGGCCCAGTGTGTGCGGGGGGGTTCCTTTTGCCCAGCATGATTTTGGTGCGCTCTTGCCGTTGTTATGTGCCTTCAAGGCGAGTTTGCTTAGGCCATTTCCGCACTAGCCTGTTATAGCGCTATGATTCCACTTTCAACATCCTATGGAATCCTGGGGTTTGTAGCTCTCTGACTGAGAATTCTAAAGGCCCCTCCCTAAACTGCGAACCCCAGGATTCCATAGGATGTTGAAAGTAGAATAATAGCGCTATAACAGTCTAGTGCTGAAACGGCCGTACTGTGACTTTCTCTTGGAAAGATTTCTTCAGCTGACGTTTGTCATTGCTCTGTATGAGGGTCTTCTGGGCCTCACAATGGCTCGATGCAACAGTTCCTTCGATGTAAAAGTAATATTTGTCAGCAATTTGAATTCACGTAGTTGAAAGTGCAGAAAATGAGTTGAAAGCTTCCTTCTCAAAAACATAGGAGTGTTTAAGAGAGGGAGAAGGGGAGGGAAAAATCTATTTTTTATATATATATATTTATTTGTATCCCACCTCTCCATATGGATCGAGGCGGCGAACAACTTACAAATAGCATGTATTTCAAAACATGCCCCCAACAAGCTGGGTACTCATTTTACCGACCTGCGAAAGGATGGAAGGCTGAGTCAGCCTTGGAGCCGGGCAGGATTGAACTCACAACCTCGTGGCTTGAAGTACTGGCATTTTAACCACTGCGCCACCAGGGCATGAACTTTGGTGGGTTTCAGTCCTCTTCCTCAGTGTATGTGAAGAAGAGGATTAAAATCCATGAAAGTTCATGCTGAAATAGACAGGGCTAACCCCATCCCTTTCAAAAAAAATCTGCACTTAGTCATAATTTTTCAAGTGGGGACCTAATGTTAAGTGCTTGTTTGGAGGAGTCTGAAAATGACTCCTGACACGTCCATATGTGAGCGGTACAGTCTATTCAAAAGTAACTGAGTTCAAAAGTAACTGAGTTCAAAAGTAACTGAGTTCACTAGGGCTGACTCCTGGTATGATAGACAAATACAGCTTCTGATAGGATAGAGGAGCAGGATCAGAGACAGAGAAGGCACAGGAAACAAAACATAACAATGAAAGAAGCAGGCTTCTTAAATACATTGAAATAAATAAATAAAGACACTTTGAAAACATTTGTTTCTCCCTTAGCTTTATTGACCTGGGTGAGTTTACACAATCTGTTTTAAAGGAACATCACCATATAATAGATGTTTATTCTGCTATTTTGGAATAGAGATATTAACCATACTTTAGTTGCATTTTCTAAGATGCTACTGGTTGCACTCAATATAAAGCTTCATGACATCATCATGGCAAAGTGACTGTGAAATGACATTTCCTTTTTCAAAACGTAAGCTGACATTCCTTCCCACTAAAAATTGCATAGACACAGAAAAACAAAGCTGGGTGTTCTGGTGATCAAAAATGGTAATGGACAATGACCGAACCACTGGACCATTTAATCTCTGGCATTGACTGCCAGTAACATTAAAAGGTATTAGGTCGACATCTTCTTTTTTCAGTGACAGCCAGTCAGTGATTTAAGTGTTAGATTAGGACTCTGAGAGACCAGGGTTCAAATCCCAGTTCAGCCGTGGAAACCCATTGGGTGACCATGGGGAAATTACACTCTCAGCCTCAGAGGAAGGCAATGGCAAACCCCCTCTAAACAAATGTTGCCAAGAAAACCCATGATATACAACCTTAGAACCACTGCTAATCAAAAACTAATTGAAAGCAAACACCAAAAACTTTCCCAGTCCTTGGTTTGAAATCAGCTTTTTTTAACTGAGGATGCCAGAATTGGGAATTGCATGTTCTATGTGCAAAATGTGTGGTCTCTTACTAAGTGATGGTCCTCTTTTTCTGCTTGTTATGAACAAGGCTTGTCTATGTTAGTTTTTTTTCTAAATTAACACTTCTGCATTTTAATAATGTATCAAATGTTTTCAAGCCTATCTGTTTTTTTCCCTCTTGAATCATTTCATTGGCATGAGTGAGGGGCTAAAGAAAACTGGGCCTAAGGAAAGTTGGAAGGAAAGAGAAGTAGATAACCTATTGGGAAATCCATAACCTTTCAGCTGTGGGGAAGACCCTCAGTTCACCCCATGGTATTGCATAGGGAACTGATATACTTAGGGACTATCTAGAGTAATTACTGCTTTCAATGTTTTTGAGGTATCTGTGCCTTTGCAACATACACAGTACAGCAACGTTATCACCCTTTTCTCAAACCTAACATCATTTTTAGCTACTGACACATATTATACTAGGGTGCTTGAAGCTGGAAATGGACACAGTTCAAGTCTTATTTATTTATTTATTAAAATATTTATATCCCATCCCCATATCTGAAGATCCTAGGATAACGTATAAGAAAGTCAATTACAAACAATAAATAATAACAAATTTTAAAAGACTAAAAATATATTCAATCATTTATCAATTAAAAAACAGACTATTTAAAACTGATTAAAACATTTTGAAATAGTGAAGCCATAAAACATGCACAACCTAGATAAAATCCATTAGGCCTGAAGGAATTAATAAAAAGCCATGTTTTGACTTGGCACTGAAATGTAAACCTAAGTCTACTCAAGGGCTTCATTTGGTACTGAGACTGAGATATGCCACTGCTGGTGGGAAAGAAATAATTTAATGATGATGAATAGATATAGCTAATGTCTTACAGTAGCAAAAAATGTCCCCAGGTCCCTCAGCTGGTAAGACGCTGCCTTCCCTTCACAGCTGGTGATAGGCTGGAGACTCAGCTATCAGACCCACCCTATTTGCCGCCCTTTTGTTTAAGCGGGAATATAGCATATGCACCCCCTAAAACAGAGTCTAAAGAAAGGAGTGCTCATTGCCCAGGCATGTCCTCTCTATAAACACCGAAAACCAAATCTAGTAGAAAAGTTCCTCCCACACATCCCTCCTAGCTAGATTAAGGTTGGGGGCATGTGTTCTCATGGGAAAGCAGCCTTATCTTGTGGAATGCCAAGCTGAGATTAACTATCAGGCTAGCTCTGTTAAATGTAAAATAACCCTTGGAGCTGTGTACCATCATTTTGGGCATGCTGGTAGATGTTCCTTGTGGCCAGCTCCCATTCTCATTGCACAGGAGAAAGGACTGTGTAACCTAAAAACAAAGGCAGAAGAATATATGTGATTTTCAGAAGTGTGTAATAAGCAATGCATCTGCTCTAAATAAATCTTTTGTTTTTATATTTAGACTATGTAAATGCTTCCCTACTGCAGATGATACAGTCAGTGTACCCCAGTATTTCCTGAGCTCACCTCTCAGCCTCTTTATTGTGTGAAAGGATCTTATAGCACACTTGAAATTAACAGAGAGAAAGATGTTTGTAGTGTAAACTTCTGTAGACTCAGGTCATTTCTGCACGAGGCTGTTATAGTGCTATGATTCCATTTTCAACATCCTATGGAATCCTGGGGCTCGCAGTCTAGGGAGGGGCCATCTGGCCCCTCTCTAAACTACATAACCCAGGATTCCATAGGATGTTGATGGTGGAATCATAGCACTATAACAGTCTTGTGTGGAGATGGTCTCACTCTACTTCGTCAGATACTACAAAAGCTTATGGTACAGATGTCTTTCTCTCACTTAGATCTCGAAGGTGCTACAAGATCCTTTGTATACCAGTACAGACGAACATAGCTATGTCTTTGAATACAGCTTCTTTATTGAAAGAGTGTTTATTACACTGTCACATCTTTCAAAAAAGGATGGTAAGTAAGTCTACTTACTGTGTGTTATTTTGGTATATTAATGTTACTTACTGATGTACATAGATTGAAGAAAACACAAACTCATCTCCAATTATTTTGAATAGTGAGTGATGGCTTGAAGCTGAGACCTAAATACAATGGCATTTTGCACTGCTTGTCAACCATCTGGAAACAAGAAGGATTACGTGGCCTGTACCAAGGGGTGACGCCAAATGTGTGGGGTGCTGGTGCCTCTTGGGGCCTCTATTTTTACTTGTAAGTTTTAAAATTGTTTAAACTCTTGCTAATGTTCTGTTTGAACTATTGCTCTTATTAAACAAGATGTTATTTTCAACTCAGTTTTTGTATGTTCTGTAGACAGGTACAAAGCTTGTCACTTCCAAGTCCCAGAGAAATATTCTATTTACATGTATTATTACAGTGCCCTAGGATGATGCAACAAAGTATTTCAGACACTACAAGCAAATGAATTGGTTCACATTGTTCATATTGTTGTCACTTATTACTAGCTGTAGATTTATCTTTCTGCCTTTTAGAGGGTAGGACTAACCATGCCAATTACATTTTTTTACACTGATAAAAAGTGAGATATTTCTGGAAGCAGAATCCAAGAACTGTCTTCTTAGTTGAACATGAGATTGTAACCCTTCTTAAGAGTCTCAGTTCAGAGCATAATCAAGGCTAATCTTGAAGAAACATCTGTATCAAAAGTTGCAGTTCACTTTAGAGACTTTGTGTTAGAACAGACAACAACAGCATGACTCTTAATTTAACTCCCAGTTAATGAAGTATAGTAACGAACAGTTCTTTTATAAGTGTCTTATCCCTTAATGGTGAGAAAATCTGGGTGTCTGCCATTACCTCTGCCAGGCCCAGGATCAAGCCTGAAGATTGCTCTGAGCTAATCTACTAATTTGCAACAGCTTTTTCTTGTCTGTTGCTCACCAGGCCTTGCTTTGGATTACTGTTCACCAGACAGTAGCTAAAGCTTATTATGGTCAACACTTAGAGATTATGAGGTTGCTAGAAATAAAAATAGATATAAAGAAAATCGGAAATAAAGCGTAATAAAATATATAGAACATACTTAAATTCTATCCTTTGGAATATTACGTTCTATCAATTTTCTATGCTATTGCAGGTGCAGTGACAAAATTAGTACTCCCATATTGGCAAGTAAATACTACTTTGAAGTGAACTTAATATTTAATACTGTTTTTAAAAAATTCAAACAACATAGTTCTTTGGTAACACCTTTTTATTTCCTTTCCCAATGTTATCATATCTCTCAAATTTTACGGTCTTTTAGGGAATGAATAATTACTCTGTGGAGAACAACCTAGTTTTCACCAACTTTATACTTTATGGACAGTTGTAAAGGGACTGCATATATGGAAGACATCTCATGCAGTAGTCTTTTGCTTCCATTCTTACCCTCCTGCAGCTCCTTTATAATGTAAAAAGCTTATCCAAAAGTCACGTTAGCCTTTTGAATGGTGGGACACTGCCTTCTGAAAATTCTGTTGAGATGCCTCTGCCCAGTGTAGGAAAATTCCTTCCTTGGATTGGAGCCTTGTAGAACACAGGGCTGGGGGAAAACAGGTGTGCAGGCCGAATTCAACTTGTGCAGCCATTGGACACAGATTGATGTTCATAAAAAATAAAAAGCCCAAATACAATGTTAGTTTATGTGTGATCCAAATGACAACACTTCTAGTACCATGCAGTCTTGGGACTGTAGGCCAGAGACATGCGTGTGCGCGCATGCGCGCGCGCACACACACACACACACAGAGTATCAGTCTCTCCTAAGGTAATGCCTTATAAATAGTGGATTAAGGCTGTCTTTGTCCCCAGGTAGCAGCAGACTGGGGAAGGCGCCATATATTTAACTACATTTCAGTTTCAGGAATGCTTTAGAAAGAACACTTTGTGATATGATGTGGCATCTGTTACGTGAAGGGGAGAAAAGTAAGGAAATCATGCAGGATGTGTATGATCCCCTTGACATGAAAATTGTTTCATCCCCATGCTACCATGTCATCCCTAGATTGCTGTTGTTGGTGTTTCACTAGTAAGGGTGGTTCTACAGTAGCATTGACAATATAATTGAGGGAGGGAAGATGCTAAAATATCCTCCCTTCTAGCAATCCTGAAGCAGCTTGCACCACAGATTTTGCACTACTAAGGTTTTAAAAATGATCTGTGTCTGTCTGATTTGCTCACAAGCCCTTTGGCGCACCTGAAATAGTTTTGCAGCCAGTTAATTCTTATGATTCTGTATGCATTCTTGATAGCATTTGGCTGACGCAAATAAAGAGACTTGACTAGCGCTACAGCTTGTGCCCTGTATCTTTTAAGTTCACATGCCTAATCTGTGTATTCATGTGTTTGTAAAGAAATGTTTAAATGTCATATCAACATTTTACTCTTTAGTTATAATGCCATTAAAGCTTACAAGACAGAGGATAAGCTGGAAAGTCTTGGAGCAGCCGAACACCTTGTGTCAGCTGCTGAGGCTGGTAAGAAAATACAAGCAGAATTAATGAATGTGTCTAGTTGTTCTTTTGGTATATTATTTTTCTTTGTTGATCATTTTTCTGATGCCTCCAGTTCCAAATGCTTATGTTTACTGCAGCAGCTGTGTCTAATCATCAAATAATAAACACTATACCTCTCTTTATAGGGAAAGCATTCCATTACTAACCTGTAAACTTGTAGTGAGGAGCTAGTCTGGTGTAGTGGTTTGAGTGTTGGAGAACAACTCTGGAGACCAGGGTTCAAAACCCCACTCAGCCATGGAAACCCACTGGGTAACCTTGGGCAAGTCACTGTCTCAGCTTCAGAGGAAAGCAAAGGCAAACCTCCTCTGAAAAATTTTATCAGGAACACCCATTATAGGATCAACATAAGTCGCAAACAACTTGGAAGGCCCCAAAAACAACAACAACAACAACAGTGACCTTGGAGTGGAACCACTTGCCTTGAGAAGCAGCGTAAACTAGTGTAGATCTGAATTCTTAGCCATTCTTCAGTTCAGTCTGAACAGAAGGGTGGTGAAATATATTCTGAGACCAGGAGCTTATTGGACATATACCAAAAATAGGTATTCAATACCCACCCTCACCCAGCAGTTTCCTGTTCTCCCATATGCAAATATCCATCTTACAGGCTGGTGGCCTCACAGCCATAGCTCTCCCATTCACTCATTGATCAGAATGCCCCCTGTTTGGCTGTGGAGTACACTGGGAAACTACAAGCCAAAATGCCCCAGAGCTGAATGACTCAGTCAGCTGTGTATAAGTATGCCACCAGAGCACCATTCTTTGCTTGCTTTAACAGGATCACAGTCCTGTTCATGTTTACACGGTTGTTACTGTGTTCACTGGGGCTAATTTCCTAATAAGTATGTTTAGGATTACAAACTTAGTGGCTCTTTGAAGTAAAATTATGGAGCTTCATGCAGTTTTAGATGCTTTAAATATTTGAACATGAAAATGATTGGGAAGACTTGTAAATAAAGTAAGGAGAAGGAGAAGTTGTGGGTTGTCATTGGTGAGTTAAGTTCTTCTAATATCATCATGGGACCTTTTTGAAAGCTTGTTGTCAGAAATGCATAGGAGCCCAAAGAAGGCATTTGCAGCACCGTCTGCAAATATTTCATAGTATACTTCATGGAAGGGAAATGTTTGGCCTTCCTAAAGTTGTGAGAGTACAACTTCTGTCAGCATTCTCTGTTGGCTGTGATGGCCAGGGCAGATGGAAGTTGCAGCTGAACTGAAACTGGAAGACCACACAGATCTTTCACTGATCTGCTGATTCTTTTTCATTTTCTTTAGAAGGACTATTTGTCTGCAGTTTGTGACAGATGTAAAATAGGTGAAATTAGTCAGAAGTATTAGATGAAGTAATTTTAAACATTATTGATAAAAAAAATTGTAATCTGTGTGTGTGTGTACCAGGTGTTGGACAAATGTTATTGTAATACCGTCTTTTTATATTGGCATTGTAATAATTGTGAAATTTCCATTTGATGATAGGAGCAATGACCCTGTGTATTACAAATCCAATCTGGGTGACAAAGACTCGACTTGTGTTACAATATGAAGCTGGTCTTGACCCATCAAAGAGGCAATATAAAGGAATGCTTGATGCCCTTATAAAAATATATAAGTGTGAAGGAATACGTGGCCTATATAAGGTAAGTCAATGGATGGATGAGAAAGATAAGTATTTTGCCATTGTATGAACTGAATGGTTATTGTGTGAGTTTCTCTATATGCAGCTGATCAGTAGGCTTCTTTGTCATCCTCTTCTTCAGTCCCACTGCTGTTTTAGTTTTCTAAATTCTTTTGTCATAGGGCCATATTTGAGACATTGAAACCTGTCACCGCCATTTGCCAGTCAAACAATAGTTCTATTTTGCAGTGTTTCTGTTTCCTTCTGGAAAAACCATAATTTTGTGAGTGGTTATTGGAAATTGTATTCTGAATACAAAAATTAGCCAAGTATGTCTATGATCTCTTCTCGTGTCAATTACACACATTTTTTTCTGTGCAAAAAAGGAGTTCTGTCTCCCAAAAAGAAAAGGGGACAAATCATTTGTGGTGTACATTGTTTAAAGGGCACATTCCCATTGAAGTTGATACATGAGCATTTAAAAACCTGATTTTCACTTCAGTGTTGGTGGAATGATCTTCTGTCTGGAAAACTTCTTCATATCACTAGAAATTTATCTGTGTCTCTGTTCCCATTATGTGAAGGATTCAAGTCCCCGAGATTAAGCCAAATTTGAGCCACTGCCCCCCATACTTATTCAGTAGTACTATTTAAACAACGTTCAAGCAGTTTTAATGTCCTATTTTTGCAGCAAGCAAAGTCTTAAACAATGATTTATAAACAGACTGATTGAGGGGGTGGGAAGACATATATGAGCAAACTGAGTGGAAAACATCTGTATGCTTCTTGGCACTGAGAAGAGATGAATGGTCTTCTAATCTGGAAGAGCTTTAAATCAGATCTTTATAATTTTTCAGATATATCAGGTTTTCACAACTTTTCAGTAGTGGCCTCTGACCTACCAGATATTACCAGCATCAACAACCTCAATCTTCTCTGATCATTGGCCATGCTGGGCTGATGGAAACTGAAGTCCAGCTGGAGTCCTCTGGAAGGATTCTATTTGTTTTTCAGTGTATAAATTCTGTTGATTTGGCTATTGCTGAAATACAGTGTTTTGAACTTATGAATGTAAGGTTGTTTTCTTGTGGTAGCACAATTAGTTTTCATATACCTTAACCTCTGAAAAAATTCTTTCTAGGGATTTGTGCCGGGTCTGTTTGGAACATCACATGGAGCACTTCAGTTCATGGCTTATGAAGAGCTGAAATCAAAATATAATAGATATCGAAACAGACAGTTTGATTTGAAATTGGTAAGATAATCTGTAATATGGTAGCATTGGCTTTTTTCAAATACAGACACAAGGGCTTGCTGTCAGTGGTGTTACTGAGCGCAAGTATTTTTCTTACTCGTTTCAAACTAGTTTGAATTCCCAAAATATAATTCATATTAACAATACACATATCTTAATTTAATTTAATTTAAAAAGTTTTTAAATCAATACTGTTAAGAACTAATATTGATACTATTTCATTTTTCAGAGCACTTTAGAATATATCACGATGGCAGCACTTTCAAAGATATTTGCAGTTTCAGCAACATACCCATATCAAGTTGTGAGGGCACGTCTCCAGGATCAACACAACAAATATTCAGGTGTAGTTGATGTCATCCGTAGGACATGGAGGTATGATATAGAAATGTTTCCTTTACTGATTCTGGCATAGTCACTCTTTTTAAAAAAACAAATAAGAAAACTTGCTTTTTTGGCCAATGGAACCAAATTACAATGTGCCCTCTGTACATGTGGGCGTTTCATTCCAGGAACCCCACATAAAACAAAAAACGCAAAGTATCATGTCCCATTATAATCAGTGGATGCAACACGTATGTGGCAGTGTGAGCATGTGTCTGTTCTGTCCTTTGACTATAATGGGACACGATGCTTTGTGCAGCCTCACATTTCTGTATGCGAAAGTTGGAGTAAGGAATGGCACACTGTATAATTATTTCAGAGTAGTCCAAAACAAATAAAATGTTTGCTGCAATAGTATTAAACTAACATAAAGTAAAGAAATGATGATTCTCCTCCTCCTTGAACTGTTTCCATTCTAACTGACCATTATATGTAGACTGATTTAACGTTAAGAACTAGTATGACTTGTTTCTGTTCCTTTTTCCTCCTCATCCCTTTTGATTTCTGTGTATGTCACAAGTCTGTCATTGCAAAGCCAAGCCTATGACAGTGGTTTTTCTTATAGCAGTTGTGCTATTCTGGGAAGCTTTTTATCTGAAAATCAAGAATAAAAATAAATAAGCTAACCTTGTTACATAGCCACTTTAAGAGAAGAAACTAGATAAGTTGCCTTGCTGAATTCCAAAATTCAAAAGTTTGGATTTTTGTTTTTTTTGCTAACTGGTTTCATTGACACAAACTTTCTCTGACCTGTGATCAGGCAAACACTTAACTGTTCTGCCTATTCTATCAGTCTTAAATTGGTCTATTTTCCCATTTCCTGTATTGTCCATGCAAGAGCAAAAAGGGTTTCTGTCTTATTGTACAGTAGGCAGGAGAGAACAGAAGACAGAATAACTGGTGGAGAATTGCATTGCTCCTATTTCCAGAAAATACTGTGAAGAGGGAAAGGAAGCTGCATGACCCATGGAATTCTGTAGAGTCTGAGAACTGCTGTATAGGAGAAAGCAGGCTCTGTGCAATCTCTGTGCAATTTCTTGAGAATATGGGCCCTTGAAAATAAATATTCATTGGTCTTTGTCATAAAGTCCAATGCTAGCAATTTTTGCACCGATTCAAAACAAATGAATGTTACAGCAGAAAAGATGTCTTGTTACTATATTTGAATCAGAAGTTAAATATCTGTTAGGAAATTAATAGAGATTAAATAATTTTGTATTTTTAAGCCTGCACTGCTAACAAGAACTATCCCAGTGTGATTTTACTAAATACAAAATGACCGTTGTCATGGGGATCTGGAGATCCCAGATCATCATCTCTCTCCAGATCGACTTTGAGTGGAATTTTGCTATGGGGTATTTTTTAAATGCTTTTCTGAATTAGCTATTGCTGAGAAATTGAAAGTTGTATATTCCTATTATTTCTTTAGTAAGGTTGTAGTTAGGATGAAGAATCCATATATGACTGCCAGAAATTTGAGATCTTCAGGGAAGGCCTTGTTGCATGTCGCAACACCTCATGAAGTTAGGTTGGTGGGTGCACATAACAGCGCTTTCTCTGTAGCATGTGCATACTCCATACTCAAGGAAGTTAGGCTGGCCTCATCTCTTTAAGCTTCTGGCAGACAGTCGAGGCTGTGTATTTAATTTAATTTTAGGACTGTTATTAAGAGTTTTTAAAGATCATTTTAAATGTGTATTTTTTTTTAAAAAAAAGTTTATCTCTGTCTTATTTTGTTTGTTCATCATCTCAGGGGCCTTTGTGAGCTGAAGGTGACACAGAAATACTTTAAATAAATTCATTATCATTTATTATACTCAATTTATTTATATAGCACCATTGCTGTACATGGCACATTACAAGTAAAAGAACAACAAAACAGTTCCTTGCCCTCAGGCTTTAATCTAATTAAGACTTGACACACACAAAAAAAGAGATGGCAGTGTGGGAGGGGATTAAGTCCAGTAGATAACTGCTTCTTCTTCTCTTCCTCAGCAGTGGCAGTTGGAACTTAAAGCATGCCCATAATGATTTGTCTGTTACCTTCCTCCTACTGGTCTATCACTGGTAACCCAAATGTCAGTAATCCACTAACAATACACTAGGACAATTGTCAAAACAGTATTGTTAATCAACTACAGGACTTTTCCATAGTAAATATGCTTGGAAGTTGCAAGTAAATGTGTTCTTCTCCCTAGGAAAGAAGGAGTTCATGGATTTTACAAAGGAATTGTACCTAATGTGATTAGAGTCACTCCTGCATGCTGTATTACCTTTGTAGTATATGAGAAAGTGTCTCATTTTCTACTTGGCTTGAAGACTGGTGCCTGAATATTCTGGATCATCTCAGGATATTATCATTATTTGACCCTGCACCACAATTGTCTAAGTTAAGATGGAGTTTTCCTGATAGTCACAAAAGAAACAGCAAACTAAAACACCACCGATTGTGCTTGATACATTTCTTCTGCATTGGATTCTTTGCCTGGAATATTATTCCATCTGAATTTTATAACTGAATGAATTAGATGTAACTCAGAAACCACTCTGCATTTTTGTTTTATAGGGGATGGTTCTGTCTAGCCCTATTACATGAAAAGGAGTGGACTTTTAATGTACAGAGGATGAAGTCTTAATAGGAATCAGAATTTTTGATGGAATAAGGTCACCACCAAATTGCATATGGGTCTTTACATCTTGTATGTTCAATAAATTGTGTATGTTTATTCATAGTTACTTCAGCTTTCTAAACTCTTTTACTCCTCAATTAGTAAGAATCACAATGAATGAAAATTTAGCAGAGCTTCTAGACAGAAAAGCACAGCACTAAGAAAATATGTCTGTCCATCATATGTTTGTCTCCAATATACTGCAAAATAGGGCTGAGGTTTCACATTGTCAACTCTGAAAAAAAGACTCATTGTCTCTTCTCACTAGCATTAATATGTATTTAATATGTATTTAAATATTATTTGAAATGTGTTGTTCAGGAAGCCTGATACTACTTGCAGGCCAAGCATGAACAACTAGGTTGACAGTAGTTATAGAGTGCAGGCCAACATTTCACCATTCTGATCACTATTCTAATCACTACCCATTCATCAGCCTATTTGCTGTGGCTTCTTCTTGCCCCATCTGCCCATCCTTTCCTGGCCCTTGAGAAGACGAATCAACAGCAAGGTCTAATGAGTTTTTAAATGATACATCTGAGGAAGAATGCATAAGATATCCATTTAATTATTTATTTATTTAATTTAAATGATTAATGGCCCATCCTTTCAATGTGTCTCCATTACTCAGAGCAACTTACAACATAAAAATATATAATAATGAAATGATATAAAAATAGCACACAAGAAAGAAGCCAAGTAGAAAAAAACTATATATGTGTTTCATCATATAAAGCCTTAACTGCTTTCCCCAGCAGAAGTTTGCAGGGCCATGAAGGTTTTCACTAAAATGAGAAAGCCACAGGCAAGAGGCAGTTCAAGCATGCTTTTCTCTGATACTGGACTGTGGTCCAGTACAGTACTAAGTCATACAGCTTGCGTTAGAAAATGTGATTGATGGTAAAGTTTTGCATCTCATCATTTACACCACTATTAACAGTTTAAATTTCCTCGAGCATAAGAAACCTAAATAAAATAAATGGATATATCAGACAATCTCTTTAGAAACAGAATAAGTGGTCTGTTCTAAGATGGTAATCATAACATACCTAAAGTCTATGGCCAAGCTAAAAAGAACTGTGACAAAATGTGGGTCTTTGCTTGAATCTCTCACCCAGGCAAACTGCTGTTTAAATTTTAGAGAATTTATATTAAAAATTTATAAATTACACCTTCTTCATAAAGACAGCTTCAGAGCAGTGCACGAATTCAAAAGCAATTTCTGATGGAATGTGCAGATCAGTTGTTCAAAGCAATGAAGGGAAACCACTAGGCTAATACAAGCCCCTGTGAGCTGCACAATATCCTATGAATAAGCCAATGCATACTTAGGGTAAGATAAAGCTTCCTGGAACTTTTTGGCCATCTACGTATACTTTATGCAGTTAGGTTTACCTTTGAAAAAAGAACATATGCCCATGCTTTATGAAAATGCTACATCACTTTTAGATGTGATGGTGGCTTAATTTTTTTCTTAATGTTTTTAAAGTTCAACATGAATGATAGAAATATTGAAAGCTCTATGTATAAATTTCCCTGTAATTCTAAAAATCATTGGTTTAAATATTACTGAATGTATTGCATGACTTAAAATAATTGTGTTTATTATCAAAAAATAGAATTGGCAGAGTTGGGTTTAGAAGATCTCTAAAAACAAAAAACAAAAAGTGCCTGTGAATACTCCACAAATTAACTATTTGTTAAAATTTGTATATTTTTTGTGCATTGCTTTCTGGAGATGCCCCGAAACCCTATATGAAGATGGTGTGTAGGAACAAAGGTGCAGGCTGCATTTTTCCCAATCTGCAGTTGGTCTGTCTCTTTGACAAGTGATCATTTGATTTGGCAGCTGCACTAGTGACTCTTCAAAAGGGAGTCCTCCAATTTGCTCAGTCTTCTTCTCTCTTGTAAAATGGAGACTGATAGAAATGTGTGTATGTTTGCATTAAAAGCATCTCCCCTCCTTCCTCCATTCCTTTGATACACATGTAACTAAACTCAAATCTCAAATAGGTTTTCAACTGGCAAGTGTAAATAAAATATGGTGAGAAAAAATGATCACTGGGCAAACAGGATGGCAAACAAAAACAAAAAGCTAGGCAGCCCCTGCTGTGCATGGATTTTAAAACCAGCAAAATGTCCATTCTTTATTCTAGAGGCATTCTGAGACAGACTATTTTTATTGACATGCACATTCACTAGCAGACAGAACAAATTCAGTTGGACTTTCTATTATTTTTGTTTGAATCAATAGTTTTCTGTATGATCCACCATGCTAGGTGGAGCTTAAGTGAGCAATCCTTCCCACTCACAATAGTGGAAATGGTAGCTGTGCCATTGCTTGCCTGTCCACTGAAGTTACTGTAAAATGGTCCATGTACTCTTCAGAACCCTGTGCCTGCCAGCTGTTGTAATAATCTGCTGGAAAGCAATCAGCTAATCATTTGCATCAGAATTCTGCCTTTCAGTAGAAAATGCCCAAACAGTACAGTAAATTCAGATGTTGGTGATCGATTCTAGTCTAACTATGGCCATTTCTGCACTACACTGTTATAGTGCTGTTATTCCACTTTCAACATCCTGTGGCATTCTGGGGTTTGTAGTTTCTTGAGGCCAAAGAGCTCTCTGGCTGAGAATTCTAAAGGCGCCTCTTAAAACTGCAAACCCCAGGATTCCATAGGATGTTGAAAGTGGAATAATAGCACTATAATAGTGTAGTGCAGAAATGGCTTATATAAGGCTCCTTTCACACTACACAATTATAGCACAGTGACTCCACCTTAACTGTCCTGGTGGCATCCTAGGGAATCACTGGCCTTTAAAGGTCTATGAGACACTAGAGGTCTTTCTGAGAGAATTCTAAATTTGCATCTCTGAAGTATAAAACCCAGGATTCCATAGCATGGAACCATGGCAGTTAAAGCAGAATAAATGCTATAAATGTTTAGTGTGGCTATATAACGGGTTAGGCAGTCGGGACAAGAGATAAAAGACTACGGGCACAACAACCGTGAAGGTGGTAAGGCACTGGAGAATTAGAATGCTCAGAGCCAACAGGTTTTGTCTGTTTTCCTGGCCTTCTGTGACCCTGGGAAAATTGCAACTGCAAGTGTAGTGCACTGACAAGATTCTGGCAAACATGTTCTAATCTTGTTTGGTTCATAGACAGATGAAAGTGGTTCCCTCCTCTTTGGTGTTGTTTTAAAAATGCCCACATACTCTAGGAAAAGAGGAGAAGTTCGGAAAAGGTTCAGTGCTATTTGCTAACAAAATCGTTTTTTGTTTAGTTTTCTGTAGAAGAGCATCTTCATTAATGAGTGTCAGTACAGTCTGAATTTGTAAAAAAAGTACTACATAAATCCAGATTACTGCTTCAGAATCATTATTCCAAAATATTGTAAAAGATACAGTATTTAAAAAAGTAGAAAAATGACTCATTTTTCTATAAACAAGCTTGTGTGTTAAAATGAAAAGCTTGCTTTTGTACACAGAAAACTAAATTTCAAGGACCGTAGAGGGTGGGGGAAGTTATAAGGACTGAACAAGTGTTTGGGGCAAAGGGCATTCACTAAAAGAGCTCTACTTTGGCAATTCTTCTATAATAATACGAGAGACTGAGTTCCATCCAGTTGAAGCATCTCCTCTTGGGTAATCTGAGCATGTACCAACCCAAACAGCAACATCCACCAGACCAGCACTAATTCCTTCGCATAATCCTTCCACTGTTTTAAAGACAAAACACATTTTGGTATCAGTCAAAGTATTTCATCAATAAACCCCAGAGAGAGTGTAGAAGACAATAATAAGCGATGTAAAGGAAGACCTCCCTTCACATTAGAGATCTGTTTCCAAAGAAGATACAGGACCAGAATAGAATCATAGAGACCCCAGGGGCCATCCAGTCCAACCCCCTGCTATGCAAGAACATACATCAAAACACTCCTGACAGATGGCCATCCAGCCTCTGCTTAAAAACCTCCAAAGAAGGAGATTCCACCACACTCTGAGGCAGCATATTCCACTGCCGGACAGCCCTGGCTGTCAAGAAGTTCTTCTTGAGGTTCAAGTGTGCTATCTCCTTTCCTGCAGCTTCAGTCCATTGCTCCTTGTCCTAGTCTCTGGAGCAGTGGAAAACAATCCCATTCCCTCTTCAATATGATATCCTTTCAAATATTTAAACATGGCCATCATGTCCCCTCTTTAACTTTCTCTTCTGCAGACTAAACATACCCAGCTCCCTAAGTCACTTCTCATCGGGCATGGCTTCCAGATGCTTCACCATTTTAGTTGCCCTCCTCTGGACACATCCCAGCTTGTCAACATCTTTCTTGAAATGAGATGCCCAGAACTGGACACAGTATTCCAGATGAAATAATGTACATCATAATGTAAAGATGAATAACGTACATTATAACCAGAATAGGTTTCTTGTTTTCAGTACAGCTCCTAAAAGCACCAGTCAGCATGGCCAGTGGGAACTGTAGCTCAGTCAGGTGATTTATTCTGAGCTCTGATTACAACAGTGTGGTAAAGGGCATGCAGCAATTGCAGTCTTTGATTTGAATCCTGGATGACTGAGAGGCATGTAGCCACGTTGACAACTTCAGCATTCACTTGTTTTCTAGGGGAGGGATATGTGGCAGGAAACAAAAAGAAGGTAACTTCTGCTTTCTCCTGAAGTTCCTTGCATGTTGCCACTTGTTACCAGCATTTTTAAATATATATATTACCATCTAAACCTTTAAAAGTGTAATTCAATATTATCCATGCAGAAATAAAATTAATTTCTTAATTTAAAAAAACTATCTCCCTCTAGCTAGTAATAACACATTTTAATAAAAAACAGAACTCTGTTCAGTTCTGTATTTGCATGAGAATAAATTCAAAAGACAAAAATCTGATGTTTTTGACCTTTGCATTCTGGAGCTTGCTCTAATTTTAGGTGTCAGTATCAAAGCAACTTTGTAAAATTTGGGATGGTTGTTTTCATTTGATAATATTTTTCTCTGTTAAAATATCACTCCAAAGGAAAGGTGAATACATCAGTCATCATTAGCACTAGAATGTGGATTTTAATAATAATAATAATAATAATAATAATAATAATTATTTGAGTTACAGCTCCCCAAAGTGCCTAGCTGGTATGGCAATTAGCCATGCTGGGAACTGTAGTCCAAAAAAATAATGTCTGGGCTTTAGTTAGCATGGCACTGTCTATCTGCTTTCTGTCAGACAGAGGGGCTAAGGCTAGAGGACAAGTCAGAGCCCCTCTTCCATTTAATGTTAAAGAGCCAATAGAACAGTTCTTTAGCACTAGGAAAGACAATCAGAAGAATATACCCTCTGAGTTCTTCATGAGCATTTTGACTTGCTACAGGTGAGCAAACAAGTGACATAGCTGGGTTTTCCCATCACCAGAAATTTTACGTGAAAATTCTCATTCACACTATCACAGAGTCTTGATACATACCTGAAGAGGTACGGTGTATGTTAATAGTAGAGTTTAATTCTGGACTTCCTTGGTCTAAATAAATTATAGCTTCAATAGGAAGTGGCCCAGAACATTCAGCTCCATTAAATGTAAAATACCATCGCTGACAACAGGCATTTTTGCATTTGAGTCGAAGTGATCCACTGAAGAGGACTCTCAAAGCACTGTTGGTACGCATCTTTGTAAATGTGCATTCCTATTTGAAAACAAGAATAAATTGTATATTGAAGTTGTTGATTGCTTATTCATTATCTTGGAAGAAACAGCTGAAATGGCTTATCTAAATCTGTAACTTGTAGCTTATCTAAACCATGTGTGTTTTCAAGGAAGCTTCTATGCTGATGTGAATCTCAAAAGAGAATTTAACGCTTGTGTTGTATAGCACATTCACACAACCATTTTCTTCCCACCTGTTTGTGATTTATCTCAAAAGCAGGAAACAAATACAGTAGAGTCCTGTTTATCTGACGCTCGGTTATCCAACCATCCGGATTAACCGACGTCGCGGCGGCCTGGGGGCGTGGCTGTGGGGATTTCTGCGGCCCCAGACATGCCCAGACACGCCCCCAGGCCCCCCCAACACGCCCCCAAAATGGCGGCCACTGCAGGCGTCCGGGTAATCCAACCCTTTCGGTTATCCGACGCTGCGGTCGCCCGTTTGGGTCGGATAACCAGGACTCTACTGTATAATCCTCTCTCTACATTCGCAGGTTTGACCTTCGTGACTTTGATTATTCATGAGGCACATGCTTGCCCTACTCCATTTTCCTTCTCCCATCCCTTGTATTCCTCACCCCAGGCTTGCGAGGCTTGTGTTTAAAATGGTTTTTTTTTCCCCTTCGGGGTGAGCAAAGCCCCCTCCCACTGCTGAAGGTGTGGCCGCTTGGCCATGTGGTTGCGTATTCTGCTGTGTATTGGCTGCTGACTGGTCAGGTGTTCCTTTCTCACGATGGCTGTCAGAAGTAATTAGAACTCCAGAACTCCCCTTTTCTCTGTCTGAGGGAAAGTACTAGAAAGCATTTTAGGTTGTCTTTTTCTCCCCCCCCCCAGCATTACTGCTGGGACAAAGAAATGGAAGGGGGTAAGCTCCAGAGGGGAATGGTAGGGGAATCGTGATGGGAGTAGTTTTTTGCAGGTTTTCCACTTCTGCGAGAGTTTCGTGCACCCAAACCCTTGCAAATGTGCAGAGGCTACTGTATGTGGAAACTGGCATCTGAATCCTTCTAGAAACTGCAGGCAAAAGCTCTGTTGAGGCTTATGAAAGGAGCCAGCACCACCCCACTCACAAGTTAAGAAACCAAAGCCCTCCCCCTCCAGGTCTCTTCATTTTCCATTCGGTGGTTGTGGGGAGGGGGTCATCAGAGAGATGTCTTGCTATGCCCCTAAATCATCCACTGGGACCTCTGCAGGACCCTTGCAGATATCAGCAGATAATGTCATTGGTCTGTGTCTGGCTATGGAGACACAGGCAGATGCTTCTCTGATTCCCCTTCCCCACTCCACTCGCCACAGAATAGCTACCAGGGAGGGCGCAGCAACCAAACTAAGTCTGGGGAGAGACTGAAACAAGAGACGTCGTGTAGCTCTGCCTGCAGAACTTTTGAACTACACTCTGCAGTATAGTATCTGGGACCATATATGCTAGGAGGGAACTATCTGGACCAATCCATGCCCTTGTACCCCCCTTGTACCAACCCAAGTACCTTTCAAGTACATTAGTTTTGTTGCATTGTACATAATAAACATCACATGCTTCCTTACTGCAATTTTTCCAAGGTCTATGCCGTAATTCAGAGCGCTCCATGAACACTGTTTATAGTTTGGTGTCCAAGACTCCTCAAAGCTTTCTCGCATACACTCTCCTTTTTCTCCTTTAAGCCCATCACGGCCAGGGATCCCAGGTGTTCCAGGGATTCCATTGACTCCAGGGTTTCCATCCCTTCCGGGAACACCAATAGGTCCTTGCATACACATCCCATTGTACTGAAAAGCAAAACAGTTCACCTTTTTGGGAGCAATATTTAGATGCGTTTGTTTATCCAATAAAAATATTATTTTTTCTGTTTTCAAGCTCATAAATATAGACACTTTGGGGTGTCCTGGCCTTTTTCTACTCACTTTTGAGGACGTTCTGGGGGCTTCGCTATTTGGATTGCCAATGCAGTCTGAAAGCAGACTGCTAGGCAACCAGAATAGCACCTCAGGAGAGAAACCCAGCCGAGTAGTGTGTGGGAGGGGCTTATAGCTAAGAGATAAATTTATATAAAGCCAAGTACCTGGGTATGTATGTATTTATTTATTTATTCCTTCAGTAAGAGACTGGCAAGGAGCTAGGGAGTAAAGTCCTTTAGACAGAGAGTGTGGCTGGTTTGAGCCGTTTAGTTCTCACTAGAAGCCTAGTGAGAGGCAAAAAAGTAATTAAACCCAAATAGGATCTGGGTAGAGAGTGTGGCTTAGATTGTGTGGTAAAGACAAGGTACCTTATCAGATTGGGAACACCAACCAATCTGAGACAAGGGTCTGTTACACCACCCTTTACATACAGACCTGTGTAGGTATATTTTTGTATCCTGTACTGTGCTCCATTTTATGTGTTCTTTTTCAGAAATTTTTAAAATACAGAATTAACTTTTGAAATCAAGAGATGGGGAGAAAGGAGGAAGAGCGGGTATACAACCAGGTAAATAGATGCTTAAATTGTACATTTGTGTAAGGAAGATAACATCTGCAAGACCTGCACAGGGCTGTTAATGACAAGGTGTCACCGAGGTCTCTCATTTCTAGGAATAAATTATATTCATTCTCACCATATTTATACGCATCATAGGCTGAAGCCAGCTTCACAGCAGTGAACAAGAATACTCAAGACAATAGTATGATGGATTTTGAGCAAAGCAAAATTTTTGTAATCACCATACATGATTTTTATTAACATTATTATAAACCTTGTTTAGAAAAGAGTTATGAAACAATCCTCAGACAGTACGAACCTTTTCTCTACTCCAGCTACAGGGGCCACTGGGCTGGTTTTAATTAAATTACAGTTGAGATAAATGGTTTTATTCAGTGGATGCTGGTTGTAGCTTTTAACCACTGTCATTTAAAATATCGTGTTTATATCATATCATGTTCAATTTTTTTTCAAATTTCTCTGCTAATAAATGGATTGTATCCATTTAGTGGTAGCCAACTTTAAAAAAACAGGATGAAATATAGAAAATAGGTTATTTACTTCAAGCTTTTCTTGAAAGGAATGCCTTTCATTGTTAACCAGTTTTCTATGACAATGTTACCATCCCTACCTGTAATTACGATGGGAAAGTGCCTCAAGAGCAAAGATTTTTTTAAAAACTTGGATACGAAAATACCATGATCAGTTCATAACAGATAGGTCCCTAAAGGAGGGTTTCCCATTTCAAGCTCGTGGACATTTGTGTGTTGTAGAACTTTGAAAGTTTTAATTAAGACAGAGGAGATCCAAGTTCAAATCCCTGCTCACCCAGGAAGTTAACTTGGCCCAGTTATCGACCATCTCTCAAAAAATCTGCATTACTTTGAGAAAGGGGGTAGGGATTGTATCCTGCTTTGAGCTCTCTGGAGGAAAGTTGGATATAAATAATAAATAATGATAAATAATAAATAACAAGTTTTGAATGACACATTTCTCACCAATAATTAATCACAACACATTTGAGGTTTCACATATTTCATTAGACTAAAATGATGCTCAACAAGTGAAAAGTTTGTTGCAGCCATTCTAGCATCATTTTGCTCAATTTTGATCTTATTTTAATGAATTAGGTGCTGGGTATACTCATCTGTGACCCTGCATGGTTTAGCAGTTTGGATGTTGGACTCAGAGTCTAGAGACCAAGGTCCAAATTTCTGCTCAGCCACAGAAACTCAGTTGGTGACTTTGGGCAAATCACACTCTCTCAGCCTTAGAAGACACCAATGGCAAATCCTCTCTGAATAAATCTTACCAAGAAAAGCCCATGTTAGGATTGTTGTAAGTCAGAAATGACTTGAAGGCACATAGCAGCAACAATATCCATCTGTATAAATTAATGGTATAGATTCCAAATTTCAAATTTGCAGATGATACCAGATTGGGAGGGATTGCTAATACCCCAGAGGACAGGATCAAAATTCAAAATGACCTTGACAGATTAGAGAGGTGGGCCAAAGCTAACAAAATAAGTTTCAACAGAGAGAAAAACTTAGGCAGAAAAAATGAAAGGCACAAATATAGGATGGGAGACACCTAGCTGGACAACAGTATGTGTGAAAGTGATCTAGGAGTCTTAGTAGACCACAAGTTGAACATGAGTCAGCAGTGTGATGTGGCAGCCAAGAAAGCCAATGCAATTGTTGGTTACATCAACAGGCGTATGGTGTCTAGACTGAGGAAAGTAATAGTACCACTCTATTCTGCCAGACCTCATCTGAAATACTATGTCCAGTTCTGGGCACCTCATTTCAAGAAAGATATTGACAAGCTGGAGCATGTCCAGAGGAAGGTGACCAAAATGGTGAAGGGTTTGGAAACCATGCCCTACGAGGAGTGGCTTAGGGAGCTGGGTATGTTTAGTCCACAGAAGAGAAGGTTAAGAGGGGACATGATAGCCATGTTCAAATATTTGTAAGGCTGTCATATCGAAGAGGGAGCAGGCTTGTTTTCCACTGCCCCAGAAACTAGGACAAGGAGCAATAGATTCAAGCAAAAGGAAAAGAGATTCCACCTGAACCTCAGGAAGAACTTCCTGACAGTCAGAGCTGTCTGGCAGTGGAATATGCTGCCTTGGAGTGTGGTGGAGTCTTCTTCTTTGGAGGTTTTTAAGCAGAGGCTGGATGGCCATCTGTTGGGAATGCTTTGATGTGTGTTCCTGCATGGCAGCAGGCTGGATTTGATGGGCCCTGTGGTCTCTTTTAACTCTATGATTCTATGAGATTTTAGTCCCAAAAAATAAGCCAAAAGCTACAGCCAGTGCTAGGTATTTGGTTTTTTTTAAGGGATGGACTTATTTCTATCCTGTTTTTCATGCACAATCATTCTCCTTCACTCTTCCCTCTCCCACACACGTTCAGACAGATGCATACTTAACTAGGCATTACTCCTCTCATTGGCCACATTCCTCGGCAAGGAGAGGATGTGGTGACGACTGTAGCCACAGCCTGCCAAGACCAGCTCTGCTGATGTGTCCAGCATGGAAAAGAATGTTTAAGAAACCCACTAACCATTTCCCAAATGTTCAGCTTTCAGTGAGTAATAACAAAGAACAGAGGAGATCAATCAGATTACTCATCTTCTGTTGCCAGAGAGTCCCACCACAACAGATTACACAGCGGTGTCCTTTCCAACTCATCAGTTGTGGCCATTACATTAGCAGACAGAAAAAGAGTTCAGGTCAAAAGAATGGATATGATGCAGCTTCTATCCCACTCCATCTGCAAGGATTCTTTCCTTCAGCCAGATCTTACAGAAAGGTGATGCTTGGGGAACAAGACAGACTTACCTCTGGGGAACTGCCTGCACATAGCTGGCATCTAAGTCAGGCTCTCTCAGCCACTATGCATTAAATGCTAACATACCAATGCAATGCCTGCCAATGCAGGCTGCAAAGGGGCAAGGAGATCACATGCAACATTGCTCAGGTAAAATCATTCTGCATGCCTATCAGCACCTTTCAAATAGCCCTCAGACACATTCATCATCCAGAATGAAATGGCAGCCAGACTTATTTAAGACTAGTAGATTTCTGATGGCCACATCACCCTGTACTGTTACAGTGCTATTTTTCCACTCTGTCATAGCAACATCCTGTGGAATTCTGGGGTTTGTAGTTTGGGGAGGCCCAAGAGCTCTGGCTCAGAATTCTAAATGCCCCTCCTTAAACTGAGAACCCCCCAGGATTCCACAGGATGCTGCCCTGGTTGTTAAAATGGAATAAAAGCTCTACTAACAGTGCAGTGCGACAGGGCCCACAGACTGCAAGTGAGTAACCATATTTCTGAATTCTTTCCCCTGCCCCACATGAAACAGAGAGAACTGCTGCCCCCATTTGATTGTTTTCTTGATTTTTCCATTCCCTTTCAGATAGGGGTCTCTGCTTTCCTTACTTTGTATGGCTCCTAGAAATTACATTTTTACGTGTTGCTGTTGTGCCTCTTATTTTAGCAGCGGCTTCTTCTCTCCCTTGCATAGAATAAAGCAGTAGGAAAAAAGGGATTAAGGGGTTTAACTCTCTAACCCCTCTAGTTTGCTGCATTTTAGGAGGTTTGTGTTTATCATCTCAGGCCGTTTCCGCACTAGACTGTTATAGTGGTATTATTCCACTTTCACCATCCTATGGACTCCTGGGGTTTGCAGGATTCCATAGGATGGTGAAAGCGGAATAATAGCACTATAAGAAGCCTAGTGCGCAAATGGCCTCGGAGGGAAAGTTTAGAAGGGAATCCTCTTCGTTCGCCCTCGGAAGCGAAGGCGGTCCAGGGTGCGGTCGCTCCGGTGCGGCATCTCTTTCATCCCACAAGAGGAGCCCCTTGACTCTCCAGGGAGACCACAGAGGGGGCGGGGGGAAGCCTCTGCAATCGTGACAGCGGTCCTTGGGGCCCTTTCCGCACGGGACGTTATAGCGCTTTGATGCCACTTTCAACCTCCTATGGAATCCTGGGGTTTGCAGTTTCGGGAGGGGCCGGCCGGCCCCTCCCGAAACTGGAAACCCCAGGATTCCATAGGAGGCTGAAAGTGGCATCAAAGCGCTATAACAGTCCCGTGCGGACGTGTTTGCGCGGCTGCTCCCCGCTGCTTTGGAGAGGGGGGCTCCTCCAACCCGCATCCCCGCCCGCCGGCGCCCACTCACCACGTCCACCACCTCCCTCTGCCGGAGCGCCTTCTGCTTGCCCTTGGGGCTCTCCGACGTTCCCGGCGGCGGGGCGGCCGCCAGCAAAAGCAGCCCCAGGAGGAAGGCCGCCGCCAGCGGGAGCGGCATGGCTGGCGAAGGCAGAGGCGGAGGCGAGGGAGCCGTCGAGGAGCGCGGAGGAATCGGGCAGCCTGGTCCTCCTTTCGGCGGCAGCAGCAGCGCGGCCGCCGGGCGCACAAAGCGAGCCTTTCACCGCCGGCGCCCCAGGGGACGGGCAGGAATGCGCGGCCGGCGGCGGAGGCGGCGGCTGGCCGGGGAGGGGTGGGAGCGGGGGGTCTCCGGCTTCCCTCCGCAGGCGAACCAATCGGAGGCAGGGTCTGGGGGCCCCGTGGCGCCCGGGTCCGGGTGGGAGCGAGGCAATGTGGTTTACGCTTGATGGGCGAAGGGCCATTTTCGCCCTGGACTGCTAGAGCGCTATCCTTTCACGGTCGACATCCGAGGGGGTTTGCGCATTAGAGAGGGGCCTTCGAGGAGGGAGAGCAACCTTTGGGGCCCCTCCCGAAACGGCAAACCCCAGGATTCCAGAGGAGGCTGAAAGTGGAATCATAGCGCTATAACAGCCTCGTGCAGAAATGGCCAAGGGTGCCTTTATCCGCGGTCCTTTGCGCTGCGCCAAAGAAATGAGCGCTTGGGGGGCGCGTCGGAGGCTGCCGGCGCTTCCTCGGCGAGCCGTCCCGGGGGCGTCTTTTTGGATTCTGGCCCCGTCTGTTCCCCCCCCCCCCGAGGGGCTTCTACGACCAGATGCAACACATTCCTGGCCTTCTGGACTGTGTGAGCGGGGCTCCGGCTCCCCTCCCTCCGCTTACGGGAGAGGAGGGTTACTAGTCAAACAAAGGAGGCTCCCAGCCAAGGACCTGCTTCCCACCTTCCAAGTCCTGCTCCGTTCCAAGCAGTGAATAGACTGAGACCATTTCCGCACTAGCCTGTTATAGCGCGATGATTCCACTTTCAACATCCTCTGGAATCCTGGGGTTTGCAGTTTCGGGAGGGGCCCCTCCCGAAACTGCAAACCCCAGGATTCCAGAGGATGTTGAAAGTGGAATCATCGCGCTATAACAGGCTAGTGCGGAAATGGCCTGAAAAGCAGCGGCCTCCCCATCTTTTCACGGGCACACGTGGAAAGGAGAGGTAACCTGCTTTTTTTCTGGTCGCACAGCCCGACGTGTGGAGGAAGCTCTTTTTGTTGTGGGAGGTGACCTCTAGCTATTATCACAAGGGGGCTTGGATCATGGGGGTGAGCCTCCACTAAAGTAGCCTCGCGGATGCAAATGTTGAACTGTGATTCAGCGTGAAGGTAAATCCAATGGATTCGGTGGTTCTCCTCTACTTGGAACTGCCAATAGATTTAAGGCTTGTGGATCTTGGAGTCTGACTTACATCCACAACACAGTCTTGCTTTATAAATACTAGTATTGTGGAACAATAGAAAAGGGAGAGCTTGACATTTAATGTTGATTATCTAGTTGGGTCCACTTATCTAGCAAATAACCTATTCAATTTGATTTATAGGCTACCCAGGATGCCAAAACTGGTTTGAAGTGTTGCTTTAAAAACAAATTGCTCCCATGAAATGCTAGAACTACAATCATAAGAGGTAGAGCCAATGCCCTACTCTTAGGAAAGCCCCTTAGTATATGCAGTTGAGAGTAATTTTAAGGCCAAAGGACACTAAGGACAGGAAACAAACCTAACATAGCAATGCTAGCCCAACCTATTTCAGTTCAGATGGAATGGCAAATGGTGCACGTCCTCTGCAGGCCATGGTGTGGAATACTAATGGCCAACCAATGTTATCTAGAAAAGAAAATCCCACCACATGCCTCTCCTGCATCCTGCCAGTAAAACAATGACATCTTGTTGCTTTACCATGAGACCCAAAATCCGCTGCCCCAGGTGGCTGCCTCATTCTGCCTGATCGGCCACAAATGAAAGCCATTCCTGCAGAACCTCTGGTTGTATAGCAAGATAAGAACAGTGTTGATCTCTGGAAACAAATCCACACTCACTGCTAGACTTGGGGGGCAAGGGGGAATGGTGACTCGTTCCTGCCCCTTGCTGTAGGAAATGAGGCAAATGGTGGCAGTGAGCAGGGCTCCAGGCATACTTAGCTTAGAGATGTGCTAGCCAGCTGATCCCCTACTCTTTCAGACAGAGAATGAGCTGATGGAGCCCAAAAACCCAGGTCATTACTAGCTTTCATAACAGATGTTCTGGGGAGGGGTAGAGGTAGAGGAAGCAAAGTCCACCCCAGCACATGTAAATAGCTACTACATACCACCTTTAGACAACCATTTGTAAGACCAGACTCCGAGTTTATTGTCTGTCTTAATTACAAGCAGTGGTCAGAGTTGGAATGCCAGGCCCTCCATCATGACAGTCTTCATACATATGCAGCAGGGGGCCTGATGGGTTGAGAAGCAGTTAACAAACCTAATATATAAAAATCAAAGTTTGTGAGTTTGTCTGTGTCAGGCAGGTGAAGACCTCACATGACTGGCTGCCTGTGAAGATTCTATGGAATCCTCGAGTTTAGAATTCTCAGCCAGAGAGCTCTGGGCTTCAGTCTCTTGAATAGGCCAGTTGCTATGGAGATGAGACCTAGCAGCAAGTTCCCTCACAAACCCAATTCTGTATGTTAATAACTCTGAATACAGATTGGATTGGAGAATAATGGGAAAAGTTAGAAGTACTGGACAAGGCAGTTTGGGGAATAAGAGACACAGGATCTCAAATCTTTCTAGCAAGTATTACCTATGAGAAAATAAAATCCCGGGTAATGCCAAGTATATACATTTGTGCCTTATATACATGAATAAAATGAATAAATATATTCCCAAGAAACTGGTCTGTATTTAAAAAGTCAAGATTCTACCAGGTTCTCTCTCCACCAGGAGTAGGCCTTTCTGCTCAAGTCACACCACCCCAAAATACTTTGCATTGCAAGAAAGTTCATAATATGACACTGTTGCTGGGAAAAAACCCCTTCCCCTCCAACTACTGGGTGGGGGGATGTCATCTAAACAGAGGGAACATTGGAGTCCAAGGAGGAGGAAGGTAATGCCATAATCTTCAACAATTGTCCTACCTCAGTCTCGGCACAGCTGATTAAACAAACAAAACAAACTGAATAGCTCCCAGCTCATTACTTACTTCCAGGCAGTAAGCACAGTCATAAATAAAGTCCAACAGGGTTTCAAGGCAAGGGAGTGTCCAAGGTCAGTCAAGAGTATTCATCAAGGTCTCCAGCAGGGTAGAAGGTCAGATAAGCTCTGACAATTCCTGGAGGAGAAGAAAGTCACCTATATAGGTCTGAAGCCTAGCGCAGCTGTGGCTTGATTAATTGTTGCTGGTTATAAATCCTGAGAGTGCAACACCAGGTCTCTCATTGCTGTCTGCATTCTGCAAAGCTGGGTACAGGTAAGTACTCTTCTATGTCTGAAGAGGCAGGACTCTCTGCTGGAGCTGGCACTGCCCCCTGATCTGTTTGTGGCACTCTTCCTGTACAGCAGGTCCTGGCATGCCCCCTGTTTCAGCCTCTGGCGTGCCTCCTGTTTCAGACTCTGGCTCAGAGTCCATTTTCTGGAAGCAGGGCATGACACCAATCAGAATGCCCTAGGGTTTTGACTTTGTGAACTCTGGCTCCACTACACCACCAGCTATGGTTGTCAAGTCAATTTTGGAAACCAAAGAGAGAAAAAACACTGCTAGAACTCATGGATAAAGCAGTGAAATCATTAAAATATATCATGCATCTCTCCATAGATGATTTTCACTTTGGTATTTAATGATATATCTTTACACTTGAGGATCTTATCTAGTTCCTTCATAGCTGTCTTTCCAAGCCTTAGCCTTCTTCTGATTTCTTAACCACAGTTCCATTTTGATTAATGACGGAGCCAGAGCATAGAAAATCTTCATCTATTTTGATGTCTTCATCACCCATATCTTTTCAAAAAGCGCTGTGATTGAAAAGGAGAGCCCTACTAAAATCATAACTTGATTGCAAGCTATAATGTTGGTTACAAAACTACACATACAAACTGCCTCTCTTTGTTTCATGGCCAACATTTTTCTTTTATAGAGAACTTGTCGGAATGACAAGACCATTTATAGCACTAGGATAACAAGTTTAAAAAAATAGTGAGAGGAATCTGCAGCACTGGGCCAGCCCACTCCATATCAGACATCTTTGGATTCAAGTTGCTCCAGACTTTAAGGTCTTTCTGAAGCAGGACAAACTTCTGCATGTTGATGGACAGCTGTGGATGCATCTGTGAATGTACACAAAACACTATAAACAGGCAGCAGGGCGCGGGGAGAGATGCTCACGCAGTTCATACATCAGGACTCTGAAGTTTCCACCTAAAACCATTCAAAACAACTTATCAGTAAGCCACGTACATTAATGGATTGCAGGAAGCCTTGTTAATCGTGGGCAGGGAGGTTATATTTTTAGACTTTAGTGTTATATGTTTGAATACTTTTAAAAAGTACTTTTTAAATACTTTAAAGAAAATGAATGGTGTTTTACTGTGACGATTTTTAAAAATTCTGTTTTAACTTCTTTACCATCAGTTTTTTTAAAAAACCTTTATCATATTTTAGTCTTAAGCCACCTTGGGGCCCATGCCAGGAAAAAGACAGTATATTTAACCAAACCAAACCAACCAACCAACATACCTACCCGGACAATTACACTTCGTTCTCACAGACGCTGGATAGTAGACAGGTATTTGCTTACAAACAGCTGCCCAAATTAAAGACATTACTTGCCAACCAACAGCAGACTTCATATCACTGATACAGACAAAAGAAACGGACTCCGTGGTAGATTCAAACAACAACACAGTCCTGAATCCTACTGTTAATCATTAAAGCAACAGGATTTATCTACATCTTGATTGATTCAGTGTGTCTGCTCTAATCAATAGGAGTCAAACCTATGTGCCCAACATTTCTATTCTGTCAACATTATTACAAGACCTAATCCTGTAATGTTCTTTACAATATCGGGGTTCACACACCTGTTCATCTTCCAGTGTGGTATTTGCCAGCAGTGTCATCTTGTATTCTACAAAGGAGAAGTAATACATTTTTCAACCAAAGATACATGGAACAGTCTTCATGCAAAAGAATAAATGGACACAAATCTGACATCAAAAATGGAAATTTTCAAAAATCAGTGGGGGAGAATTTCAACCAGGGTATTAACAACATTCTTGCTTCATTATGAATATAAGATTTACTGGGAAAGGTTGCATGTTTGTGAAAAGCCAAATGGAACTGACCTGTTAAAAGCTGAGTACTTGAAAGTATCTGCTTATACTTATAGTTGTAAGATCGTGTTTATAACTATTCCCTCCACAGATGTCCAATCATTCTGTAAAGATGCTCTCCTCATTCTAAATCCAGCTCTATGCATGAAAACATTGTGGGGTGTGGGGAGGATAAGACCAAGATATCATGGAGTAAATTATCACCATTACATTGCAATTAAAACTTGAAAGTGAGTTTCCTCTGCTGTAAGAGAAGCGGATTGAACCTTCCCAAGCCAAGCTGCTTAGTGGCCACCTCCAGTACAGGTGAAAGCACCTCTTTGTTATCCTCTCTCCTAGAGGTTCTTATGTACAGTCAGTGCAGATAATGATATGAAGGTGGAATATGCTGCCTTGGAGTGTGGTGGAGTCTCCTTTGGAGGTTTTTAAGCAGAGGCTGGATGGCCATCTGGTGGAAGTTCTTTGATGTGTGTTCCTGCATAGCAGGGGGTTGGACTGGATGGCCCCTGTGGTCTCTTCCAACTCTATGATTCTAAGGTAGAAGAGATGACACCAAAATGTCATCTCTGGGTTTCCTCTTGGTCCCATGGTCTTATTTAGAATGAATATTTGAGAGGGGCTTCTCAGTGCCTCTTCCCAGGCTGGTACTCTGTCCCAAGGGAGGCTATTATTTTATTTGTTTATATCCTTTATCTTTTCTCTGATAATGGGAATGAAGTGGCTAACAAATTATTAAATCCAATACAGACTAAAAAAAATACAGAAACATTAACATAAACTTTCCCTCCCTCCGTCTTCATTTTAAAAGAAATTAATCCATAGAGCTAAAGCTATTTAAATTTAAAGACAAAATATAGCCTGCTCCTCTCTCTGCTCTTCTTCCAATAGGAGGCTAAGGCTTTTTTTTAAAAAATGGATTGGTTTTTTATGATGAACTGGTTGTTGCAGAAGGGTTGTAGCAGACAGGTGTTGGTGTGCTGCACTTTTACTCTCATAGTTAAATTCTGAATTCTTGTAAATTGTTTCAAATAAGTCTTGTTTTAATACGAAAATTATTTTTTGACTTTTAAACTATAATCATTGTGTTTTAGTTATATGTTGTTTCAATGTGTGCTTTCAGATGCCTGGGAGACCCACATTGAGAGAAATGGGATGCAACATAAATAGTTAAAAGAACAAACAAACCCTATCAGTATTTACAATAATGGGCACTGGCCAAAATCATTATGGGATTGGAATCTGTCCACAGATGGCACCACTGCTGGCATGCTTCAGAGCATAGAAAAGTTACTCTTGTGGACGCCAAAAAATCAAAAAGGTTGTTTTTCCAAGTTCTGCTAAGGAACAGAACACTGCGACAAGCAGCATCACCACCATGCTTTGACTCACTGTTCTAATTGTGGGAAATGGCTGAGCATAACACTTCCACCTGGATGGAGCTAAAAAAAAAATTCCTGACTTCTCTGGCTTTATTCCAGTTAATTGCTGACAATAATAAGTGGTTCTGAGTCAGAGGCAAGGCATTTAATTGCTTGTCAGGAAGCCGATTTTACCATTCAGATTTATCTTTGTTATTTGCGAGGCTTGCTAGGGCCTGCCCACTTGCAGTTAAATTTGACAAACATAATCCATCTAGAAATATTTAGACACTATGCACTATCAGTGCACAATGAATCACTTTAAAGGGAAATGCCCGGCAGCTTAACCGATGGATCCTATTTTACCAAACATCAGGAGATCACATGCTTTTTAAATAGATATTTATAAATGTAGGTTGCAATTACATGTAATTAAAATTAGCAGAGGCTTTATAGTTGATTTCTGGTAGAAGTATATGTACTGTTTGTTCCATTGATTTCATTTGAAGTTTTTACATCTACCCTCCCCATTGGGATACCAAGGGCAGCAATTAAAGAAATACATATTTGTAAAAGTAAGTACAACAAGTAGAGTAGAGCTGGCACACCTTGAATTCTACAGTATTAAAACTACAGTGGTTACCACACTGAAATAATAGTTGCCATAAACTCATCAAGAAGACCACCTCCCTAATCTCCTGGGACAGGGAGTTCCGTAACTTTAGTACCAGAACAGAGAGGGCCCTCTCCTGGCCATGGAATACAGAAAAAAGCACCCTTGTCACTGCAGGCTTGTAGAGGAAATGGTCCTTTAGAGCAGAACCTCTCTAGCTGTCTGATGCAGTAGACCAGCAATTTCCTCCCAATGGGTCAAGACTATGCTGGTGCCATATTATTCTTGTCGTCTCATAGCTCCTTAGAAACTTGCCACCAACAGCTGGCAGCCAACAGCTTGTGGATTACCACCACTCTGCACACCACCACTTTGAGTTGCACAAGCACTTTTTAGGAGAGGAAATAGCACTTTATATACACAGGCTCTACAGTAATAACCCACATTTTGAACTAGGTTTGGAAATAGACCAGGAGCCAACATAACCACATTTTACACCAGGTGACATTTCTGAATCCTTCTGAAAAGCAGCCCTACATAATCTGAGGTCGATGTAACTATGGGAGTGGATGACCACAGCCAGACCTGCTTACTTGGCCTGAATGCCTTAGATGTCACAAGCTGGGATGAAACATTAAATTCATTTTTAATGTGAAGTCTTCGCCTTAATCTAGTGCTAAATAACAATTCTATTGCTCAAAGGTTAAAAATAAATTTTTACAGTATTAACTCTGTGTATGTAATTCAGCAAGCACCTACCTATCTACCTACCTCCCTGTCTTCCTTCTTGTCTAGGATGCAAGAGCCTGAAGATCTGCAGGTTCACTTGGTGAGGACACAGGAGAGAGCCTTCTCAGTGGCTGCTCATACCATGTGGAACGTTGTTCCATGGGAGGCTAAGCTGCCCCCCCTTCCTGTTCCCTTTTTGCTGACGGGCAAAAGCATTTCTCTTTAAGCAGGCTTTTATGTGAGCTAGGGAGCTTTTTATTTATTTATTAAGCTGTTTTTTAAAAAAAAAACATTGTTAGGTTTTTATAATTTTATATATATTTTAATGTTTTTAATTGTTTGAAATGTTTTTAACTTATGTTTGGAAGCCAGTTTGGCTCCCATTCTGGGAGAAATATAATAAATAAATAATGTTTACATAAGTACAGAATAAATAATAATGCAGCAGGAGCATTGTTCACATCCTCCATATGCTGGGATTTAATTTGCTGGTGGAAGTCCAAACTACAGCTATGCTACTCAGCTTCCCATTTATTTTTATAGGGATACTACCGGTTATTAAATATCCACTTCACTGGCATCAAGCTCATACCACTTCATAAAAAAACAAAATCCACAGGAAGACCAATCAGAACAATTTACAAGGTCTGCCAAAACTATAGTTTCGTCTTGTTTTTGCAAATTTACATTTACAGGAAACGGGTGATTATTTCTCAGATAAAAGAAGCATTTTTTTCAAACACTTCTAGCACATATGGAAAAGCTGGGATTGTTAGGCATTCATTCTCATAGCATCAGCTATGGCTATTTTTTTGATTACACTTCCCTAAATCCCGCAGCCAACATGGCTGGTGTGAAACCCAGTATAGCGTGATCAGGTCCAAGTGTCTCCTAAGTCATGAAACTCACTTGATGACTAGGGACCAGCTCCTTTCAACGCGACTCAAGCTGACAGAGTTGATGGAGAAGAGGGAAGCCCACATACACCACCTTGAGCTCACTGGAGAGAAAGTGGAAATAAGTAACTGCTGGCTGAGGAATTTTGAGAATCGTACAGCTGGGAGCAAGCTTTCCAAGCTCTGGATGTGGCTTATCATTACATCTGCTTTGTCATCCTTAGAACTTGATTAACACATTCCAAGGTCCTAAACCATGTTATGTTTAAAAAGGCCTATGGGTTTTGTTTTTTTTTTAAATTGCTGTTTAGAGGCCTCTCCAAATTGAGAGGGCTAAATTATAACTTACTTTCTTTATGAATAATGCCAGCATTGGGCCTCCTGTTACAATTCAAGAGGATCTTGAAATGAACTTGGAAACTTTAATATATTATTCTATTTACTGTAACTTTTACTATTAACTAACTCACTTTTACTTTATAACTAGCATATATACCTGGTGTTGCCCAGGCATTGTCTCCAATTCCCTGAACTGTCTTGTCCAATACCTGTAACTTTTCCCCATATTCCCCAATCTAATCCGTATTCAGATGTAATAACATACAGAGGTTTGATTCCTGAGGGAATACACTGCCCCCCTCCTTCTTGCTGCTAGGCCTCATCTCCACAGCAACCAGCCTATTTAAGACAGGCACAGTTGACTGGAGGCCAAGAGCTCTCTGGCTGAGAATTCTAAAGGCCTCTCCCTAAACTGCAAACCCTAGGATTCCATAGATCCTTCTTAGGCAGCCAATCATATGAGGTCTTCACCTGATAGAGACAAACAAACTTTGACTTTTATATATTAGATAATGGCATCCTTCAGCTGATTCCCCTTTTTTCTGTTGAGCTATTGTGAGCCTGCAGTTTCTGTAATTTTTTAAAAAATATGGATAAGTCAGGAAAACATGTTTGAGGGGATTTTTTTGTCCTCACATATCCATGTAATATATTAAGCTGTAGTATAGAAACTTGCATTTAGTGAATTGCGTGATTGAACTATGCAGGCAAAAGTTCCACTGTTGCTTAACAATTATTCTCCAAATATGCCAAAGGCTATAGCAATTTCCCAGCTTTGACCTCCAGCAAATTATTACTGCTGAGAAGCCTAGCAGTAGAAAATAATCTACTATTTGTGTAAGTATTGAACTATGGCCTTATTTGAACAAAAAGGGAAATGTAGGAAGGAAAAAGTGCCAGGTGGCCTTCTCCCTGCCTTCCAAGAATACAAGCAATTGATAAAGTGGCTGCTTCAGCCTTAAGTACAGATCAGAAGGGAGATCTTTTTATCTGTAAATTAAGATTTAAGTCAATAAACTGTAAGATTTGTACAAGCACATAGCTTTTCTCATTTTTGAAGAATTAAAAAACAAACAGGAACAGAATCACAGTGAAGAGAAACAAAAATGCAAAAGGAATGCACAACAAAGCTCTACCGTAAGCCACGTTGCTTTGATGGAAGTTCTCTTTGTTTTCCTGTAAATACTGGATATGAACATTGGCAAGGGTTTTTGCTCTAACAGCTAAACAAAAAAACCAGCCTCCATCTTCAAAGCACCACTGCACACAGCACCCAGTGGCAGCTGACAGATGCGGAGCTCCCCTGTGATGTGGAGTTTTAATGAGAGTCGAGTGAGAGTGGGTGGTCAGACTTCAAAAAGAAACCCAACTCTTCATCCTGTTCAGCTGTTATGCTCCTCCTTGGCATTTTGCAGAAAGCTAAGCTTCTCATTTTGCTGAAACAGCTGAACTGGAAAAATTTAAAAGTCTTGATAAAACAAAAAGTTGGGGGAGAGGGAGAGGCATGCTGTTTATCACTTTGAAGCAGTTCGCCATGTTTTGAAGAGGAAAGTACAACCCGACTCCTCTGCTGCTTCCTGCTTTTTGCAGGTGGTCTATTTCCCCTGCCCCTCTAATTCAAGATATGCTGGAAAGAAGAAATGTTACATAAATTATTTCTCTAACTTGGAAGAATTTAATCCAGTCTTGAAGCACACAGATACATGCTTTGCTAATTTACATTTTGTAGATCGGCAGGTATGGAAAGCTGACTGGAAATGTTTACTTTCTACTACAGCAATAGTAGTAGTAGCAGTAATGGTAACAACTAGTAGTAATAGTTGTTGTTAATAATTGTTTGGAGAGATTGAAAACAAAGCATCAAGTACCACATTGCAGATAACAGCAATCTATGAGGTATATTTAGTCAGTTCTAGTTATACTCTAAAGAGGTACCATACAATTGAAAAGCAAAAAGAAAAAGGGAAATTAAAATGACAAGGAGGTGAAACATATTATCTCTAAACTGAAGCATTATGAAAATAAAGTTTAAAAAAAAGATGAAGAAGACAGTAAACATGACAGAAGTCCACAGATGAAGACAGCAAATTATCTAATAAAACCAACAAAAAATGAGAATTTCTTTACATAAAATCCAGTTCAGACTGAATCACATATGAAGTAGACCCTCTGGCCTAAACCTAGTTGTTAGTCTCAAATCTAAGTCAATCCACTGAAACAACTGCAGAATGGCATGTCAACACTGATATAATAAATCCAGTTGATTCAGTGAGTGCTGGGCAAGATGGATATTTATCTTCACCCAGAAATGTGACGTACATTTAACCAAACACTGCCTTGGTCAAGTGCAAACTGCATTTCTTACAAAAGCCCAGTTCAAGACATCTTGCTGCATGTGGGGAAGTACAAGATGGAGCCCATACCACCACCAGTTTCATGTACAGAAGCATACATGTCATGTCTTGAGTGCCGAATCTTATTTCCACACTGATCACCAGACACTGTCCTTTCTCACAATGAAGAGCAACAAGGTAGCTTAACTGCTTTCCAAAATGTCAGTGCCCCTCCTTATCTCCATTTCTGTATCTATATTGCCTAGGAGGAGGGTTGCCCTGCCCTAAGCCTCTGAACAAACAAGAATACTCAAACCTGTTTTACATAGTATAGAAAACTTTTATTGATCATGATAATAAAAATACATGTGCCAAAATGAGTACAAATTTTTTTAAAAATTACAGATGTAGCAATAAAAGAGCATTTAAAGTTTATTTTTTTCTTCAGGGAATATTTACAACATTGTCAGCGTCTCCTCATTACTGCAAAAATACTGTGCACTGGAAATAAGGAAAATCACCAACATTCTTTGAGTAAGGTAATAAATTACAAAGTTATATAATGCAGAGAACAGAATACATTCAAAATTCAGCATACCATGTTTAAAACAAGAATTGGTCCATCAGAACTGCCCTCCTTATTCACTTGGCATTAACATCACTTTTTAATACAGTAGGTTTACACTGCATCCTGAACATCACCCACAAAGTGGAATGGAAAAACTAGGGCTGCTTCTCAAATTAACTATATTGACTTAAAAATGCAATTACCAGAACAAAAAGTCAAATATGTAGAAAGTTATAAAAGTACAACAACGTTACTGTCATAGAACTGGATACATCACTCGTCACTATTGTCATTACTCACTTGTGAGAAGTGCATCAATAAAAACCATAGGCAAAAGTCTACAAATTGTGACTAGGCTTGGTAGCCAAGGATAAATTACCACTAGCCTGCAGGGATTTACTAAAAGTGCTTCGAAACATAGGAAGAACACCCTTTCAGCTGACAAAGTACAGCATTATCTCTCCTCTAAACAGAATGAAAGAGAAGAGCTTACAAAGGAGATGCCAAGACTTTCCCTGCCTCTGATTCTCTGTGTTCTTCTTTTTTAAAAAAAATTAAAGCAATGCCCCCTAATCCTTGCAAGAATACTATACATAAGAAAACAGTCTTATCCACCTTAAGTATCAGTTCTGATTTTTGTATCTCCTATCCAGAGCTTTTAAAAAATAAGTTCCCCATACCTCTTTTACAAACGCAACTCCCCAATCGCACTTCCTAGAATTTAGGCATGACCAAGCATCTATAGACAGTAAGATCTGCATTACTGTCTCTGGAATACAAACACAATATCTTACAGCTTGTACTGCCTTTGCAGAGTTGAAAGTGCAAATCCTTGTTGGTCACAGTTTTATGTAGACTGTGTTCTTTGCTCTCACCCCTGTATGTCTATGTGCCTTCAAGCTGCCTGTGACTTATGGTGACCCCATGAATTTCATAAGTAGGGCTTAATTTGTACAGTCACACAGCTCAACAAAAAACCTGCAGCACTTTTTCCTTCTGCAAGGAAATCCATTTCTTTTTGATTTCCCTGTTTGAGCAATACTGTCTTTTTTGTTTGATTTTTGTTTGATTTTTCAAATCTTCTCTAAGTCAGTAGAAGCTAACCTAGAAGCTTCTCATTTTTCCTGACCTAATTAGAGGTAATGGCAATGAACCAAACACAAAAGGGAGACACATCTTCACTGGGAGCTGAGAGATTTGCCATTTACAGACAGCACCTCTGACAACATGAACAGGAGTTTGGAAAGGAAGAGAGATGGAACTAGAGAAATCCTGCATAAGAGGACACAGAAGAAATTTTGAAAGAGCATGGCTAGGTCCCTTTCAGACATTAGGAGAAACTGCACGATTAGTGACTTAGCAACAGAGGCGATCCTGGCAACCTAATTTACTAGCTCATTAAGGAGAAATACTGGAAGGGCAGTCTGTTTGTCTTCAAAGGAGCAAAATGCTGCATCTGCTTTTTGCTTGAAGTTACTCAGCAGAATTAAATTCACAGGGATACTATGACAACTATGGTTGAATCCTGACCACAGAACTACTCTTCCAAGGTGAAGAATCTAACTATTACATATACAAACTATTTAATCTAGTTTGCAAAATCAAATAGAGCACCATAAGCATATGTTTTTACAAAACTTTTGCTGGTTTAGACTACATATTAGGAAGAAACATTTTAGTAACAAATGTATAATTTAAATCATGTTATGTAACACTGTAAACCACATAAGCATTATTTTGTCTCATGTTTTACCACCAAAATTTCTGGAAGAAATTATTATTTATGTCTTTATCATATATCCACACTATGGTTGGTATTCTGCATCTTAAGAAGAAGGCACAGCTGCTCTTCACCATCCATGAAATGGTTACTGCATTTGCTGGCATATAAGACTCATTTCCCCCCAAAAAAAATACTGTTTGAAAATGGGGGGTGTCTTATAGGCTGGTGTGTCTTATACACCAGCAAATAGGATAAACTGTAAAGCATGGGTAGGGAATCTTTGCCCCCACCACTATTTGGACTTCAACTCTCAAAAGCCCCAGCTAGCATGGCCATTTTAAAGGCTGTGGGAGGAGTAGTCAAACACATCTGAAGTGCCAAAGGTCCCCCAGCCCTGTTCTAAAGAAAAATGAACTAAATCCTACTGTTTGCCTTCCTGCTAAGAAGCAAACTGTTTAGCACTCTAGGACTGAGGAAATCAAGTTGTCTCAGTCTTGAACTGGAAGGAATGAACACAATCTAGCTGTGGAAGCATTTGGGATACTGAAGTCTGCAGTCACAGTCAAATCCAGTGTAACACAAGAAAACTACGAAAGATTATCCAGTGAAATCAGAAATGCCAAAGAGAGTTATCCTCTCCTCTTTTTACTGGCCATGTCTCATGGCTGCAGAGCAGGCAATCCAAGGTTTGAATAAACAGTAAAGCCTGACAGCTACAACTCAACTGAATCTAAGGAGAAAAACTTTCAACTTCTACTGCCCTATAGAAGGTCCTACCAATTTCTCCCTAAAAAAGTTTTACCACAGAACCCTAACAGACCAGGCAAGATCATCAGGGAATCCATGGCCCTGGTACATATGAACCACTCAGTTGTCAGCAACAAGAGTCTTCTGAATGCTCTTTATTCTAGGTCAAGAGATTACATTTAAGCAACACAGCAGCTATTTTACTGATCTGGAATAAGTGCCACAGTGTGGAAAAATCTGAGCCTGCATTAAACTGGATAATTCTACCTGAAGTCTAAAATGGAGAAAATACATTTCTTCATTTTTCCAAACCTGATTTACTACTTGCAGCCTCCAATATGTTAAATCACTGAAGGAGTTTAGAAGTCATGAAGTCTCAAAATTTATAAAATGCAAAATTCATGACTCATGGCTTCTGGCAAAAAAAAGGCAATCTTGTTTAATTTCCCAAATTAAACTTTTTTCATCTATAGGAAGTATTTAAAAACTACATATAAAAAATTACAGCCTGAGTCATCAAAACTTCAAAAATACTGAGCTTCACAGTTATTGGGTACTTTAAATTCTCTATTCGATGAAGAAAAGATTAAAAAATAGAGTCCAGTGTTAATTTTTGCGGAACCCCACCTTACAAATGTAATTGCTATAAAGTATTTAAGTTTCAAATTAGGAAGGCAGAAGTTGACTAAGTATCTTGGTTATTGTCCATAATGTCTTAAAGTAATTGGTTATTCCCATCTACCCTTATCATCCTAGAAAAAATGAAGTCTTTGGGAGAAATTTATATTAAGCATCCTATAGCTCTATCAGTGGCAACTGGTGGCCCTCAAACCAGTGGGGCAGTGAACCCACTGTAGGCTTCCATGTCAAAGGAGCAGTCCAATACAGTGAATCTATTTTGGACACAAAATTCTGCACCTCAGTCAGTTTCTTTACAGTTTGGATAAAATATGGAGCAGAATCACCACTGCCACTGACATGGAAGCCATTAGCCACCACTGAGTTCTATGCAGAACACATTTAAAATAGCTGGTTTAAACTTCTTTAAATGCAAGAATCCCTTTCCCATTTCAACTTAGAGCACTACAAAATAGTGCTAATGGCCCACACTTATAAGTCAGTCAACCAAGGGTTCAAAAATAACAATTAATTTCCTTGAAAAAGCACCAGAACTTAGGCCCTTTCCACATGTGGGGGGAACAGGCGAAAACACCCGAAAACGGAGCTTACTAGCAGCCGGGCAAGTCTGTCGCCATGCGCAGCAGCACGAGCTCACTGCTCCACAGTCCTCCAGCATCCCAAATGGCAGGTTCCAGTTGGTGGAGGCTCTCCACCAACCAGAGCAGCTCATCAGCTGGAAGCCCGCCCCCGGCAGATCTGCAGGCACGCACTTGTGCGCGTCTGCAAATCTGCTTCTGAGCCGGGCGACAGAGCGGCACGGGGTTGTGCGCTCTCTGGTTTTTAAAAACCTCTGAAAAGAGGTTTTTAAAAACCACGCTGCGCGACCAGCTCCGGTCACTCCTGCGTGGATTGAAGTGTGGAACTACAAAAAGTAGTCCACGCCACACTATGGTGCAGAAGACCTCTGTTGGAGGTCGCTCTGCACCATTTTAAAATGCTAATGTGGAAATGGTCCTAGCAGCAACACAGATGCCTGCAACTTAGGACTCTGAACCAACAACAACCCAGTGTCCTCACTGCAATTATTATTCTTTCATGCATTTATTAGCTGCCTGTCAAAGCTACCATCTTTCTTTATCAGACTAAAGTTCTACTACACAAAGATAATACCAGAACTTTAGCAAGAGCAGAGTCTTCAGTAGCCTCCTGGCCAGTATCTTATGTACTGTTAACTCAGAAAGAATTACAAAGATGACTGAATAACCATTTACCTTAGTAGATGGTAAGAAAGGGTGAAAGAGGACAGAAACAGCTGGTGTTTGGTGATTACCCAAGGACCCTCTGGGGGCCAAAGGGACTGCTAAAAGAAAGCACTGCAACTTCTTTAAAAGGTGAAGCACCTGGTAAAATTATCTTTTCTTTTAGGCAACAAAAAAAGACATACTGAGCAGTTTGGAAGGGTCAATGGTCTCAAAATCAGCCAAGAAGGGCCAGATAGAATCCCAAGGATGCATTTTCCTACCTTGAGATGGGAAACAGGATTATGTATTAGTTGAAGGATTTCAAGTCACTGCATATAGTGCTGCACCTTAAGCAAATCCTTAAAAACAGGCTGCCCTTGGCTGTAGCACAACTGTTTATGATAATCTGAATTTCAGGTTTTAAAACAGCAAATAACACATCTCCCAGGAAGCTGCAATAATTAAGTTTTCTCAAAATATTTCAAAATATCAGCTTCTCCTTATTAACTGAAATGTAGCCTGGCATACAGTTTATCCACATGACAGTTATAGATCTGATGCGATTTCAGCCATCATGACTCTGCCCTACAGAATTGTGGGATTTACAGTTTGATGAGATATTTAGAATTCTCTACTTGGAAAGCTCTAGTGTACTATCCTAAACTACAGAATGATTTATCAGAGAATTCTAAGTATGTTGTCAGAGTGCAAAAACCAGGATTCCACAGGACGTAGTCATGACAGCTGAAGAGATATCAAACTGCTACAACTGTGTATTGCTAACACATTCAAGAATGTACAAAGTGGTAGGTTACATTCTGCCCTTTTTCCCTCTTAGATCTACAAGTAGCTGGTACACTTTTGGAGTGTGAACAACTAGTAATCACTAGGCATTATTACAACAAAATGTTAGTTTTGCCTGAAGTGCAGTCTAAAAGGAAGTGTGTAGTGCTTGCTTGTAAGACACAATGCAACAGTCATTTCCAGTGTAACAAGGAATCAATCCATTTCATGACCTGAAGTTATTCACAGTAGCATTCTTCACCTTTATCAATTTGAACTATGACCAGACTCCTGAGCTTTTCTTGAATCTGAAGAAGAGTGGGAGAATAGCAAGACTGACCCTTTGGTGCTGCCTGGTTGGGAAACATCAAGGTGTGGATGACTTACTTGGAGTGGTACAGTTTCAATAAAGTCACTTTTAGGAGTTGCTCTGTTGTGTACAAAAAGAGAAATATTAGACATCAAATGTCATGACAGATATGCTACAGATAACAAAACAAGCATTAAAAGAATACACAACATTAAAAAATGAGGCCCAATGGACTACTCAATGCACAGGGATCACATGCTCTGCATGTGTGATGCTCAAAGCCTAGCATCTCCAGTAAAGATCTTCAGGGATGGGAAAGATCTCTACATCTCAGACAGAGCAGTTACTGCTACTCAGAGCTACCATTATGGACTACACAGACTCATGATCCATCTCTGAATAAGGCATCCTTACCTACTAAGCAATCAAAATATCAGGCTTGTTATCCTGTAGTGCAGTAATTTACAGCAGCTGGACTGGGACCAAGGTCAGCAGACTTTTGGGCCTGTTAGCCATAGGACCCACTACATTGTGGTTAGAACAGGCTTAGAGTAGAATATCTAAGAGAATTTTTTGCTTCAGTAAAAGTTGTATTAATGTATATTTTTATGTGTACAGCATTTCAATATGCAGTGCATTTTAAAAACATTTCTACTATTTTGTCCTTACTAGAACCTCCTGAAATGGATTTTATTTTGTAACTGTTTAAGTGATGCAACACAATACTGCACCATCTTATGAGCAAGATCAAACAAGCCTCCTGTATCTAAATCCAACAAGATTGCACAGGCTGTTAATGTTGTTGCAGAGACTATACTCAAGCAATCTATGTAATCGAACCTATGAGCTTCTGTTGAATCAAGGTGTCCCACTGCTAATGTCTGCTGTTTTGGTTAGTCTAATCTTGAAGCTTATATTGCAACTCCCAAATCAACAAACACTGGACACTGCCCATCATCTGTCTAAACCAGTGGATCCCAACACTTCACTTTCGGATACAGATTATGTAATTGTGTAAGAAAATCCTTCTCTTTTGTCACTGATCAGTTCAATTGTCTACCCAGTACAGCTGCTGTAGCTTCATGGGTAAAAGCTTGTTTATTAATGAAGCATAATTTTTCTCTGGATGTTGCAAAAAAAAAAAAAAGATCACACATTAGCTACAATGTAAACTAAGTAGAAAAAAAGAGTGCTCTACCTTCCTTCAGCCATTTTCTTCATGCTTTCTGAGAAGCTGGTATTTTGCATATTGTCAGCCTTGCCACTCTTTTCTACTTGTTCCAAAGGCACTTTAGGACTGGTTACCATTGGCAATCCACTCTGCTCACTGTGGGCAAACTCCTCCTCCTCCACTTTCTGCCTGGGTGTTCCATCTGCTTCCAAATTTCTCTCAGATGATTCTGGACAGCTTTTAATCTCAGTGAAAGTCTCTTGGCTCAGGTAATCATGGTTTGCAATTGCTACTGCAGAAGTGCCATGATTGGTTGTGACACCTGTGCTGGTCCCCATTGATTTTGAAATTACCTTCAGCTTGTGACTGCTGGATTTGTAGTGCTTCTTTCTATGCTTTGCTTTAGAGTTGTGCTTTAAGAAAAATTCACATGACTCTTGCAACACTCTCCGGCTTTCACTGATTGGGCTGAACAGGAAGAAGACAGACAATGTATGCTGATTAACATCATCTTCTACAATTATTTAGAAGATGTGCCAATTGTATTCAGATCTGAAACTCCCTTCTTATTGACATCAATGTTAAAACCTCTATTGATTTAAAATTGTGCCAGACTGCAGTCTTAGTCATTTTAATCTGTTTGTAGGGAGCAAGGTTACAGAAATAGTACATACATAATACTAATATGCAAAGAACAGTGCACATTTGTCATCCTTCCAAGGAGTTATAAGCTGGGTAACTATTATTTTTCCCTCTTATACAAAGTCAAGAGATGGAATAATGCCTCTAGCAATCAACATCCTGCCAGAATAATTTTTAAACTAAATTATAAGAAACACATTCTTTCCAAGTTATTGGCTATAGGAAGAGAAGAGGAGTATGTGATTTCCCACAGGTAAACTCTATGGTCAAACTGGGATATGAACATAGTTCAATGTCCAATGTTCTAAGCACTGGAGTATGAACTGCACAGATTGGAATGAGCCAAATACTGTACAGGAGAGAAACAAATAGTCTCATTACATCCTACATTGATGGGAATTGTTAGCCAGCTACATGTCATCCTCAGCCCTGCCTGAGCTCAGAACAAGAATCCTATCTAGTCAAGGGGTGGAAAGCCTGTAGCACTCTAGATCAGTGGTGTTCAAAAGAGATGGTTTCTGAACTAGTGTCAGTCCTTGAGCTGTCAGCTACCAGTCCCTAGAGAGTTTCCAGGAAAGAAAGAAAGAAACAATTGTACCCAATGGACACAAACATAGTGCTGATCTCTGACACACACAAAAAAACACCCTGCCTGTTCCTCACACCAGATAAACAGAGAAGCACTCCTCTAGGTTTTGTTGGGAGTACAACTCTCATTATCTCTGACAACTGCAGTCTAGACTGTTCAGGGCTGAGGAGAATGGAAACCAATATTCAGAGTGCCACAGGCTTTCTAATCGTTATCTTGTCTAACGTCCTTTCTCACAATGGCCACCTAAATACCACTCAGAAGCCCAAAAGCAGAACATGAAGCCAACAACACACTCTAGCAAATGTTGTCTGAAGCAGTACTGCTCTGAAAAATTGAGGTTCCATTTAACTATCACAGCTAAAGTAAAAGGCACTTATAGAACAACTGCCCTTGAAAGTGAATTCTTACCTTCTGTGTGATAAGTGACAAACTACTAACCATCTAGGCCCTCCTCAAGTCTTATGTTCCTCAGCCTCTTTCCTTTCAACCATTTCAACTCTGTATAGTCATTTGCTTCCAGTTTCCAGACCTCTGTCTCCTCAGCCTCTCCCTCCCAACAATACCCCCTGAGTTTTTCCATACAGACCCAATTCCTCAGCCCACTTTCCCCCTCAACTGCCTTCCTTCCCCCACCCATTATTCCCGCAGGCCTGCACCTGCTTCCCCTTGCTTCTCAGACTATTGCTGGTTCTATTCTTCTTCCTGACAGGAAGACATTCCATTGAATAGCCTTACAGTTTGGGCCCACGTTGCTTATTGTGGCATTTGAACATGTCCATTAGAAATTCATGATGCAAAGAAATTTAGGAGAAAGTAATGTGGAAGACTATACATAAGAAAAATTGTGCATCCTCTACTAGTAACTATAAAAGATAGATGCTGTAAGAATTTAAGCAAAACAGAAATCTCTCTCTGTGGGAAGTTACATGAGATAATGATCTTAAAGACAAGAAATTCTTAACCATCTCCAGAGAACTTATAGTTGTCTGCTAGGTAGCACAGTAAAACATACAATTAAGTCTCCAGACAAAATACAGAACAGACTCAAAGAATTCATGCCAGCAGTGCATGGTGCAGACAAAAGGAGACAAACATGACTTCACAGAGCCCAAACCCCAATGCTCAAAATTAAGCAGCTCAGCATCTCCTGCAAAACAAGGAAAGAAACAAACTTGTGTGTGGGTATATGTGCCTTCAAATCACCTGTCAACTATGGCAACTCCATACCCTAAAGGCATCAGATCTTATCTGATCTCGGAAGTAAGTAAGATCATCCTTGGTTAGTACTTAGATAAGAGACCACCATCAAATACCTGATGTTGTAGGGTATACTTCAGAAGAAGGAACTGGCAAAACCACCTCTCAGTATTCCTTGCCTAAGAAACCTCATGAGATGTGTGTGTGTGTGTGTGTTGTCTGTCTGTCTGCCTTCAAGTATCCTATCAACTCATGGTGAGCCCATGAATTTTCTGGGGTTTCTTAGGCAAGGGACACTTAGAGTGTTCTTGCTATTTCCTTCCTCTGAAATATAGCCTACAACATCTGGTATTTGCTTGCAGTCTCTTAACCAAGTACTAATCAGGGATGATCTTGCTTAGTTTCCAGGACCATACAGGAGTTGGTGCCTTTAGAGTATTTAGATCTTCCTGGTAAGAACCAACTTACCAAAGGAAGATTGATTTTGGGAGAACTTTAATCATGATTAATAGTAACCAACCCCAATCACTCAGGCATAATCAACAATAGAGGGAACTTCTAGACTTTGCAACATACACCCAAAGTCAGGTAGTGACTGTTTAACACACAGTTTTGAAAGCCAGCCCATTAACACTGTTTATGGTTTTAAGCACTTCATTTGTAAATATTACCCAAAAAAATTAAAATCAAGAAGGGTCTTACTCTCTTTTGCGATTTCTGTTGAAGAAATTTGCCCATTCAGAACAGGTCTTTTTGCTTCCCACCCAGAAGACTGGAGAAATGCCAACAATTAAGGTCATCAGATATTTCATCAGAAACAAAAATATTTCAGGCCTTGCTAATATCTTGACCTGGAAAACAATCACTATTCATTAAGAATTCAATAGAAAAATGGTCTTCCTGCATTACACATAAGAGGACAACATAATCAGCAACACAATAAGCACTTTCCAGTTTTATTTCAGCTTTGTTTCACCCAGGCACTTAAATTGGTTCCATTAACCTGACTTGCCCAAGAACCCCTGGAAATTGCAGTGCTGCAAAGGGTAACAGTGGGGATACAAACCTTGTAGAAACATTCTGAACAGTCTTATTTTATGACACTAAGAACATCACATCCTCAAATGAGAAGGAATTACAAAAAAAAAACAAAACCTAACCCTGAAAAATGATCTGTTCCAGTAGTCCAAATAAGTTTACAACACAACAAGCCCAGAAATCCTGTAGAACCCTAAAGAAACTTTAGAACTTTCCTACTTTTTTAACATTAAAGACAGATACAAATAGGCCACTGCTGTCAAAATTCCAAAACATAGCTATACCGTATGAAAGAAGGAAATAAAACAAACAACAATAACAACAAGAGGAAAAGTGTGAGTGATTATTATGTGTGGAGAACAGCACTAGCCAACATGGTTGTATCATCTCAGTATAGTGGAAAGATGACAGATCTGATGAGCTGCAGTTAATTAGATCAGGCAAAATCTTCACAATGCCTGAGGATAATGTACAAGGGTTTTTTTCTGCTGTTCACTGCAAAATTAATCCATTCCTGTACCTGGCAGGCTTTTCAAAGGCCATCTTCAACTCATGCACCTACTTGTCTGTCTCACCTAGGTCTCTAATTTTATTTTAATGTATCTTGGCAAATTCAACCATCTCTATTATCCTGGTCTAGAGATGAAGAATTCCCAGAAATGTTGAAACCATGGAAACTTTCTTCCCCTTGCAGAGATTTTCTGGAACATCAGTTTATTACTTTAGGAATATAAAATACTTTATGTATAAAGTAGTATGGCATGAAGCTATCATGCCTGACATTAAAAGTAATGCTGACATTAAAAGTACAGCTTATTCAGAAAATGGATACAATTTGAATTCACTTTTTAAAATTTTATCTTTTGTTACAAATGGAACTGAACATCCTGAACTATAAGGAAGGCCTGAAATACAATGAAACTTTTTGGTACTGCCACTTTATGAGGAGCAGGAAAAAAAAAAAAAAATCCCACAAAACATTAGTAAAATATAGAAAATTATTTTATGTCCACAGTCCTCCATAGTGTTGAGCTGATACACTCATTCCTGTAAAAAGAACTGAGAAAAGGAAACCAAGACCAAAAATTGCAATAATGTGAAATACTATATAGAGTCTACCTACAAGTCTGTTGCATAGTTTATAATGTAATGTGGACATTTTAAATATTTAATATATTATTCTAAAATAAAATACATTATTGCCCCTAATTCCCAATTTTTCAGGAAGAAAGTCTTCAGGAAAACAAAATCCAATTTTTTCCAGACCTCCTCATCTCTATTTGGATTTATTTTCATTAGTCTGAGAAGCATCAGCTAGTTGAAGTCACAGACTTTTCTTTGAGTGGACTACTTATTTCCAGAACGTTGGTGCAGGTTCATTGACACTAGCCTCCAATTTTCTTATGACTTTCATTTCAGTGGCCACAGCTATCTTTTTTAACATGCTGGCAGGGAGCTGGTGAGGCAGGATTATGTACTTTTCTATTTTCCTATTTGTGCTTGCTGGTAAGGGATTCTGGAACCGGCTGTCTACCTTGCCTGTTGTAGACAAACATATGCAGCTACAGTAGGATCAGTTAGAGTAGAATGCTGCTCTCACTCAAGCTTTGTTTACAGGATTGTTTACTGCATGCATTTTGCTGTAACCTGATGCTGAAAATCTCCTTCTCCAGTCCTTCTTCACCATTATCCCAGTGCTGATGCTAATTAAAAACTTCCAGCTAGACACTGCATGATGAGGGGGGCTAGACAGGTGTTAGAAGACTTTGTAAGAAGGAGTTTCTTTGTCATAGGCTTTGTTAAGTGAGTATGCTTGTACTTTCATTTGGTATTTAGGAAGAATACCAATTTGTTCATAGCGATTTCCTGACTGTCAACACTACATGTCAAGAATTTTGACTGCCCCTTATTGTAATTTTGAAAACCTGCCAACACCAAAATATATACAGCACAGACAAGACTTTCCCATCTATTTCACTGGATAGAAAAGCACATTTTACCTGCTAGTTCTAAAATGCATTTACTCATTCAACATCTCCTTGTTAAGAGATGTTGAATGAGTAAATGCATTTTAGAACTAGCAGGCAAAATGTGTTTCAAGGCCTAGCACTGTGGTCTAGTATTATACGTCATTTTGTTTCATACTGAGTAGAAGAATCTTGCTTCTAACTTTTTTTTATTTATATTGAGGTTCAAACCTAAAAATCACTAACAGTTCTGGAGAGTTCTATAAAACTGTAAAGAAATTCTACAAGTGTGTTTGGTATGTACACAAAGGGAGAGCACAATTCAATAGTTACAAGTACCACGCAAGGTAAGAGACCTTATCACTGAAGGTTCTTTCACATACCAAAAAAAGTACACACCACTAGGCAAAACAATACCATGTGTATTGTTGAAGCAAATCTCCAACAGTGCACAGATGTGCAGAAACAATCATGCATCGTGCAATCAAACTCTTTGTTATTCAGGTATATGCTGTGCAAGTATTTAATGCTTACCTGATAAGGACAGGGAATATGGAACTCATCACAGTGGTCATACACCCAAGTGATTTCCCAGATCTTCCTGTACACTTGTTCATAGATGTAGCATCCCAAGAGCATTACTAGAGGTACAAGGTATAAGCCACTGAAGACGCCAATTCGAATCATGAATTTCTTCAGCTTTTCTTGATTCCTGCCATCATGCTGTATGACTTGCCGCACATGATTTAGAGAAATTATTCCTGCTAGAAGAAGAGACAAACCAACAAAAACACAAAGGCACAATGGCAAAAGGACAAAGAATCGAGATGCATCTAAGTCATAGAGGCCAACAAAACAAACGCCACTGATGTTATCACCTTCCACTTTGTTCATGGCCAGAAGCATAACAGTGAGAAAGCCAGGCATGCCCCAGGCAATGGCATGGAACCACATTGCTTTTTGTTCAATAGCTTCACAACTCCATTTGCGTCCAGCAGCTAGGAACCAAGTGACTGTGAGAATCACCCACCATACAGTGCCAGCCATTGTGAAAAAATACAAGGCCATAAAAATAATTGTGCAGCCTTTGTTCTGGGAACCAAGAACAACTGTTGTACCAAGCTGTAGTTTTTCATCTTCTTGACTGCAAGCTGTTCTATTTCCCAAGAGAAACCCAAGAAAGTAGACAAGAGATACTATGCTGTAACAAACAGAATAATATATGATTGGCCTCTCTGGATACCTGAACCGTTTAACATCAATCAAAAATGTAAGGAATGTGAACAGAGTGGCACATAGGCAAAATATTGAAACAATCCCAATGAAGCTTTTGGCAACGTCTAGTTCATGGTCACTGAAGTACATGTTCGGACATGGGGGTGCACACTGATCAATTCCCAAAAACTTGTAGCCTTGTCCACCAGAGGTCTGCAGGTGACGTGGACACCAAAATCCATAATCTCTTCTAGGTTGTTCTGGGGTCTTCCGTGCGCCATGGGCTCTAGTGGTTGCTGAAGCAGTGACAGCAGCAGTTTCATCACAATCCTCCAACCTAGAAAAAAAAGGAGAGAAAAAAAAGGTTAAAAGATTGCTGAACTGGTCTACAATCTATGGCGGTGATGGGAAACCTTCTGCAGCCCAGGAATTTCTAAATTCCAGTTTAGGAAGCATATCAGGGACTGCATTCCAGGAATGGTGCAGAGCTAATGCAAACTGGGGCAGAGCCAGAAGCAAATTTTAACAGTGTTCTACAATATAGCACTTTCAAGCACCCAAAATCTTGCCTGACTGCACACAGTGACCCTTTCACCATGCAAAATTTGCAATGACTGGAAATGAGGGCAGAACCTCCATGGGTAGGAAGAGAAACTTGTACAGACAAATTAAGTCTATGGTCAGGAGGTTCCCCAGCATGATCTATGCATAGATTCTATGGGCTTCATCCACTGTCTGCTGCAGCCTTAAAAACAGATTATTCAGCTATTTTTGTTTAGGATTAAACTTTAAAGAATAGAAAGAAACTGGAAAAGAGATTCCTCATCCACTACACAGAGGCATTCCCAATCCCTGCCTGGAAGCCAGTGGGGAGAAGAATCCCTGCTCTTGACTCTAATCAGAGATAATAGCCGAGATTTCCCCAAGTACTATTCCTTCTCAGCTGGAAAGATAAGCAGGGCACCAAATACTTCCCCTGTTCCCTTCACTGAGATGCTGGCTGGAAGAGTGTTATTTCAGCTAGCACTATGGCCAAGAAGCTAGTTTTGCTGTGCAGGGCTTGCTCTGAATGGACAAAGTGTGCATGTAACAAAATCAGCTTCTTGAACAGATAACCAACTGGAAGAGCTTCAGCCAGCACTTTTGATGGGGACCCAGCAATGTCAAAGGGGCTTGGATCTCACCACTGGTATCATCTGGCCTGTAGAAGAGTCAGGGAGATCATTCAGCTCCTCAACCAAATGTGGTTCCCCACTCATTTTAAAGGGAACATAACCTATATGTCTACTATGTGCAAAGCATCTATTACATACTGAACTTTTTAAAATTAAGCTCTCAAAGCTTTTTCTTTCAGTTACTCAATCTGAACTAACTTTGTTTTTATACAAATAAATACACACATTACACATTACACGCCTGTTGACTATGCAGCTACTCCTCCAACTGCTGTGGATTCTATATCCATGGACTGAACCAACCAAGGCTTGAAAATATTTCCCTCCTCCCAAAAAACTCCAGAAAGCGAACTCTAATTTGCCATTTTATATAAGAGACACCATTTTACTACACCACTATACATAAATGGGCTTGAGCATCCATGACTTTTGGTTCCCACAGGGGGTCCTGGAAACAAACCCTAGCAGATACCAAGGGCCCACTTTATTTGTAATATGTTTGTATATAGTCTGGTAGTTTAGAAATAAAATCACAACTGGATAAAATCCATATTTTAAAAAAGTGTAGTGGAAAGCCATACAAAGGAGAATAGACTAGTACATGAAATCATACCAAAACTACAGTGGATTAACTTGCTTGTCCAGCACCACAAAGACAGGAATCAAAATGCACAACCTGAGGGAAAGCCATTCTACAATTCTAGATCATCAACCAAAAACAGCATCCATGGGAAAGATGGTTATTTGGCCTCCAATAAAATCCAAAATTAGGTCTCCACATCTCATCACAAAATTTAGGGTTCAAATCTATAGATTTCACTCTAAGCCATCAACTATGCATGTGAATCCAATGGAAAACCAAAATAAGATGTTCTACAAATCTAAAACCACAAATACAAGAATCAGAAACAGAGAAGACTAAAACTGATGCAGTTAGGGAAAATCTTGTACAGATAAAAGCAAAATGAAACAGCATCATCAATCAAGGAAGGCATTCTGATAAAAAGACATCAGAAACAAAAAATCCTAAAAGACAGGGCCAAGTGTGCCATACTTGAAAAGCAATCCACATTATCACTAAAGATAAGGTGGTGAGCCATCCTCTGAAGTTCTCTCCTTCAAGGAGGGTATGGTATAGTCTCTGTCTGTACAATTAAAGCAGGAGGAAGGGGTGTACACAGCATAGCTGGGTAAAATGTGGCCCACAGGTCACACATGGTCCTGCAGAGCCCCCAGAATAGCCTCCCTGCAACATGCCCCGTATTTTAACTTTCAAAAGCCTCCTCAGGCCTTCTGCAGGACATGGGGGCAATTATACCCTGGCCTCCTTTACAATTAGGAGGCCTTTTTCAAAATGACCAATGATTCCAGATTAATTCTGGTTTTGGAAAAAAAGCCTCTTGGGCCCAAAATAGAGGTTGCCTAGTTGCAGAGCTGGTCTTCCAAGCAATGGAGGGAGGCATGTGTAAAACCCAGACTCCTACACTTACAGAATGCAGACTTGGTTCAGTTAGTATGGAAGATGTACACTTTTAAAAAATAAATATATTTGACCCCTATACAAAAGGCAAATGACAACCCATAGTGATCTGGAAGGCTACATGATTCCTACCCCTAGAATATATCCATGTTTTAAAAGGGTAATAAAAGAGTGTTGTCTCTACACCAGACTTTTGCTTGCAGATACTAGTACCACTATTTGTCTTCCACAAGTGGAATATAATTGCTCACCCTCCCTTACATCAGGACATTATAGACTGTTTTAACTGACAGCTAGATCTCAGGTTTAAGAGGTTTGGAAGGACAAGAATACATCCTACTCCAGGACAAGAAATGATTGTTCCAAGTTCCTGTTTCTCCTTTTCATGGCCATGGCAATAAGCTTACAACACTATTTTGTAAAGTGAATAATGACAACACTATGACAATGCCACCTATGACTATTTCCTACTCAGTCATTATGGGATGATGTTCCTATATGGTATCAAGAATCGCACTGATTAACCTTTTGGATATGTTGCATCAGTTCAAAGAGGAATATACTGAGCACTGATCAGGACTGTATGTTCAGAAGAGATGTCTTCAGTGAAAGAATCAGAAAAAATGAGGCCCTTTCTAATGTCAACTTAGTTTGGGCTCTTCAGTTTAGTAATTCTGAAAAAGTCTGCTAGACAAATTATGTGCTCTTCAATGATGGTGAACAGAAAGGCAGAAGAGGATTCCATTACAACATGATTTTAATAAATTATTTGATAAGGATATTCTTTCTAGGGTCTCCCTCTTTTCTTTAAATTTACTCTTATCCACCTTCACCATCCACAATGCATGCTAGTCCTATCTGGAGAAGTATGGGTTAAGCACTCTCTGAACACAGAGAAGCTGGGACAGCAGATTTTGCTCTATAAATAAATATCCATGTTAATATACATAGAGAATACATTAGTCCAGCTCATGACCAGGAGTATGAAATACAGTCTTTTCTTTCCTGAAATATACATAAGCCCTGAGTGCTGCTCTTCTCCCCATTCAAGAAGGAGCAGGGAATCTTCTTTATCACATAAATTTACTTTGCAGGAATCAAGCTGTTACAAGGTATTCTATGTCTACACCAAACCCACTTGATTGCTGTCTCCTCAAAAGGAAGAGAGGGGAGTAGGAGAAATGTATCAGATTGTCACCAAAGAAGGTATAAATGCAACTTGCCTGTGTGGAAAAAGGGAGGGGTTTGTGTGGGCTGGCTGCTCTGCGATATAGAGAAGCATTCTGCTGATAGGAAATGCATGAACTTAGGCTGAAGCCCAAGTAAAATCCAATGAAATTAAAGGACTGAATTAAAAGCACAGTACCTGTTGCATTCAAGCCCCTCAGGCCACGTGATTCCAAAAGTGTCCATGAGTTGTTTACAGTCAGAGTAAACTCTTTCACAAAGACTTCGGCATGGATGAATCACATGCGCTGGTTCCATACAGACAGGCACAAATGCTTTGCAAAAAAATGCACGGGCATCTGGTGAACATTCAAAATTCAAAAGAGGAAGGAATGGCTTTGGGAGAGGAGACAAAAATGTTTTGATTAGAAAGGTGACAAAGTAACATAGCAAAGCCAAGCAAACTTTGACTCAACTTTAACTACCTTGTGTTTGTTTGTTTGACAGAATTGACACTGGTTTGTCACAAAACTTTTATAAAAGAATGCCTAGCAGTTTGTGCATTTTTATGGATGGAATGTGTGTTTAAATTGGTGGGGCATTCTAGCAGCTTCTTCTAAGCAGTTTACTTCTCCTGATTCACCGCTGTCATTATATCTGCCTAGGAAGAAGTAACCCTCATGGAAATGTTACATTCCTAGAATATCTGGGGTTGATTTCTCGGGGACAGGAGGAATGTTTGAAATCATATAAAATATGAGATACATTCCACATTAATGAAATATGGTAATACAGTATGTTTCATTTGGACAGGGTGGAAAATTTTAGGCATTTCTTTCCAGTTAGCTTCATGTAATTCTCATCATTTATTACTGTTGTCCACATAGCATATAAAGCCATCAGGCAACTGCTAGCCCCAGGGAACTTCCTGCTTGGATTGCAACATGGAAACATCTACATAGAAATAGTATTTAAGTCCCCATTAAAAATGCCAAACTGATATATTAAGAATTAGAGAAAACTATTTGCAGCCCAATTCTTTGAATGGACTCCTGTCTTACAGCTACTCCCTTCTGGAACCTCACTTTGCTGAAGGGGGGGGGTGGATTCTAAAATGGTGTTTATTTTCCTGAGATTACCACAACCCAACAATTACAAGAAAGTCATGAGCTTCACTATGAATGACATTTAAACAAAGGACTAAAAATGCAGTAGTAGAAAAGGGCTTTCCAGAATCTGCCTGTAAGCATATGGAATACTAATCTCTCCCCTTCTTTTTTAAAGGAAGGTACACACAGACTGGTTTCATTCATTAAATAAACCCTTGGGCAGTAGTGCAAGAAAAGAAGTATATGTATTTTACATACATCTCCACACCTGTCAGAAGCTACTGGAAGAGGGCAAGTAACTCCTGCCAATGAATAATTACATTCCAGGTTTCTAATGTGATTCTCACAATCTAAGCATATTTGAAGCCATCTTTCTCACAACCATTTTAATTAAATATCCATACCCTGACTACTCAGTTTCACCAGACATCTTTCTTCTGCTGGATGATAAAATGACACACAACAGGTTTCTAGAGCACCAGTTTCTGCAAGCTTGTCTAAACAAAAAAGGTTATTATATTTGTTGTATTTCATGGCTATCAGGAACGTACATTAGGAGGCAAATTTCTCCTTTCCTTTTGATCTCTTTGTGCAAGCTAACAGAAAATTTCCATTATACAAAGTGAAAAGCCTACATTTCCTGATAATGCCTCAAATGAAAAGCGAAGGAATACATTCTCCAGTTGAATTCTATGCAAAGGGGAGAAAACGCACAGCCAAGACAATATGAGAGTCCACTGCTTCCAAGACTTCAAAGACCATTTAGTCACTCAAGGTCTAAATCCATCTCACAGATCACTGTTTATTTAGGGAGAGGAAACAGGAAAAGGTAGGAACATGTAGACCAAATTGTTGCCAAAGTACCATGTTAAGTACCAATGGTAACAACACACACAAGCAAGCAGAAATGGTGAAAGTTTAATAGAGGATTAGTGGACTGTTTGGGGGTTGTGGGGGAGGCGGTGACCAGGCCAACAGTCTATATGATGTTGGAGGTGGAGTCCCATCAAGCTCTTCCCCTGCTATAATTATTCCTATTTCATTTTCCCTGCACACTCTCTGAGCAGAAAGGCAGAAAATTAAGTCCCTTTAGTGTCCATTGCTGCCCCACTGGATAGCAAGGGCGCATGACTGCCAGATTGCAGACAATAAGGAATTCCCCACCCCATTTCCCAAGTAGAAAGATAAGTGGCAAAGGATTTCCACCCCAGGGAATATGAATGGAGAGGAATCCAAGGAGAGAGGCAATACTGCATCCTTTGTGGGCTGGTCTGGAATTAGCTGCAGGATGCTTTAGGCTTATGGGCTGAAGAGTCAACTCCCCTGTTATAAAAGTATATTCCAATTCTTCGACAATAAACTTTATCTTGAATTCTCAGGCAGAAGCAAATTCCTCCAGAGGACCAGCATGATATAGTGGTTTGAGCGTTGGATTATGATTCTGGAGCCCTGGGTTCAAATCCCCACTCAGTCGTGGAAACTCACTGGGTGACCATGGGCAAGTTCCACTCTCTCAGCCTTAGAGGAAGGCAAAGGCAAATCCTCTTTGAGCAAACCTTGCACAGAAAACCCCTGTGATAGGGTTGCTTTCAAGTCACATAAATCAGAAACAACCTGAAGGTACACAACAGCAACAGCAAAATTCCTCTTGGAGAAAGATGGGGTAGAATCCAGCTGTCCCCATGGATTGAAAATTACATAGAGCTGTATATTCAGTATGCCCTTATGCTATATTAAACTTAAAGTGTTTTCCTTTTTGCAGAGATAAACTACTCCTGTCTTCATGAAGCAGTAAGGTACTTTACAGAATTATGCTTAATGAGTGAAACATGTAACCCAATGGAAATAAAGAAATCTTTTTTTGTTAACTGCCATCAAGCTGACTTCAACTTATGGCAACCCTATGAATGAGAGAAATCCAAATTACCCTATCATTAACAGCCCTGCTCAGGTCTTGCAGATTTAAATTGTGACTTCTTTGAGTGACTCCATCTATCTGTAATACGGTCTTTCTCTTTTCTTACTGCCTTCTACCTTACCAAGCATTACTGTATTTTTTAAGCGAGTAATGTCATCTTTGTATGTCCAAAGTACTATAGACTTAGGCCATTTCCGCACTACAGTGTTAAAGTGCTGCTATTCCACTTTCAACGCCCTGTGGCATTCTGGGGTTTGTAGTTTACTGAGACCAAAGAGCTCTTTGGCTGACAATTCAAAGTGCCCTTCCCTAAACTACAAACCCCAGAATTCCATAGGAGGTTGAAAGTGGAATGATCGTGCTATAAGAGTGTTGTGCGGAAATGGCCTTAGTTCAGTCATCTTGGCTTCCAGGGAAAGTGCAAGCTTGATTTCATCTAGGACCCATTTATTTGTCATTGTTCAGTTGAGGGTATCTGTAGAACTCTTCTGTGGCATCACATTTCAAATAAGTTAATTTTCTTCCTATCAGCTTTCTTCTCTGTTTAGCTTTCACAACCATACATAGAAATTGGAAATACAATGGCATGGACAATTGTTACCGCAGCCCAGGCCTACCCGGTGATAGCACTTGATATCGTTTTTGATATCAAACCATTCAGCCTACCTCTGCCACCCCGCTCCACGTGTTTGCGAGGCCTCCAGACAAGCACGTAAACAGGTGCGGCCAGTAATTCTTGGACATTCCATTCTCCACCTAGGCAGGCAGAACAGAGCCAATCTGTTGCTTCAGGGATCTCTCCTGCAAACACCCTTTTGCTTAAGCGTGACACTAACAAAGGCACCCGGCTCTAAGCCAATAGTCTTACAAAGCCAAACTAAGCACCTTGCATTTGCATACTGGCTACACCATTGTTAAATCAGCACTAAGCCTATCATGTTAAACTTGACCTTTTCCAACACTTTGTCCCGCTCCAAACTCGCATTGTTCTCACCGAGTAAGGCATGGTCTGCAGTCACAATTCACCCTATAAAAAGCCCCCGATTCCGAGACCACCTCAGATCGCTCCTGAGTTCCATCCAGCCTTGCTGCCACTGTGTCTGGCGAGCCATCCCCTCAGTCCTACGTACTGAGACTGCATATCCACGAACTCAATCTTCAAACTTCTTCAGGACTACGACATAGGTGTCGTATCACCCATTTCCCCGACAATCCCTATTTCCAATTCTTTGATTAACCATGTGATTGTGGTGTCTTTACTGTTTGTTTGTCTTTCAATAAAACATTGTTTTTGCTATTTTAAAACTGTCTGACTGCTTGACTGACCTGACCCCGTAGACGCTGGGTTGCAAGATCCTGCTACGTTACTCTGCCTCTCGCTAGCTTTAGTGAGTGCTCCAGCTAATTTTCCCCAAAATTCTGTTATTGTGTTTTAGTTATTTGGGCGCCCCTCCCGGGACCCCCAGAGTACAGGGTAACACAATCCTAACTTTAGTTTTCAATGATATATCTGTACACTTCAGAATTTTGTCTACTTCTTTCATAGCTGCCTCTCCTAGTCCTAGTCTTCTTATTTCTTAACAACAGTCTCCATTCTGCTTAATGATTGAAACAGTTCAGATTTTCCATATCTTGGCTCAATCTCTTCATTGTGTATTTTAAATTGATGTAAGTCATCTGTACTGATTATTTTAGTTTCCGTAAGATTCAACTGTAAATCTGCATTTGTGCTTTCTTCCTTGACTTTTTTCCATGCAAGTCTTTGCTATTTTCTGCTAAAAGTATGGTATTATCTGCATACTTCCATATCGCCATTCGCCCGCAGCACAAACGGTACCTCCGCTTCGCAGTCGACGACACCTGTTACCAGTACAAGGTGCTGCCGTTGGACTCTCGACTGCCCCAAGGGTCTTCACCAAGTGCATGGCCCCAGTGGTATCCTTCCTGCGGACGAAGGGTGCTTCTGTCTTCCCTTACCTCGACGATTGGCTGTTGGTGGCGTCCTGCAAACAGAGACTTTACCACGACGTCCACATGACGTTGTCACTCCTGACCCGCCTTGGTCTACGGGTGAATCCGAAGAAGTCCCACCTCGAGCCGGCGAGGATCTTGGACTTCATCGGGGCGACGCTCGACTCAACCTCCGCCAGGGCGTACCTACCAGAGTCTCGAGCCCAAACCCTGATCCGGGCCGCCGCTCACGCGCGTACGGCCCCGACGTTATCTGCGAGAAGCGTCCAGCAGCTCTTGGGCTACATGGCTGCGACGACCGCTGTGACATATCTCGCCAGGCTGAGAGCGAGACCTCTTCAACACTGGTTCGTCCGCATATTCGACCCCCTGCGAGACGAACAGACACTCCGACTGCAGCTGCCGGGAGACGTCCGCTCATCCCTCCGATGGTGGCAGTCGCGACGCAATCTCATGTCAGGGATGCCTTTCCAACAGCCGACACCGAAGGTGACGGTAACGACCGACGCCTCCCTGTATGGATGGGGTGCCCACTGCGGCGATCTCAGAGTCCGCGACAGATGGACCGACGACGAGACCGCTCTCCATATCAACGCGCTGGAGCTGCTCGCCGTCTTGAAAGCGCTACGGGCGTTCCGCCACGTCGTAGCGGGGCGGACGGTCCTGGTTCTGACGGACAATACCACCGCCGTCTGTTACATCAACAGACAAGGAGGGACTCACTCCACAACCCTGCTCAACATTGCACTCGACTTGTGGGAATGGTGCATTCGCCTGCATACGCATCCCGTGGCAGTTCACCTGGCCGGGCAGGAGAACACCACGGCAGACGCCCTCAGCAGGGACACCTCATCCCATCACGAATGGTCTCTCTCCGGAGAGGCGTTCAGACTGATTCGGGACCGCTGGGGCGAACCATCGATCGACCTCTTCGCGACCAGGGAAAACGCGAAGTGTCGCCGATTCTGTTCCAGAGCGGGCCACGATCGTGCCTCCATCGGGGACGCTTTCCAGTTTCCGTGGACCGGGGAACTCCTCTACGCGTTCCCGCCGTTCCCGCTGCTCGGCCGGACGATATCGAAGATCCTCGCCGACCGAGCCGACGCGATCCTGGTAGCCCCGTACTGGCCGAGGCAACATTGGTTCGCACCCCTGCTACAAGCCGCACGAGACGACCTGCTCCGGTTGCCACCGACACCGGACCTGCTCTCCCACTCCGGCGGCCGAGTCCTCCATCCGGACCTGCCACGCCTGGCCCTCCATGCCTGGAGGATATCGCACTAGACGATCCCGTGCTCGGTACCGTCCTCGTCGCGGCCAGGAAGGAATCCACCCGTCGCAACTATCAATACAAGTGGCGACGCTTCCTGACCTTCGCTAACGAGAGGAGTGAGCCGGTATCGCCCGCGGGGCTCTCTACCGTCCTGCATTTCCTCCTGCACCTCCGGCAACAGGGGCTGGCGTTTCCATCCCTGAAGGTGTATCTCTCCGCGATCGTGGCATACCAACCGCCACGGTCGGCTGCCTCGGCCTTCTTCAGGAACGATACCGTTAAGCGGTTCCTGAAAGGACTTCATCATCTCTACCCGCCGGTATCGCCGCCGCTACCGCCGTGGTCCCTCTCGCTGGTGCTCTCGCAGCTGACAAAGCCGCCCTTCGAGCCGATGGCGACCTCGGATGATAGGCTCCTGACCATGAAAACTGCCTTCTTGGTAGCGGTGACCTCAGCGAGGCGAGCGGGTGAGATCACAGCTCTTCGATCCGATAAGCCCTTCACGGTCTTCCACAGAGACAAGGTGGTCCTGAGACCTGACATCTCGTTCCTGCCTAAGGTGGTGTCCACTTTCCATCTCAACCAGGACATCATCCTGCCTGCCTTCTTCCCGAACCCGACGACACCGTTGGAGCGGTCCCTCCACTCCCTGGACGTGCGTCGGGCCGTGGCCTTCTACATGGACAGGACTGCTTCCTTCCGACAGACGCCGCATCTCTTCGTTTGCTATGGGCGACGTCGGAAGGGCCTTAAAGTGTCCACCCAGCGCTTCTCCAAGTGGGTGGTACGGACTATTCAAGTGGCGTATGAGCTCGCGAGGAAGCCTCCGCCAGTCCTGCTTCGAGCCCACTCCACCAGAGCGGTGGCTACTTCTGCGGCCCTCCTGCGAGGAGTTGACCTGCATGAACTCTGCCGTGTGGCGACCTGGTCCCAACCATCGACCTTCGTGCGCCACTACAGGCTCGACTGCCGGTCGCGCAGAGATGCCCGGTTTGGACGTGAGGTGTTGGCTTCCGTGCTGTAGGACCTGACCCGCCGTCCGACCGGTAAGCTACACAGTCTCCTAGTGTATGAAGGCACAGAGCCCACGAAGAAGAAGAACAGGTTGCTTACCTGTAACTGTGGTTCTTCGAGTGGTCATCTGTGCCATCATACACGCCCGCCCATCCTCCCCTCTTTCTCAGGTCCCTGTAGGTTCTACGGCGGACGACAGAACTGAGGAGAGACCGTTGCTCGGCGGGAGGAGCATGCGCAGTACCGGCGTGGGGGAGGGGTTCCCGCCAAGCGAACAAGCTCTAGAAGTTTCCGAACGCTACCGCGCAGGCGCTAAAGCTCCTAGTGTATGATGGCACAGATGACCACTCGAAGAACCACAGTTACAGGTAAGCAACCTGTTCTTCTGGCCCACCCATTTCTCTCAAGAGTGATCCACAGTTTTTCATGATCTGCACAAACACTATGCTATAATCTATAAAGAAGAGGCTGACTTTCTTCTGAAATTCTTCGGGCATTCTTTTATCCAACATATGTTTGCAATACGATCCCTAGTGCCTCTTCCTTTCCTTAGCCCAGATTGGACATTGCTCTGTATATGGTAAAAGTCATTGTTGTAGAATTTTGAGCATTACTTGTTTGTATGGGAGATTAATATGATGATCCAATTGTTACTGCAATCCCTCATGTTCTCTTTCTTGGGGACTGGAACGTATATTGAGTGCTTTCAATCTGAGGGTCATTGTTTTGTTTTCCATAATGGTTGATGGATTTTAATTAGAACTAGAGTAGATTCTGTTTCAGCAGCTTGAAGCAGCTCAACTGGTATGTCATCTGTTTTGGTGATTTATTTCTCCCAAGTGCTCTGAGTGCAGCTTCTATCACACTTTCTAAAACTGTAAATTCATCTTCATTGGTTCTTTCCTGAATGAACCCATCATCCCTTCATCTCCTTTATATATTTCTTCAATGTTTGCTTCCATTGTCTTTTTACTTGTAAATTGATCAGGCAATGGGTTCCCCTGCTAATTGTGTACCATCATCACTCTTGGTTTAAATTTCCATTTGATTTGTCATATCTTGTGGAAGTGGTCTCTTGTTCTTCCTTTTTTTGTTGTTATCTTTTATTTCCCTGCACTGATTATTGTAGTACTTTGGTAAAATAATGCATAGAGGCCCTCCATATACTCTGAGATTTTGTTAAATGTTTTATCACACCTCCTACCAAGGAGTTCAAAATAACAAGATACCTTTCCAACAGCTCGAGAAGTAGGTGAGACTGAGACAGAGTAGTTCATATACAGGGGTCTGAACCTGTTCAGGTCCAGCGAACTATCTACTAATGGTAAGAATGGACAGACTTCAGCTTGATAGGATCTACTTTATTTATTGGAAGTGTGAGATGCACAAAGTGGAGCTAAGCACGAAGTAATCAAAATCATAACCTGGGAAGGGAGGCTAAACCTCCCCCAGAATACTCTGGCCAACATTGCCAGAGGCCACACTGATTGTGAGATTTCAGGAATGGCAATCCAAAACATTTCCAGGTTCTATTTTGAATTAAAGAAATGAATATTGAATATCAGAACAGAGACTACTGCCCCTTTCAAAAAAAAAACACCACTCTAGATTACTTCACACTTTTGCCATTTCAGTAGTATAACTTAGTATAAAAGAGATGAAGGGAGGAAAGGGGAGGGAAAGTCATGTCAAGAACCCTTCATCAGGTTGAGTATTAAATAAATGTGTGAGAATGGAGAGATGAAAAGGTTATTGCTAAAAAAAAAATGATAGAGATCCCTGCCTCTTTAACACATACCACCCAGACATCCACCAGCAGATGGACTTGCCCTCTGTCCACCCCTGTATTACACAGTAGCAGTTATCACATTCTCAGTACTGCATCTATTGCACATTCACAGAAGCAACTGCTTTATGACCTTGTAAATGCAAAGTTGTTTCTGTCCGTTTCATGTTAAGCAGAATCAGCTGAAAGAAGAAAGGCTGTATTCAAAATGTCACTGAGGGCATAAAGGCTGTCAGGGAGAACTACTACTTGTCTCAGACTAGACAATGGGCTAGTTCAGATGCCACACTGTCTACTTATAAAAACCATGGTTTTAGAACTGGAAACATCCCCATAGGCTTGGGTGCTCCCCCTTCCTCTTGAGCTCACATACATCTTCTCCCATGTATTGGTAAAGAGCTTCTAAGGCTCTGCTCAGTCTGATCTGGAAATCAATTGTGGTTGGTGATAACTTACAGTTAACACCAGTTCAGATATAACTCTAGTTAGACAGAGAAGGAAGTGGAGTACAGAACCACATGGAACAATCCTGACGGACAAACCACAACCTAACAATTCAGTGCTGTGCTTTCTGAACCTGATCCATAATAATCAAACTGCTGAATCTGAAAAAACATGGTTTCATGGATAGACTACAAGATGTTACATTCAAGTTACAGTGATTGAGAAAAGTTCCTACATTGGAGCAATATATTTACTTGACAAGTTATGTTTGCATAGACTGGAGACTAAAGTGTAACACAGAAGCTTCAGAAAAATGCAGATCTGGGCACAAACTAGCCACATCCAAGTATTTCGGGATTACTATCATTATTCTTTTAATTGGTCATGCTGGCTTGGGCTAATGGAAGTTGCAATTTAAGACATTTGCAGAGCATCAGCTTGTTTATTCCTACTGCCAGCTGTTAACACTAAGGCACACATAACCCAACAAGAAGATGTGTATAAACCCATTAATAAGCAAGCACACTAGAGGAGAGGTGCTATAGCACACATTCATCTTATGTTTATTCCTAATGCCCAGGATGATGCAAACATTCCAGTTCTGATCACATATGCTGTTTTCATATGGTAGATTTAGTTAAATCAGAGCACTGCGGTGTATGAAGCATTTTGACACAAAAGTGCAATCAAGCACATTGCAGAGTCAGGAAGACTAGTTTGGAAGTCACAGGCCTGACTTTCAAACTAATTTTTCAAAGCTCTAGAGCCTTGGTTGGACTAGGAAACTAATCATGTTTCTTTCCAATTCAAAGTAAAATATTAACAAATTCAATTACTGGTTAAGCAAGTTTGATAGCATGATCAGTTCAACCTGTCAGAAAACTGACCTCTAATTTTAAGAAAAGGAGTAAGAAATGTTCCAAGAATCAGAATGAATCTTGTATTGGGCTTGGACTATGGAAAGTTCAAATCCTTATTCAGACATGGGAGTGATTACTCTTGAGCTGTTTAGCTCCAAACTTAATGCAAAATGTGATGATAAATAATTTTAACAGGAGTATTGTGCAGCATCTAGAAGCTGGGTAACATTCTCTTCCTACCAATGTCAGTGGAAATCTCATGAATTTATTCCTTCCTATATGAAAACACTTGTCCAAAGACATCGTATAAAGTTGTCCCTGTTTAACATACTCTACTAAACAGGTATTTGCTCAAAACTATGCTGCTGACATGCTAACAAGTAATAGTTGGATCTCTGTTGGTTAGTCCCAACTAGAGTAGATTTCAATTTCAATAAATTGTTGAATGGTAAGACAACACATAGGTAAATCTCATTGATTTAATGGGTCTACTTTAGCTAGGACTAACATGACAATTCAGGTCAATGTTCCTTTCATTTTTCCAGAATCTTGCCAGGTTTGTATATCTGTACTCATCATGAAGGGGTACCTTTGAGTAAACATAAATTAACACTAGTATGTTATGCAATTTGGGTAAGTTTTGATATGAGAATCATATTTGTCCCAACTTTTTGAATTTTAACTTGGTATTTAAAAAACACGATTCTTACCTCCTACAGTAGGGTAGCCATTAAACTATTCCCTCTACTCTAGAGATTAAATTGTGACATTACTACAGTATCTTATTTAAATGTTAGTTGAATACTTGGATGAGAAAATTCCATTACAAACACACAAAGAAGCATATTTCCCTATACCAACCTGCTTATTTTTTTGAAGGAGATGGCCCTTTGCTGAGTTTCTTTCCCAGGTTAAAAAGTGTTTGCTCAGGCATAATAAAGTAACATAGCAGTTTGTTTTCACTTTTTTATACTTTTGGTTTGTCTTTATTGTGATGTTCTTTGATTGTACTGTGGCATATTTTGTTTTTTGTTCTTCCTGATATCCCAGGCTAAACGGCAGGTTAAAAATACTTTCTACAAATAACTTGGGAAAACATTTATACAACTTTATTTTGTTCTTGAATATTCATGAGACTCTGTGTTTAAAATTCATGGTACCTTCACCAACTCTGAGAAGGCACTGTCTTACTCCTTTCAGATTGGTATGCAACTCTCACAAGTTTGCCTTCGGCCAAATGATACAACAAAATCTTAATAATAAATTTCAACCATGGTGATTAAATTATTTAGAACATCCACCAACTGTCATCTGTACATAAAGATACATTTGCAGCTACCTTATCAACTGATGAGAACAAGTAGCCTTCAAGTAAGAAGTTCTTTCTACTTGCAACACAGAAAAAAGATTAAGAAATCCACATCAGAGTTCTTCTGCTCAGAAAAAAAAGCATGTTTAGTACCTGTTAATCAACAATTAGCCACTTAGGTATGAATAATGAGGCACCAAGATTAACACTGATTTTAAAGTTAACGAAAAATATAGCCATATCGTTGAAAGACTTCAGTCTTACTCTTCACTTCAAGTGTGACATTAATCATGAGGAAGCTTGCAAAATATGCTTCCATCAGCAACACACTGCACTGTAATTCTACAGAATAAATCGGGGGGAAGGCTCCTTCCCCATACAAAAGGTTGGTGTGTCCTTCCCCTGCCCTTCCCACCTCCAGTGTGAGATACATCTAGCAAAGGCAACACCAGTTCCAAAAAGAACAAATGCAAGAAGTCAGTTTCTCCTTGCAGCCTACTTGAACTGACAGCCAGCATGGTCTAGTGGTTTGAGTGTTGGACTGGGACTCTGGGAGACCACCTGGCCATGGAAACCCACCAGGTGACCCTGAGCAATCATATTCTCTTAGTCTCAGAAAAAGGTAATGGCAAACACTCTCTGAATAAATCTTGCCAAGAAAACCATGTGATAAGTTCACCTTAGGATCACCACAAGTTTGAAATGACTTGAAGACACATAACAACATCTCCGTGAGCTATCTCTCTGTCATCCTGCTGAGGGATTCTAGCAGTTGTAGCCCAAATTGTAGTTTTCTCAAGTTATGATTAGAGAGAGCAAGAGAAAAGAAGGTTTGGTCAACATGAACCCCTATAATCTCCTCCTTTTTTCCATCTAAGAGTTCTGTATGTAGGGCTTTCAGTACAGGCTGCCCTGTATACTTCTTAACATCTGGCAAAGGGACTGATGGTAGTCAGTAATATTCTGATAGTGTGTCTCAAAAGGGCACAAGATGGCCAGGACAGGTATAATTAAGGGGTAAAGATAACTCATTCTTCATGTGTGAGCAAGACAACTGCGTATGGAAGCAGAAGACAGAAAAGCTGGTAGCTGTGGACGAGTCTGAGATACATGGAAAGCAGATGGTTTGCTACAAGAAACATTTGACACTGGTGTTTCCTCAGAAATCTAGAGAACAGTACCCATGGAAATGCTAATGTTGTGAGCCTCTGCTACTAAAGAAGCCACATATCACAAATATGCCATTAGGTGTTAAGTGACTTCATTCCAACAGAGCAAAACCCTCAGCAGCACTCACATTCTTGGGAGTTTTGCACCATTCAGAGAATCGAGGGCAAGAAGATATATTTCTCTTCACTGTTTTTTAAAATATATTAGAATTTATTCTCTTAAATCCCTTCACGATTTTAAATCCTATCTTTACTGCTTGCTGTCTGTTCTCCGCAGTTCCTCCATTTAAATCACTAATCTTATTAAAGCTCTGCTTTCTGCCGTTTGCATTCGTCTCCCACCCCTCCCTGAATTTGCCTTTATGAATTTCAGAGGGACTGACACAGCAGGTGTTTGCGTTTATTCCTTATGATTTATGGAAATTTGTAACATTTTTATCATGCATTGCTCCAAGTACTTGCTAAACGGAGAGTATGTTTTAGAAATCTGATAAATATTAATCTAGTTTTCAACTGTGATCTTAAACCCTCTTCCTTTTACAGGCTATTTAAATTTCCTTCTGTGTAGTTTTTGGGTGGGATAGGTCTCAATGTGCATTACTTACCACTTGTATGGAGACTTGGCTATCATTCAGTCATCTAGGTATGCAGGTAAGTGAGCCTTTTGAAACTCCCTTCCCCCTTTTAACTTTTACACCTACATTATGTTTTCACTCTCGGCTCCATATAATTTTGAATAAGATTTCATTCTAATAGATTCCACTTTTTACCCTTTTACTCTCTATTTTTACACTCTTGCCTCATGTCTTTTAAGCAATTCCTGATCCATAAGGAAATCTATTTTCTTGTTTGATGTGTTGCCTTTGGAATCTTTGGTGAGGTACTTGGATCGAACGTGTACCACATAAAATCAGTTCTAAGTGTAAAGCCAAGTCAGACTATATTTCCTCATACCTCACATTTCTTCACCATCTGCTGAATAGGAACAATGCACACATCCTCCCACAAACCTCTCCCGCATAGAAAAGGCAGTGCCTGTGTACTTATTGGAAAAATACCATCTCCTAAGACACTGTTTATACAATATAACAGACCTCTTCAGATGTTAAATAATGAACACAGAAAAGAGTTACCAAAAGGAATTAAGCTATAATCTAACATGGTCTACAAACACCTCCAATTCTGTCCATGGAAGGTCCACAGAACAATACCTCAGCAGTGATTGTGGTTAATCTACAGAAAGGATTAACCAGTATTTTTTTAGTATTTCTTCCTTCATACATGCAATATCCACAGATAACTAAACACATGAACAAGACTATTAGGAATGAATGTGTGCATGAAGAGATCAAAAGTATCATGACCCTGTGATTACTAATCAGTCTAGAACCATAACAAAGCCATCCAATATATACATACATAATGATTTCTACATAAATAGAAACAATCCAGATACACAAAGTATATTCATTTGGAAAAATGTAAATCACTTTCTTCCAAATGTACACTCCTCCAACAACTTGACAAGAATTTATGTTCATTACCTTCCAAGCTATAGAATTTTGGAATTAGTCAGGGCAACTGATGTTGGACGTGTCATACGGGGGGAAAAGAAAGTGAAGGGGTACTGTCCTGAGACTCCCCAACAAGTATATGATATCCCAGAACAGCAGAATAATGCATGCTGTCGTGCCGGAACATTCTCCTCCCCATGCTAGACAGTAAGATTTCAGAAAGAAGCCTGGTCCTATTCCTATTTCAGAAGGACTTTTTTCCATGCAGTATACTTAGAATTGCAGCTTCAGAATGCATATCCCTCAAAACTAATGAGTTTTCTTTACTCCTGCAGTCCTTGAGTGTATGCAGTTTCCCATCACCTGCCAACTTATGGCAACCCCATGAATTTCATAGGGTCGTCTTAGGCAAGGAATACTCAGAGGTGGTTCTCTCAGTTCCTTCCACTAATATATAGCCTATAGCACCTGGTATTCACTGGCAGTTTCCTATCCAAGTACTAACCAGCATTGACCCTGCTTAGCTTCCAAGATCAGACAGCTCTGGTGCCCATGAAATGGTGTGCTAAAACACAATTTCTTACTGCCCATGTAGTTTCTATTTTCTTTCAAAAGAAATATGCATTTTCAGGTGCTCTGAATTAGGAAAAAGATTCTACTAGAATGTTGACAAAATGGCATCATGTATCCCCATTTCATAACAGTAAAAGTCAATTTTTCCCTCAGGCCAGGCACAGCATGTTCCTGTGGCCACAGACAGTCCTCCAAGCCTCTTTTGGCTGCCCGTGATGTCTCCAGATTTGCCATTTTTTTTAACCACAAAAAGAACAGAGAGGGAGTGGACTGACATTCCAAAAGCTTCCAGAAAATACAACTCACTTTTAAATGGGGTTCCTTTCACTGTTTAACTTCAAAAAATGTGGCAGCCACTGCTGCTTCTAGGGTTCTGGTTTTTTGGCTTTCACAGTGAGCAATCAAGTTTTTATACAAGTTTTAACTACAAGAAGATGTCAGAGGCAAGGAAATGCACCTTGATGCCACCTCCCATAAACAGCCAAGAATCTCAGGTGAGTAACTGTTTAAAATGTCAAGATAAGCTATTACAATGGTTCATGCAGTAAACCTGCCAAACAATTCCCCAAACTGTACAGGAGAGAAGAGGAAAGTTTTCCATACAGTTTCATCTTATACTGGTTACTGCTGTTGAAACAAGCCATACAAAAATAAATCTAAAATCTGGCCATATGCCTATGCTGTCATACTTACATCAGCAGCTGTACCTTGGCTGGTGTTTGATAATTATATCAACCTGTGGTTCAGAACATCAGGTGCTTTTCTCATAATGTGTATCACTTGTTTTTCAGAACTCTGTACCCCAAGTTATATGTATTAAGAAAAATTAACTTAAAAACATGATAGAGAATGAATACTCACCACCATATGGACAGCCGCAGTATGCTGATCAGAATGCTCCATTACATTGGGGAAAAATGTCATATTGTAGGTCATTCCTAAACATCTTGGGATATGAATTGGTTCACATGTGAATAAGCTATGCCCATATGCCAAATCGAAGATTAAACTCCAAGTCAGAAGAAGTATAAAGACACCCATTTTTGCTGATATTAGAAACTTCAGTACATGGTCAAGATGAGTTACTCCAAAAGGATATTTCATTCACAAAGAAAGTAAATGCATCTTCCTTGTTTAATCTATCAGACACAGCAATACAATGCCAAGACTGAATTACTTGTTTCTCTTCATATTCTCATCATTGCCTCATCAGCTTGAAAGATGTTTTCAAACTCTAAATGAAAAAAAGAGAGGTTAATTCATACCCATAGTCAATGCTTTGGAATTTCTTCATGACATTAAATAAAAAAAGATGTTCAAAAATAAAGCCCTTGTTTTCCTTAAGGCAAAAGACACCTGGATGAGTTTGACAACAGTGACAGTTAAGGCAGCTCAGCTAATAATTATAGAAAGCACCAATGTAATTATTGTCAGAATATAGTTTTATACCACACCCGTAATACAGAGCTTGCAATACAGTTTGCAAAGAACTGTTTGGATTATTAAGCTGAGCGAAGATCTCCACAATTCTGCTGGGATTCCTCCAGCAACTGAAGTGTCAGCAAGTATTTGAAAGCAGTCTCAGGTTACAAAATGAACCAAGAGCGGCGCTCCCTCTTGGCCCCTCCCGCGCTTTGTACGTTTTGAGCCAGGTACCTCACAGCTAGGCTCCACACTAGGCTGTTATAGCGCGATGATTCCACTTTCAACATCCTCTGGAGTCCTGGGGTTTGCAGTTTCGGGAGGGGCCCGCCGGCCCCTCCCGAAACTGCAAACCCCAGGACTCCAGAGGATGTTGAAAGTGGAATCATCGCGCTATAACAGCCTAGTGTGGAAATGGCCTGACTCTCCCCACCCTCTCCTGGCACCAGATTCCCAGCGCCCCCGCTTTAAGCAACAGCCTGCCGACCGAGACCTAGCAGGAAACTCTTCCACACAACTTTTCAATTTCCCAAGTGGCAGAGGAGGAGAGAGCAGAGCATTACTGAAGGAGGAGGAAACAAACAGAAAGGCCAGTTTCCCTATAGGTTCCTCCAGCCAGCCAGCTCCTCACAACCACACACACACTCAAACATTCCGAACTTGGGAGCCCTACTTTTGGGCCTAACTAATCGGTCCCACCGCCAGCGCTCAAACAGAACCATGAATACAGACGCTGGAAAAACAGTCCAAAACAGTCCCTTTCTCCAAACTTTCTTCAAGGTGCGTTTCTGCAGCTAGCAGTGAGGTCTGCCTCGCCATGGGAGTCGGAGTTCCTCTTCCAAGCTCCCCAAATGGACACCTCTCGGTCTATTCCACGCAAAGGAACAACAGTACACAACTTTGAAGAGACGCACCAAGCGACAAGCCTCGCTAAGCGCCCCAACCGGGGGAGAGAGCACTCCAGCGCCCCTCATTCCTTCCCCCTCACAGACGAGGGACAGAACCCAACCGCCCTTTACCGCTCTCCCACCCGTCCGGCAGTAAAAAGCCCTCAGGGCGCCCGAGTGGACGCTAGGCCACGCCCCTTTACCTCAGCTGAGCAACTCGCAACAGAGCGGGCGCCACACCTGGCCTCGCCTCAGGGCGACAATGGCCGCGCCGCTCGCGAAGCCGCCTCGTTCCTCCCGCTCGCCCGTTCGCTTCCCCGACGGGATGTGGTGTTTCCCACCCCGTCAGCCGAGAAGGCAGAATCGCGCGATGTTTGAAAGGCCGACGAGAAAGGCGAAGGGGCGGTGCTGCCCGCACTCTTTTCCGCCGCCTCACGATCCACATCTTGCGGCCTCCTCCTTTCTGTGGGCACCGCGGCGGCCAAAGAGCGCCTTTTATCCCTCCCGCAACCGAAATAAAGCTGGCTCTGAACGGGAGGGAGGGAACAGGCCTCCCTGTTTCGCACTCAGGGAGAAAGGCTCACATTTCTTAAAAAATATTCTTCTGCCTCAACTAAAAACAAGAATAATTGTTCACTGCGAGTAGAAAGGTAGCTCTGGAAGAGGACGACGAGGCCAAATGTTCTTTCCTGCTTTGTGCTTACAAAGAGGGTGTTTGTTTCTAGTGGGCGAGCATTTAGAAATTGGCCATTTCCGCACTAGCCTCTGCACTACAGTGGGCCTTTCTGCACTACACTGTTATAGTGCTATTATTCCACTTTTGACATCCTATGGAATCCTGGGGTTTGCAGTTTAGGGAGGAGCCTTTAGAATCCTCAGGCAGAGAGCTCTTTGGCCCCAGGAAACTACAAACTCCAGAATTCCACAGGAGGTTGAAAGTGGAATAATAGCACTATAACAGTGTAGTGTGGAAAGGCCCAGTGTTAAAAGTGCTGCTATTCCACTATCAACCTGCTATGGAATTCTGGGGCTTGTAGTTTAGGGAAGGGCACTTCAAGTTCTCAGCCAAAGAGCTCTTTGATCTCAGTAAACTACAAACCCCAGAATTCCACAGCGCGTTGAAAGTGGAATAGCAACACTTTAACACTGTAGTGCAGAAATGGCCATAGTGCAATTATTCCACTTTCAATATCCTATGGATCCTGGGGTTTGCAGTTTAGGGACGGGCCTCATACTGCAAACCTGAGGATTCCATAGGATATTAAAACTGGAATAATCACACTGTAACAGGCTAGTGCGGAAATAGCCATTGTATTCTTCACCTGCAACCGGATACATGCAGAACACTTTAGTGCCCTCTTATCCTCATTCTGTTGTGTATGTAGATTTGGTTGAAAGAGTCCAGGGAAAGAGGGAATTAAAAAATGAGTTGTGTGGAGGCAAGATAAAGAGGAAGGAGCATTTGTCCAATGTGTGTTTAAGCATAAGAAGAAACTCAGTTTTCGCTATCAGTTACATACCCCGTGGGCTGTGGTTAGATTAATGTCTCTCAGAATCTGACTGCAAAGGGAAAAAAACGGAAAAAGAAACAGGTTAATGTTACCATGTAGTAGGAATCAAAGAAAAGAGCTTTGAGTTTTATCTCAAATATATATATATATATATGGCATTCATGAATTAACGTTTTCTTTAAAGGTTCAGGTGAATCTCTTCAGAAATAGAGTTGAATTTTTAGTAGTTAGATGTTTCAAATGTATATATTTATGTATATGTATATATTTATGCTGACTAAAACAAATGCAAACCCACATTTTAAACATTTTAGATTATAAAAGATATGTCATAGGTAGTGGGGCTATGAAAATACACTCTGTTAACAAACAAATTTCAAAAATGTTAGAGGATTCTGGGAAACCCAGTGGGTGACTTTGACTCAGTTACACTCTCTTAGCCTCAGAGAAAGGTAACGATAAGCCTGTTCTGAATAAATCTTGCCAGGAAAACCCCATTAGGATCACCTTAGGGTCACAATACTTCAGAAATGAAGGCGTACAACATAAGCTTAAACGTTTGTGTCCCTCCTCACCCTGACTCAAAGGGCCCACCTAAAGTATACAATTATAATGCTATGACTCCACTTTAACTGCCATGGCTGCATCCTATGGAATCCTAGGAACTGTCGTTTGGAGAAGCAATAACACTTTCTGCCCGACAATTTTAAATATGCTTCCCTAAGGAATCCCACTGGGTGACCTTGGATGCATCACACACTGTCAGCCACAGAAAACCCTATGATAGATTGGCCTTAGGGTTGCCATAAGTCAGAACTGACTTGAAGGTACACAACGGCAATAAACCTGAAAAGAAAACCAATGTGATGTGGTTGTTTGAACGTTGGACTACGGCTCTGGAGACCAGGGTTCATTCCCTGTTTAGCCGTGGAAAACCACTGGGTGACCTTGTGTCACAGCCTCAGAAAGTCTCACAATATGATCACCTTAAGTCAGAAACAACAGAGCTGAAAATCCCAAGATTTCATAGGATACCTCCATAGCAGTTAAGTGGAATCATAGCACTATAGATCAGTACCCATGAATGTGCAGTTTTATTTAGATTTTCAAGGGAGATTCATTGCCACTGAAGTCATTGGGACACACTTCTGAGTAAATATGCATCAGCTAAGCTTTGGGGAGGTCCCAGTAAACCAGAAGTGGGGAAGTTGTGCCCAGAACGTAAACTGAAGTAATATATTTCTTTATACTTGCTTTAAAAGTTATTTGATCTATTTCCTACACCATCAAAATGAGCTCGGCTCATTTATTCACCTTTGGTCTATTGCAATTTTATTCATCTTTATAACACTGCTCACTATCATGCTGACAGCTGTCAGATTTGTATCTCAATGTGTGCTTCATATAAAGCTTGAAATTTGGAGAATTCACTGGCAACCAGATCAGGCAGTTAATTAAAGGCATGGTTTACAAGGATTGAGGAAGAGTACCTGATATCCAAATAAAATGTACAGATATATCACCTAAGACTAGTATTAGAGTGAATCCATCTGATGAATTTGTGACTATTTGGTGATTTGAACTCAAGACTTATTTGGCTGCAGCTGGATTTTTGAATGCATAACGTTGCTTAACCAGTCAAGGTCTGCTAAATATATAACAAACTGCTTGCCTTTCTAGGATTTCTGGCAATCTAGCTTTGACCTTCCTATATGTTCATGGCACAATTTAATGTGCTGTTTTTTACTATTAAAGCCCTTCTTGGCTTGGAATCTCAGTCTCTGAAGATCCCTGTTCCCATATGTTCCAACTGAATCCCTGAGATCATAATCTGAGGTGCCTCTAGAAATGTCCCCTGGCAAGTAAGTTATGGCGGATGGGAAGAAGAGAAAGAGGCTTCCTCGGAGCATCTTCCATCCCCAATAGAATTATTTGGCAACACCCTACTTCTGATGTAGCTCAGGAGTGCCCTCTAGAGCAGCCCTACTGAAAGTAGTGGCACCTGGACCAATGCCAGTTTGCAAATAATCAGCTGTTCCATGGATAGTTTCCAGAAAAGAAACAAACAATTGTAGCCAGTTATGATTATGGTTCCAGACCTGGCACATGGGGAAAGACTGCCACTCCTCCACATCAGATAGCTTAAGAAGACTTGCAGAACATCTGGTAAGTTTACACTTTCAGAAAACCACAGTCCAAACCTCCCTTTTTTGTTCTACCAAATACATCCAAGATTTTGTCCTCTGTTTTTAAGGGGTGCATTTGATCTACTGTTGTATTTTGTTGCCTTCTGTTCTAATTGAGATTTTAATTTTTTTATCCATTGTAAGCCAATTCAAGGGCTACAGCTGTAGGCAAGGTGAAAATAACCTAAATAAATAGGTTACTTTCCCAGTTCTGCAACAGATTCACTGTATAGCCTTAGGCAAATCCCACGGCTGCCACTTGCTGCCTTTATGAAATATGTTTGTATTTAACACCCTTACAAGTCTTCATTAGTTACAGTAAAGTGCTTTGATATTTGATGGAAAGAGGCACTTCAGCTTATAATTACAAACCAGAAGATGTTTGGCTCTGAGGTAACAGGATACAGTGCCACAGCCCTTCCCTAACCACTTCAGGATATCCTGGCACTCCCATTTTTTTTAAAGTAAACCATAATGGGTCACAATCTACTCAAGACTTGCTGTAATCTACAAAGCACAATTTTATTTTCTTCTGAAATTATTTGGTGGATTCCATTATCCAGAGTATGTCTGCAATATGATCCTAGTGTCTTTTCCTTCTCTGAACTCAGTTCAAACATCTGGCATTTCTCACTCTATACATGACCTTTCTTGCAAAATGCTAAGTATGACTTTCCCTGTATGCAAGATAAGTCCAATAGTCTGAAATCCCCTGTCTTGTGAATTGGAATCTATATTGAACATTTCCAATCTGTGGGCCATTTTGTTGCCCATGTTTGTTGGTAGATTTTTGTTAGAATTTGAATGAATTCTGTCTTCACGGCTCGAAACACCTGGTTGGTATGCCATACTGTTGATTTATTTCTCCCAAGTGCTTTGACACCCTTGCCTTCTAACACTGTGGGTTCATCCTCAAATTATTTTTCAGAGAGGAGGGGACAGGCCTATTTTCTGCTGCCTCAGAGGATAGGATTGTGCTGATCCTCTCTCTCATTTGCAAATGAGCAAGAAGGATCATCCTCCTCCTCCCCACCATGGCTGGCTTGGGATTACTGATGGTGTCAGTGCCAGCAACCACAGGCTGGTGAGTGGCTTTGGCAAGGACATGACAGTGGAGGGAGGTGTGGATCCTGCTCCCTCATTTGTGAACAAAAGAGCAGGATCCACACACACTGCTATCATGTCCCTATGGAAACTCCTTGCCACCCTAGGTTGGCCTAGGTTGGCAATGCCACTATCAACAATCCCAGGCTGGCCAAAAGGGTCAGCAAAGACACAGCATGGTGTCTGGTGCACCTCTACTGAGGCTACGGCTTGTAGCCACCTCTGCTGCCCTGCACCATTTTTATAGGGACTTGAGAACACACAATTTTTAGTGCAAGAACTCCTGGAACCAATCCGTCGCGTATATGGCAGGCCCACTATATATAAGATGTGCAGCATCAGACTTTTCTTTGACCTCCGAGCATATCAGCAGCTGAATGTCCTTTCAACTTGAGTACAGTTGTGTTGTTAGACACAGTGCTACTCGTCCTCTGCTGTTCCCCTGTAGCTGGCCTCAGAGTGTCATCTTCCAGCACTCTCTTGTTTCATATTGGATTGTCTCATCACAGAGTTTTCAAGGTAAAAGACTTCATGAGTCATTTACCATTGCCTTCATGTGAGCAATACTAGCTCCTTTAGAGTTAAATATGGTGCCACTGCCATTACATCTCAGAGATCCTCTATCAGTGTTACCACTCCATTACTACTGCTGCCAACCAGGAGCTGTTTGGCACATTTAGGCTCTTCAGCAAAATTCATGTCTGAAGTGGGACACCCTACCAGCAGCAGTGTTACCAGCATCATTGCTTCTTACCTCACAGGAGCACATAATCCCACCACCACAGAAAGGTAGCATCAAGGTGGGCTGGATTCATCTATGTCTTTTTAATTCTGTATTATTTGGATTTACTCATAAAACAGGGCTTAGTTATTATGATGATGATAATAAATGTATGAAAGTATGTCTCATTACCTTTACTAGTCTCAGTTTTATGGTAAAACAAGGTGTTATTTTGATGTTGCTTTTAATTTTTCTACATTCAAAGTATCAAAAGTAAACCTTTTAAAGAACCAGTAGATGGCACCAGTAAATCTGAGGAAATATTACACATCTGAATTTAACTTTTTTGTGCTTTGGTTTTTCAGGTATACTTAATATGCTAAACTATTGAAGTTAACAAATTTTGATTAGATTAAGTCCTTTCATGTATAGAAATGAACTGAGTCTAAAGACATTTAGAATAAGGAAGAAAAGAACTGGGGGGGGGAATAATTTCCTGGAAAGAAAATAATTTTGGTGCCTCAAAAATAGTTTTTGGAACCTATATTATAGCTGAAATTGCATGTTATGTGACATTTCATTATTGCCAAGCTATTTGTTTTCTGGAGTTTACATCTCCTTTTAAGCATATGCATCAATGAAGACAGCTTACTTTGTCTTAGATGCTGTTGCGGAAAATACACATTTTCCTTCCATTTTGATTCTTTTGCAGTTCCCATCACCTCAAGCCATCTTGGTTGCTGGTAGCAAGAGATGATGGGAGCTGTAGTCTAACACATTCGAAGGGCAGTGGACAGCAGAAACCTGTCTAGCTTCATATATCTATGCATTGATTTTCTATATTAAATTACAGATAACTGTAAAAATGCACAGATTTCATTAACCATTTGTGTACTGATTGCTTAATGTCCAAGATGGAGAAACCAAAGAGAAAGAAATGTTATCTTGATAGTTTTCTTATATTCCTGCTAAAAATGTATGGAGTTGGATCTGGATTTAATCATGCTTAAGTCTTGTTGATTTCAGATTAGTATTATTAAGTCTGGATGCAATCCATGATATCTGTCCATTAATCTTCTTATGTATGTTGTCAAAAGCCATTGCTGCCAAGAGATGATATCTAGGAGTTCATGGATATGCAGGTGAAGGAACTCTTTCCTTTATAAAAATCTTAAAAATTTAGACAAGATGTTAAAACAGTGGGGATAACCTCATCACACTCAGATAAATGTACACAGTATGTAAGTTAATGGCCACAAATTGTTCATAAGACCAACCGCATGGACATGCAGTAATGCAGTTCCAGTGCTATGGGATTGTGGATAAGATGCTGTATAGAGCAAAGTAAGTGTGGGCACATATCCATACACATTAGAAATGTTGGCAAATATCATTGCAGAATTAGGTCTCACTTCTATATGTATTAATTCAGTAAGTGAACATTTATGTAATAATTATGCATAGCACAACACAATTAAAACATTTGCACCTGATATGCATGTGTTACATTGTGATAAGAATAATTAACAATGTTTTCAGCGGCCTCTTCTCCCTAAAAATATGTTTTAAATGTGTTTTTGCCCCCAACTCCCTTATTTGGCCCTCTCTAGGACTATTTTTTCTTGTTTCTTTTTCAACATTCTGTTCACAATCTAGATTCCAGTTACTGCTTTTATTGTTTCTGTAAAATCTATGCCTTTGACTTACAAAAGAAACAAATAAAACCCAGTAACCCAAAAGTAAAGAAAGGTAATGCTTTTATAGTGGCATGTTGTAGGCTTAGGTATTGACAAAGCTTTGCAGTTCTGCTTTATAGCTTAACAAATGTTTTTTAAAAAACAATAAAGTTGAAATTTCTGAAACAGAACAATCAATACAATATAGCTTTGGAGGATTGCAAGCACAGATGAAAACAGAAAGAAATGCTTGATGTTTTCTCTTTTCAACACATATAAGAAAATCCTCTGTTTCAATTCTTTTTTAAGCTCCCAGAGATCTGAACAAATTACAGAACAGTCTCCATTAATGTAATGGCAAGTGTTATTCATTTCAGTGCCATGTAAATTTCAAGTAATTCCATTGTCAAACGAATGTGCAAAAGGCTGAAAATGACCCACAATATTACTATGTCCATGTGTCTGTGTTCTTCTACACCTTTTTAACAATGTGATAGGTCTGAGTTGCTTTTATATCTGTTTCAGAATTGGTACTTCAGAGAATGATTCACCAGTGCTTCTGCTTTTTGCAAAGAACTTGAGTAGAAGTGTGAAATGTTGTAAAGGAGGTTTCAGTCTTCACTGGCTTTCTCTTCATACTCTCCATCTGAAGATTTTTGCTGAACCTTACAACCAATGAGAGACTGGAAGAAAATGGAGTTTGCTATATTGGAGAGTGACCAATAATCCAACACTAATGTAATTGCTTTAGAACAGAGTTTGCAGTAGGCTATTGACTGTTTTCTTAGGACAGCAGACATGTAATTAATTTTTACTCTCAAAAGGAAATAACTGCTGGATTTGTACCTGTTTGAAATAGTAATTAAATTGTGTGAAGTGTCAAATGTATTGTTCCTAAAATCCTTAAATAAGCGATATGGAATAAATATTGAGTTGATCTCTCCTAGAATCTAATTGCCTGCTAATTCTAGAGTTGTTCATGGAAAGTTGTAGTACCACTAGACTGGTATATTAAATGTGAACAAGATGACACCTTCATATCTTCTAGTTTCTTCAGAACAAGAGCAAATATAATTGAACCTATCTCTTTTGGGTAGAACCTCTACAGTCAAAATGTCAGTCCTCCTAAAACTTCTGTTTTTGTTTCAGACAATTCCTGTGATTGTTAATGAGAGCGTGTTTGATATTTGGCAAAAAGATATCCTTCATTTTCATTGAGAAGGAAAAAAACAGAAGTAAATATAAAATAATGTGCAATGCAAAAGAAAGAAGAGGTCTGGAACTTCTGAACTTACAACTGTATTTCCATTCTTGTTGTCTAGAATGGTTTAAGGACTGGATTAAGTTGGACAACAGTAAACTATTGAAGTTGGAGGGTGAAAGACTAGCATTTGGTTGGCATGTCTATCTTGGCTCTAATAAATACACAGTATTTACACAGTAACTTTCATAATCATTATATAAGAAAACGTTTATTGAAGATTTGGGAAAAAATACAGAGTGAGATTCTACTCTGGAATCCCATTATGGCTTTCACCACATGAAGCTCTTTATCAAAAAGAAAATATATTACATGGAAAATGGATATTATATAAAGATTTGACAAAGATATAAGGAGATGGAGTGGATTGTAAAACTCAGGATGAACTTAGAGAAGATGGACTAAAATGTCATTGACTACTTTATAGGCAACTAAAAGAGAAAGGGAAGGTTGAGAAGAATCTGAATGGTTTTCAAACTGAAAGAATGGAATTTCATCAGATATTATTTGACGATAAACCAAAAATCATCTAAAATATATAACTTGCTTCTTACATGGGAGATAGAGGAGGAAATCATTAAAAAAAATCCATGATCCAGTGGGCATTTAATGTAGGCCGCTCAACTGAATATGGAAAATGGGAAAAGATCTGGAATAAGAGTTTAAGATACATTGCCAATCAAAATTTAAAAGAGAATGTTTAAGATGTATCTAAGATAGTATCTACCTCCTGATAGATTGGTAAAAATGTACAGAACTACTGATAACAAATTTTGGAAATGTGAGGAAGAAAAGGAACATTCTACCCTATGTAGTGGAATTGTTCCAAGGCTAAAAGATATTGGAAAATAATTCATTTGTTGATAGAGAAAATTTTGAGTTTAATGTTACAAATGGAATTTTATCTGTTGGGTATGATGGATGAAAATATAGGGGGGGAAATATGGGAAGTTATTATCTCATATGACCACTGCAGCTAGAATTGTATATGCTAAAAGCTGGAAGCAATCTGATATCCCTAATGAGAAGGATTTGTTAATCAAACTTCTGGACATGACCTTAATGGACAAATTGACTGTTTTGATAAGAGGAACATTGATGGGTTCCTACAGAAAAACTTGGGACCCCTTAATCATCTGTTTAAGACGCAGATGGGGAAATCTAGCAGTAGCGAGTTTTATAAATTAGATCTGAGTATGAATTGTGGATTAAGTTAAAATAGATATATTTAAAAGAGATTTAAGTTAATATCTGAATAAGTTAATATAATTGAGCTGTTATGGAACTAAAGGAAATACATTTAACTTAAGATAAAGATCAGATTAACATATAAAGAAGATATAATTGCAACGAAAACCTCTCAAGTTAAACAACCTTTTTTTCTCTTTGATGTGTGTTTTCTGTTATTGCTATTTTTTTTTCCTTTTTGGTATTTTGCATTTTGAATAAAAAATTTTTTTAAAAAAGAACAAGAGCAAATATACAGTTGGTTCTCCATATCCATGTATTCTGTATCTGTGAATTCAACCTATCACAGCTTGAAAATATTCAACCCCCCCCCAAAAAAATCCACAAAGCAAATGTTGATTTCAACATCTTATATAAGAGGTGCCACTTTATTACACTGTTGTGCATAACGGGACTTTAGCATCTACAAATTTTGGTATCCATCGGGGGTCTTGAAACCAAACTCTAGTGAATACCAAGGGCCCAATGTATTTCCATGCAACACCAGCTAGAATTACTTTTCCAAACCTTTGATAAATAGAGTTCATTAATTATACTATCTCCTAATTTTGAAAACTGCCATTTACAAACTTGCTGAGCGAATTGTTTTGTGTTTATAACTACTCTGAGCAACCTGGTGCTGAATTGCTGTAGTGGTGATTAAGTTCTAACATTCTTAAAGACTGAATTTTCACATGGAATATCAGGTCTGAAGAAGAAGTAAACATCATGGACCAATTTAATGGCCATTGACCAATATTAAAAGTTTCTCAAAATGTGTTAATTTTGGTAGGTTATACATAATGGTATTGTGTGGTGTAGTGGTAAGTTACACTCTCAGCGTCAGAAGAAGGCAGAGACAAACTCTCTCTGAGCAAATCTTGCCAAGAAAACCCTGTGATCGGTTTGCCTTAGAGTTGCCATAAATTGGAAACAACCTGAAGGCACACAACAACAATAATACATGATCAGAAATTCATATCCTACAGAAGAAGTGCAGGCCAATAAGCTCCCAAAATCATTCTCCCAAAGAGGCCTGTTCTCACCCAGCTTCTCAGGTGCTAATTAAAAAGCTGTGTGCCCCAAAGGGAAGGCAAAGAACAAACTCCCAGTTGAGGAAACATATACCATCATCTCCCAAAGAGATCATGGAGATGTGGTGCAAGTCTGTTGCTTTATTATTTTCTATTTTGTAACAAACATGCATACATATCACCTTTAACACCTTAGTAGAAAAACAGTACAGAAATTCATTAAATCATATACAGATAAAATAATCATTTGGTATTCTGCTCAGAAGAAAACAGACCCCACATGATCCTGTGTTACAGGAAGCTTACAATGAGTGCTCCTACAAATGTTTTTCAAATATGTTTTTGTAACATTTTGTGAGAGCCAATGTGGTACAGTGGTTTGAGCACTGGGCTACAACCCTGGAGACCTGTGTTCGATTTCCCATTCGACCATAAAAACCCACTGGGTGATCTTGGATGTGTCACACAGTCAGCCCCATAAAAGCTCGTGATTAGGGTTGCCTTAGGCATAAGCCAGAAATGACTTGAAGGCACACAAGAACAACAAATATTTTGTAGTGATGTTTTATACCTAAGATTGTTATATGAAAAAACCCTTCCTCGCACTTGCTAGTGCTCCCAGAAGTTGCTTTACAATCTCACTTCTACATTATATTGTTTTTACCAAGATCGCATCTTGCCTGACATCAGTTTTTGAGGCAGCAAAGGGCAAGCACAATAAGAAATAGATCTTTGGGAAAAAAATATCCTGTTGTTTATGAGGCATACCAAGAAACTAAAAAAAATCAATAACACTCACTGGAGAAGCTGTTTGCTTAACTAAATTAATAAATAATAAATAAGCTTTGACAAACTGCCGGGAACAGCTTGCTTCAAAACCAAAGCATACCATAACCAATGAGTTCTGGGTATCTCCAGGGAATAGTACATGCATGTTGTTTCTATTTAGCTAAATATCTATTCAACGCAGTGGAGAAGATTATTAGTTTGAGATTATTTTCCTGGCATTTTGGAGTTTCCACCCCTACCACCCAGACAGCATCATGAAATGATGAAATAAGAATCAGAAAATCTGTTCTAATTAGGCTTGCCTATATTCCAGCTATAGCACAGTCTGGTGATAAACTTCAGCGTTCTAGCAATTAATACCTGTGTCTCAACCTGTCTGTTCAAAGGTATGAGGACTTTTTTTGTTAAAAGAATCTAAAGCACTGAATGACTATTTTATTAGGTTGATTTAACACACTCTAGTTGTATATTAAAATCCCATCCACTCCCATAATTGAGGACTCACATTTTCCAACTACACATTTTGCAACTAAACATGTGAAAAATCACAGCCTCTGTATGTCTGTTCCTGTGTCCTTCTGTGATATTCCTGAACTAAATGACTGTCATGATTTGTCCCACATCTGTTGGATGACACTGTAAGGCTTTTGCTGCAGCGCTGTAAGCAAGTATTTCTGCTGCCCTATATAACCAAGCCAGGAAGTAGTATGAAGTACAGTGCTGTATTTATTACTACCTGAATCTGTTGTCTTATATGGGGGGAAAATATATAGGAACTTGTTGGATTTGGTTTTTAATGCTGGTGAGTGGGAAGGGATGCACTCCACCTGCATTAAAAACTTTGCATTGTACCTTTTCGTCATCACTGGTGATGGGCAGAGTACATGAAATCCACTTGTTTGTACTGTTATTCTTTTCCAATTAGAAACAATTGCTTCATCAGTCTCCAGGCTGTCAGTTAAAACAGGAAAAGGCAGTCTGTTAAGTACGTGCTATTCATCAATGATTGATAGAAATTATAGGTTAGCCAAATAACCTTTTGCAACTCATGGAGAATAATTTCACCCCAAAGGCTGTATTTCACAGATGATTTATTAGATGTGCATTGCAACAATGTTGCAGTGTATCTCCACAACAATATATTATGGATTGTCAGGATGTCCCCTCTGTGGAATGGATCCTTGACTTCTTCCCTTATCTTAACATCTTAGACTGTAAGGGCTTTTCCACACTGCACAGTTACAGTACTATGAGTCCACTTTAAATGCCCTAGCTGCTCCTTACAGCTTGGGTGTTGTAGTTTGGTGAGGCAATAGCGTTCTTTGGCTAAGAATTCTAAATGCCCCTCCCTAAATTCCAAATCCCATGATTTAATAAGCTGTTGCTGTGGCAGTTAAAATGGAATGGTAGCATTATAACTGTGTAGTGTGAAAGGTTCCTCCAGAGTGGTTTATGAAAAGACATGGTCCTTAAACTTGACAACAGAGATCGGTGAGAGCAATGACCACTGAGATTATTGGCGGGGGGAGAGATCAAGAGAGAGAGAGACTGTGAATATGCATTACTAAACTCTAGTTAGCTCACTTTTTGATATTTGTGCAATCTTTAAAAAGAGAACTAATGTAAATGGTGCAACCAACAGTCAACATTCTTTACTTTCTCATCATTAGTAAATATGTGAAGTTATTTAGATATGAAGTCTGAAGTAAACTTCATTGGTGACGTGGAAAAAAGTTCAAGTCATTATTCAGTCCTGAGGCTGTGCAGCTTACTTCCAACTAAAATAACTGTCTTAACATTTTGTGGGTGTGCACTTGATCATTTAGTACATTTAGGAATGCTAATTCCTAATGGAGCTCAACTATATAGTAGTCTTGGTGGTCCAATTTACCTGATCATTTCAAGAGGGGCTCACCTCCTCCAAGCTAGTCCTGAGGGGCTCAAGACCCTCCTGGTCCCTCTTCCAGGGTACATGTAAAGATATAAATCACCAAAGGCCAGTATCAAGACTCCTTAACTCTGACTTACTTTTTGAACCACAATAATTCTTTGTGAGCTTCCCCATCTATCTTACCCATGTATTGGGATTAGGTACCTCTCTACCAGAGAAAATCTTTTAAAACTGCATTTTTAACTGTTTGTTCTTGGAATGTTGCTCCAAAAGTTCTGTGCAGCTCCAGAGTTTTACTAAATCAGAGATTAATACTTCAGTGGCCACCTGAACCAAAATGAAGTCTTGGAGAACACTTAAGCCAAGACTTCTCATAACTGTATTCCAAGGAAATCATTCTGAAATTCTTTCAGTTGCTGTCATCTGCCACTTCAACAGATTCCTTTCATGGTCCTGTCAGCTGGTTACACAGAAACAAGCATGAAAATGATGGATACTAAGTATCTAATTGAAAAAGAATCATTGATCATCGAGGTTTGAATGTCTGCATAGGGATGGTTCAGAAACAAATCAGGCTATCATAGATCCTGTTCAAATCAAAGAGATTTAACCTGTTTAACTGTGTGCAGTGTTGCATAGCAGATAGGATCCATATAGTACCCAATATTGTGCAAATTTACTGAGAAGTACATTCATGGACTAATCCTTTATCTTTAGGATAAGACTGCAGCCTTGAACGGTGAATATTGCTCTGCTGAAGCATCATACACCATTATAATTATAGATACCACCCATATAAGGAATATGAATTAAACCTATTATCTGGGAGTAGGCAGATCCGAGTAATGTCCATAGGGTGATCAAAGTTATCTTCAACAGTTATAATTATGCCTAAAATCTGAATATATATCTCAAACACTGATTTTTCATCTCATTCTTAAAAAGTCAGATTATCTATGCAAATACTTCTCAGTGCCCTGTTCTTCAATTATTAAAGTGCCTTTTGTATAAAATAACTGTTATACACATTTGAAACTGAGCACTAACTTATTGATTTAAAATTTTCTACAATTTAAATTCTATTAATTTACAGAGCAAAAACCCTGAAAAAAATGTTTTGCCCTCAGACTACAACTTGGATAATTTCACTCTCCTTAAAACAGATCAGATCCTTTAAAATTTAGAGACTTCTAACAGCTGATCTATGTAGAAAGGTATTTTCTTTTCTTTTAATAAGACTTGACCTCTTCCCTCTTTTTTAAGCAGCTATGAGAAGCGTCTTTTCTCCTCTGAAATTTTCAAAACCTAAATTCATCTCCCTCATATTTGAAGCTGTTAGTAGCCCTGTAATGGGGGCAGACATGGGAAATACAGTTGACCGTATTTGATACAGCTGTAAAGCTCAAAGCTGGGTGAAAGTGCATGATTTGGATTCAGAAAAGGAAGGAGAAGCATTTTTAAAAAAATATCTCTTTGCCCTAGCACTCTCCTGTATGCCTGCCCCTTAAACCAGCTTGTTGCAGAAGAAGGTATCAATACCACTCTTTGTAATTATTTCCTTAAACATTCTGTACCTGAGTTAGCATAAATCCTTTCAAGCAAAAACACATTTGACACAGTTATACTATATAGCAGCATGCTTTTAATAAAAAATAAATGGACATTGCCAGATTTGCATCATCAGTTAGACTTTGTCTTATAAAAAGGCTTACTGATACAGCATCTTGCTCTAGCAAATACATGGTATACAACCTAATGACATTTGAGCTGTGTCTTTCCAATGAGTTCATATTGTATCAGCTGAGTGAGTTGATTCCACTAGTAAAAGAGCAGATACCATTGTCACCTGCAACATTTCAACACAGTGCAAAGCTCCCATGTGGTGTAGAAGTGGGCATTGTTGGGGCACAATATCATTCTGTGCCTCTCAGCTACTACAAAATTATCCTTGCTGGCACCAGCCTGGCCACCTGACATATTCTGCAGTAGCAAGTTATGCATGGTAACAATGGAATTCTCATGGTATAACAAAGGAAATCACTATTATATGGTACATTCAGCATGCCACTGAGATAAATAACAGAATGTGCCACTCTGTATACAGTAACTGCTGAGAACATCCTGAGGGTTAGGATGCTGAACATTTCATATCCAAATTGAGCAAAAGTGGCAACCACAGGATGACTGTATGACTTCTCAACTTCTGTGTACTGTAAAGTCAGAGAAGACATTTTTGAGGGATTGTCTCGAGGGAGTTTCAAAAATATTTTGATTTTATTTTTTTATAAGAAATACTTGAGTGACAATATAAAATATGTGCTAACTGCTGGCCCAGCCTCACCCAAATGACAACACAGAACAAGGAGTGTCCAGCATTCAGTGTCAACAGACATTTAGACCTAAGGGAATCAAGAGTTTTTCCAAAGGCACTCAACAGCAGGCAGCCATCACATTCAGCATAAAACCAAAACAGTGTGAGATCTTCACATTAAGTAGTCCATTACAGTGCAGCAAAATATTGCAGAGTTCGTTCATCATTTCCTTTGCTTTTTAGTTGACACAGTTCTTTGTAATTTTTCTGTTGCTATTAATTTGTCTGATTGTTTTGGAGGCATTAATAGTGATGTCCTTGGTGGCTTTTTTCTTGTTGTCCCATTTAGCCTGGTTTTTTTTAAAAAAAGTTTATAAGAAATGAGATTAATATTTAGAATATAGTTTGCAAAAGTGAATTCTCTAAACCAACAGAGGAACAAGACAGACAAACAGCAAAAACCAAATGCCAATAAATGATATTTTAACATAACGATAGCCAATTTTAACAATCCTTACACACTATATTCCAGATTTATCAACCAATACATATTCAATTAAATTACAAATGCAATGCAGTACAATGATGAATTATAATAATGTACAATGGCATTTTTACTCAGAATTAAAACAGAAAGCAGAGCAGAAGGACCTAAATAATTCCTATGGTGGGGGCAGGAAGAACACAATGCAGTCCCCCAAGGATCTGTGTTTAACCAATGTTATTTAACTTATTTGTTAGTGGTCTTCAGCTAGCAATGAACAAGGGACATGGTCTAGTTTGCAGATGACATTAGAATTCTGAACAGAGCTCAGAACATTTTAGGGCCTAAAACTCCAAGTTTCCCCCAACTAGCATAATCAGCGGCCTTACTAGCTTGGGGATACTGGGAATTGCAGTCTAAAAAAAGTAAAGTTTCCAAGCTCAGATTCTGAATAGTAAAAATCTTCACAGTAGTGAGTTACTCCAAAAGGATCTCTAGAGATGGAACAGACAACAAATTACAAATGAGGTTCAACGTAAAATGATGCATAATGGGGCTAAAATCCTAAATTCTTAATCCTAAAAATTTCCTGCCTATTAAAGTCCCCATCAGTGTGTATTGCAGAAGGGATGTAATTTTCTTGAGCGAAATGGTGTGGTGTGAGAGTAAACCACTATTCCATGATACCATCCTTGCCTGGATTCCTCCCTGTTGCAGCACAAATAATATTTTTAGTCAATTCAGCAAAACAGTCTAGATCCCAATCATATTTAGAATCTCTCTCCACCCTGAACATACCTGGAATTAGTTGCAGGGGAGAAGGAAATCTGTCCTGATTTCCCTGAGAGTACAGAAGAGTGGATCAAGTGTGTTAAGGACACTGAATCAACACTGAGTGATCCTGACTGTGGTAACCTTCCTGCTAAGGAGGCAGAAAACTAATATATTTCTTTTAGCCTGACAAGAGTCTGTACATAAGGCTTAGTGGAAACATTGGAAAGGAAGAAAATTTGCTTGGACTGGTTCTCTTCCCCCTTCAAAGTAGAGACAGCTGCTGCCTGTTTGAGAAGGTTACCAGCCAGCTACCTGTTACCGAGAGAGGAAAATAAAAATAGAACGACTGCTCACAGCTGTGATTGTTTCTATTCATGAGATCTTCTCCACTAATAATTCTCTATTAATAGACATCATCTAAAAATGAAACTTGTAGTAGTCCTAGGTATCATCCTTGAACTGTCCAAGCTGATGTGGAGAATGCATTTCAATATGTCAATTGTTATAGGATACTGACACCTTTCAGTGACTTGCAATTCTTCCTCAGCCCCCATGCTTCCGCATCAGACAGCTATTCTACCCACACAAATTATAAACGTTTTCTACCACTTCTTGTGATCTGGAAGTATGGGTAATGGAAACAGATTGCTTACATTCCCTGATTTAGTTCTTTCAGCATCTCTTACAAAGTCACCCTCACTTAGGATTTCTGCACAATTCTCTTTCCCCCATTCCAGCATCATGGTGAAGGTGATCTGTAAAAGATGTGCACTCTTGTCTCTCACAACCCTATTGCAAGATGAAGCCTAGTAGGTAAAAGCTTTATTAGTTTTACAGCAAGAATACATCAAATTGTAAGCTCCAAGTTGACTGTTTAAAAGGTTTAATATTATGGCTATAGCTCTTTGCTGAATACCCTATTTTTGTGTCATTTACTGATGGCTGTACATCAGCAGTGTGTTTGCTCAATCAGAATAGTAAATGGTTTGCTCCACAGATTTTTCAATTGGATTTTATGTATGTGTATCATGGATAGGAAATTTCCACCCTACAGGCCTAATCCAGTTGACTAAATTGCTCAGTCCATTCCCCAGCCACTGTAAGGGCAATATCTCAGAGTACTAGAAGAATCATTTTTGGATCTACGTGCAAAATACACAGAGGCTCAAAAATGGAAATATATATCCAGTGGACAAAGAAAGACAAACAACTCTCTTTCCCACTGTATGTAACATGAACTCAAAGAGAACCAAATCAGCTCATGACTGGACTTCTGAAAAACAATTACTCCAGTAAAGCACAAATAATATACACCTTTTTTTCCCCTTAATTAAAATATTTCGGTTCACTACCATTTTATTTTGAGAAATTCATTCATATTGACTGCATAAAAGAAATATCAGTTTTGTTGCCAAAAGTGTTTATTGTACAGGGCATAGGCTATGGCTATAATGGAAATAAAAAAAATTGTCAGAAGTTAAACTCACTTTGGTTCTTCACCAGCAAAATAACCTGTGTGCAGTCAATCACATAAAATATAATTCTGCACCCACCTCAGTGCTTCTAAAGCCATTCTTTTGCTTCTCTACTGATGTTCCAGTGGTATGAACTGCCAGTTTCGTACACTGTGTACCACAGTGTGCTCTCTTTTCAGTACTAGTGATTCCACCTGCAGCTGAGGATTTTCCAATGGAGGTCTGAGTTGATTTGCTATCTTCCAAAATTCCTGAGAACACAAGATTGCAAACCAGGATATTTACTACTATTTTACATACTTTTCAGTTTAAATTAAGGCTGACAAAACAATCTAGTGCCACTTAATTAATATAACTTCTCTACATATTAACATTTCTATAGATTTTATTTATTTATAACTTACATATTGTTCACTGTAATTTGCACTCCTTATATCTTTCATTGAAGGATGAAAAGGCAGTTCACAATACAAAATACATTATGCTCTGGTCTCAGCCTATGTTGCCCTTCACTGTATGTCTATCTAGGTGGTTTACTCATTGTGAGATAAATGAAATCTCACCTGAATTGTAGAACTCAGTAACAGCAACTAAAAAGGGATACCAAAGATGAGTGATAAACTGAATGGCAGGATGTGAGAGGAAGCAAGATGAGTAGGCAAGACCCTTAAGACTGCAGAAAGACAAAACTAAGGCAAACAGGTCCAGAAACAGGAGATCTTAAGGGACAACCAACTGAACATGGTACAAGGAGTCAGGCCTGATCAGTTGCTAACAGGTACTAATCTGTATAAACTCAATAGCAAGACATTTACAATTTAGGTTAAGAGAACATAGAACTGTCCTGGAGGGCAAGGACAAATTTAAAAATGCACAGCAGCCTGTCAATGTATAAAAAAATCGCAATATACCAGTGGTAAACTATCTTACTCTAACAGAGAGGCACAACTGTCTGATCAAAGGCCCATTGTAAAAGGATTATTGGCGCCAAAAGCTGAGCAATGTTGGTGCTAATTTAACCTCTGGATATTCCATACTGTTCCACAGGCAAGAGATTCTATTACCAAGAGGACCCTAGTACAAGTATTAGAAGTGCAAGTATCACTGCTGTGACTACCTAGGAGTTCAGCAATAACCTAGACTCAGAGGAGAGGAACCAGGAGCACCAGCAGAAAAGACACAAGGTCCAAACAGGATTTGGAAAGCCAGAAACCCCTGTGATTGAGATAATGGAGATCCGTGAGCCTGTGATCCATGAGGTCAGATTGGCACTGACAGCCTTCAGCCTAGCACCGGCACTGGGACAGCACAGACTATTCCAATAGCTCTGCAACCGGTGTATCAATGCAAATAGTGTACCTAACATGAACTCTTGGAGGCATGGAAAAGAATTAGACTTCAAGCCAAAGAAGTGTCCACATAGGTACCAGATCCCATCTGATCTTGGAAGCTAAGCTGGGTCACTCCTGTTTAGTACTTGACAGGCAACAAATACAAGGTGCTGTGGGTTATACTTCAGAAAAAGGAACTGGCAAAACCTCCTCTGAATATTCTTTGCTCAAGAAAATCCTATGAAATTCATGGGTTCACCATAAGTTGACAGGTGACTTGAAAGCACACACACACACACACACACACACAAACAGAGGTGCTCCAGAGAGAGCCAGCATGGTGTAGTGATTTGAGCACTGGAGTATGACTCTGGAGACCAAGGTTCAAATCACCACTCAGCCAATGAAAACCACTGAGTGATGTTTCACAAGTTACACTCTTATAGCTTCAAAAGAAGGCAAAAGCAACCCCCTCTAAACAAATCTTGCCAAGAAAACCCTGTGATAGGTTTGCTTCAGGGTCACCATGAGTCAGAAATGATTTGAAGGCACGCAACAAGAACAAGGAGCTCCAGAAGCCAATTTTAGCACACTCAGAGTCACTTTGCATTGTACCTCCTCACAAAATCAAAATCTCTGATTTTTTTTTAAATTTCCAACTAGCGCATATACCTGGCATTGCCCAGGATTCTATTTTCTCATAGGTAATACTTGTTAGAAAGATTTGAAATCCTATGTCTCTAATTCTTCAAACTGCCTTGTCCAGTAACTGTAACTCTTCTCCATAGTCATCAATCCAATCTGTATTCAGAGTTGTTAACATACAGAGGTTTGGTTTCTGAGGGAATACACTGGCCTTCTCCTTCCTGCTAGGCCTCATCTCCATAGCAACCGGCCTGAGGCCTGAGAGCTGTCTGGCTGAGAATTCTAAAGGTCCCTCCTTGAATTGCAAACCCCAGGATTCCATAGAATATTCACAGGCAGCCAATCATATGAGGTCTTCTCACCTCACACAGCCAATCATACGAGGTCTTCATCTGCCTGACACAGACAAACAGACAAACCCACAAACTTTGACTTTTATATATTAGATAACTAGAAGTGACCTAAGACAACAAAGTGCTTCCTGAAAAGTGCTGTGCAAATGAAAAAGTTGGCTGGCAAATCTAGCCCAGCAAAAGCTATGGGATGAGAGACACAACAGATAATGACACAAGCTCTGTTCTTAATCCCAACTGAAATAGATCCATTGAATTGATGGGGTTTATCTATATGTTGACTCATCATTTAGTAATTGTTTCAGTGGGTCTACTCTACTTTGGACTAACCAACAGGATTCCAACAATAACTGTCAAACTGCTAGAGGTCACTTATCAAAATTCAAAACTCCTATAAATAAGTTACTTTTTAGCCTTTCTACCTTGAAACTGCCACAGACCATCCTTAGACCAACCTTTCCTACACTCCCATGTTCCAGACTAACGTACAGAGCTGTTTTTCTAAGGAAAAAAACACACAAAAATTACTCCTCCTTGCACTGCCATTGCTGGTTATAATGATGCAAAGTAATTCATATGACCCAGGAAAGGGTCATGACTGTAGCTCTCTGATAAAAGACAGCTGGAAGGAAAAATTACAGAACTTGACATAATAGATAGTTTTGCCCTTATTCTGGGTGGCTGGAAGGGTTTTATGGTAAAACGTAACAGAAAACTGATTAGAAACTGCATGGCATATTCTGGACTACATTTTTCCAAGAAATATGGGTGCATAACAGGTCACATTGTGGAGGGCGGGCAAACAAGCAAACAGAATATATGCTATCATTCCTGATGTTCAATGAATTTTGAGTACACACACAGAGAGAAACAGAGATGAAGAAATCACTAGTGTGTTTTTTTTAAGATGACAAACACAGATCAAAATGTCTTGGACTGGTAGTCAATTCAAACATTAGTAGTCCATACCAACAAAATAATTCTGATTCTGTGATGGTACATGCAGCCAGCTTTAGAATGTAGGGGTATTGTACAATCTGCTACAGATATTTACTTGATAAGTAGCTAATCTTGCCATTTTTAGGTGTTCTTCACCTAAGTACTATATCCACTGCAGAGCTGCCATTCTGAAAATGCCAATGAATATATAAGGCATTGTTTTTCATACTTCAGTTCCAGGTGCTTTTAAAAATACACTGGCCCAGTACCAACAAAAAATTCACTGACAAATGTGCAGACACCCCTTCATGCATATTCTGGCAGAAGAAAAGGAATAATGTAGTATCTACTTCACTCTTCCCAACAAGGCAAAACATCTTTACTCCTCTATCATCCCACTATGATTTGGTAAAAAAGATAATTTCATAAAGAATTGCCACTTTGTTCCTACATCTGTATGAGATTAGTACCCAGGACACAGATGCCTGGAGACTGTCCATTTACTTATTTGTAAACAGTGAAAGCAAAATGCAATGTATATTGCCCCTTTGAAACTACAGCCTTGTAAGTGAATGCAATGATTTTCAAAATAACTAGGAATCTCAATAGTATATACAGGTTATGTTTCATCTGCAGCAGTGCTGTTGAAGCAACCAAAGTCCTCATACTACCACCTTGAAATAACCAAGGGATCATTTTTCATATGTCATGTTTTAGTGGCCCAACACCATCACTATGATTACTAATGATTACTGACACAACCACTGGTTTCAATTTTGGGGCTAGCCATCACAGTGATAAGTGTCCATGCACCAATTTGTCCACTCCTCACATGCTTTTATCAGTCTAAATTAAAGATAACTACTGAATCAAATTCCATACACAGAACCAAATAAAGCTGTCAGCAAGGGTAACATACGAGCAGGGAAGGTTTGGTTCATTTGTTTTCTTGCTTGCACATATATGCTTCCGGAGAGGTCAGAACTATTATTACTTTGTGCCAGGTGACTGAGAACAGCTGCAGACAGGAGATGATAGTCATTGATCACCACAGTCAGCCAAGCTCTTTATGTTGCTTCCTGTGAAACAAGAAAACTGATTCCCCCCCCCACAAGAGATGGGTACTTCTTCAGTGCAAACTGTCAGCTAGACAATAAAGAGTACCACTTGGTATTTGAAATCAATACAGCATGTCATAAACAATTCATATGAGGACAGATATTGTATCCAATATTTCCAGCTTTTATTTTGTATACACATTGTTTCCAGACTGAAATTTAATTAAGGTTTTCAGACAGTAGCCTAAAAATTTCACACAAAGCTACTTAAAAACCAGCCAATAAAAACATCTATCAGAAATTATCATATCTGTCAACGGTTTTCAATGCACTAGCTGAGGTCAGGGGGAACAGCAGAAGCATGCCCTGGCCCTCCATAAATGAAAATATGAAAGAATATACTGTTTTATAAACCAATTTAAATACGATCTTTTTTGTATACCCTCGCGTAGGAAGTAGCATTGAAGATGTATTTTTAAAAGTTCACAAAGAAAAGCATTCTCCATGAAGCACCCTCTTTATCAGAGTATAGTTATGCTTATCCTCTGCACATCTGCAATGCAGGGAGGAGGAGAATTCTTGTAATTCTTGATGTACAAGGGCCAGCCAAATTTAAAGCATTCTTCAAACATGTGAAATTATACAAGCGAAACTTAAAAAAAAACATATGTCAAACTTGAGGGAAGTTCAAAAACAGTCTCCAAGACATGGCAAGATACTGTCATCAAGAGAAACATTCTTGCTTGTAAAAACTCAGTAAGGAAGGAGTGTGTATTTTTTTTAAATACACCTAGTAAGTAGCAGTCGGTGTACCAGTACTGCCTTCTTTTGCCTTCTTTGCTCTTCCTGTTCAAAAGCTTCACAGAAACAAGTTGCATGGAATCCACTTATAACTGCATCCATACAGAGACTAAAACATATGACAATCCATTCTTAAGTGTGAGTGTCTTGGCCACAATTGTCATCAAGAAACCACAGTGAAATATTTTTTGGAAGCATGATCAGTCATGCCACTTTGGGACTGTAATTTTCACTTCCCAAAGCAACCACCTAAAAACCACTCCCTAGGCAGAAAGAGGCACAGCCAAAACTGCACTGGCAAAATATTTTAGTAACTTGACTGCTGAACAATTGTTCTGAATATTGCTATTTTATGCTCATTCCTCTGCAGAGACTATTAATATTTAAATAGTAATACTCTTTTTTGTCATGATGCGTATATTCTACTATTACTAGAGGAGAAATAACATTGCAGCATGGGACAGATTTTTCATCCACTAATAACACTTTTTTGTGTTACCTCAGCACATAAATAAATCAGTTTATTTTCATCTTCCCACCACACTTCATTTCATATGATATTAAATATTTAAAAAGTTTTTTTTTAATAATATTTTATTAAAGATAGACTGTTTTGTTCTTTGCTCTTACAGCCATGAACTGTTGTAGCCAATATGAATGATCATTTAAACATTCAGGAAAACCTTATCCTCAAAAAAAAAAAAAAGATAAAAACATAGCTTTGCTGCAGACTTCAAAAGCTTAGAGATTTTTTTTCCCACAGGAAAAAAATTAGATATTTGTGTGCTTTCTCTTCTGAATGCAGTAGGAATTCAAGAGAGGTTTTGCAGGACAGAATGCCAAAGATTTGAGCAGCATGCTCATAAGCACCTTTTGGTAACCAGTGATCATAGATCTGGAAAGTGGAAAGAGGTAATATGCCTAAGAACACACTGCTGTGAATCCAGAATACTATGCTGAGTCTTAAGCCATATTTATTCCCTGCTTATCTGCAATGCAGAAGAAAGGAAATTTTTTATGGTAGCTCCATTTCTGATTCAAAAGAAAATAATGAAGGATGTAAGTTGCATACATTTCAGCATACGGTTGATGGGGCTCAGCACGTAATTCATGTCACCTTCCTCAACCATCATTTGGTTATACACTTGGCCCTCCACATTCACTAGGGTTAGGGGTGCAGGACCATCGCAAAAGTGTGAAAGTCTCAAATATCAAAATGTGGGGGACCAAGGCATGTAGGGGGGAAAGGGAACCAGGATCCAAACCAGGTCAGAGAAAGGAGAGGGAAAAGAATGGGTGGGTCATCATTGTGACCCTATACTTCCTTTCTCTTGCCCATCTCCTTCCTCAGGTGTGCGTGAGGCATTGGGAGAGGATTTGTGGTGCTGAGAAATCAGGCTGCAAGTCATCCTTAGCTGGTCAGGCAGCTGCTGGTGGAGGAGGAAGAGCCCAGAGGTGGGTTTTTAAAGGGCTGTTCAGTCTGATCAGAGCCACTGAGAGGGAAGGTTCCCTGAGAAAAGGAGTGCTTGAAGCGGGAAGGGGTTGGAGGAACTCACAAATAAATCTGTGAAAGTGAAATCCACAAATGTGGAAGGCCAGCTCTATCTGGCTGAGAGATCTCAGTGTTCTGGTTAAAAACATAATAAATTCCTCAAGCTTGGAGTCTTTTCACTCTTATCCTGAAAGAGTGAGCCAGTACAGATTATGGGTGAACCACTTCAGCCTTTCTAACTGTTACATTCAAACTAGCTGCTGAATAAGTATTCCAGTACTGCAGTAGTACAGCAAGGAAATACAGAGCCACTAAGAAAATTGTTTTTCTTCTTTAATGCAGAAGATAATAAAAATTAAAGTTCACAAAACAAAGCATGCAGAAGGTGTTAGGTCACGTGCAGTGTGGTGGCTTCCCTCTCTAATAGGTATTCATGACTTTTGCAGTAACATTCCCATACTGTCCTGGAACTGTATCAGAACTGCTAGAGAAAGAAAGCATATTCGTAATAAAACATTGATCACTGAGAAAATGCAATATCCTTATAAAGGATAACACCTCCAGGTAAGATATCTGGATGTCTAGGTTGGTGTTCGTAAAGAACAACCAAGCAACTGTCTGAAAAGGTTTACAACAAGTCCCCACCCATGAAAAATTATTGAAGTAACCACAAACTTCTGGTTCTTCAAAACTTTCTTCCACTGAATGGTTTTGTTCTCCTTTGCTTCTTCAGATGAGTCCAAAGGAACAAATGGAGTAAAAAGGTTGCTTTTAAAACAATAATTCAAAATGCTGTGACTTTTTAAATCTTGGCAAAGTAGTATTTTATACTACCCTTCTAGGAACCTTGCTTGGTTTTATTTTTATCTTTAAGTCATTTTTATTCTGCCTTGGAATGTTACATGACTGACAACTCACCTCAGATCATTCTTCGATACTCCCCACCCCAGATGCCTGATAATATTTAACACCTTACTTGGGGCATTTCTTCTTCAGCAAGCTAAACCGTTTGGTGCAGTAAAAAGCTCTATTGTAGGTTCAAATGTTTGGCTTCCTACTGACTTTTATATACTTTTGTAACAACGCTGGTTAGGAAAAAAAGCAGTTTTCTTACAGTTTCTGTATTTCAAATGTATGTTTAGTCATAACTGCTCTTCTCCACAGTAAAAACCTTGACCTTCTGCTACAGTTTGAACATTCAAATAAAAGGCAAATAAATGTTAAAACAGCTAGAAAGAAAAGGTGCAGATGAGGAAAAACATACAGAGGAAAAGAGGCAAGATAGTGAATGGACAAAGTAGTTTAATACTGTGCAGGATATAACCACAATTAAGTACTTTCATGTCCCTTTGATTTTAGGTATATGGTTTAAGTGTATCGCACTGAAGACATTAGGAGTTATAACATTTGTTGAATCCTCACCATTATATACGTATAAGTAACATATCTAGGCTACTGATTCCCATGGAACTGACTCCCAGGTAAGCATGGGAAAATTATAGTGCTATAAACAGTAAATAATATTACAAAACCTATAGATGGTGCATATATTGGGTATAAAAGTAAAATGACAATACTGAGAAAAAGAAATGTATTAATTAATCCTGGGAGCAGAGTTAAGGTGGGTTACATGTTATACACTACTGAAATGTAGGTATGAGAGGTTGCCTGTTACCACCAGCAGCAGCAAAAACAGCTCTGGAACTGTTTAACAAGAACAAATGACCTAGGAAGGATTTCAACTTGGAAAATAGCACGGAGAAGAGTTAAGCCTTCCCCCCGCCCTGCCCCATTGCAGGAGGCAAACTGTCCCCCTTTCATTGAAAAGAAAATGCATAGAGGTATTCCCTAGTAAATCCTTTCATTGGTAGTGGGATGCAGTCCCAGATTTCCTGTATAACAACAGCAAAATATATTTTCTCAGTTTATAGAGATATATAATTGTATTTCTAGCATAATTCTCCCAGAAACAACAGTCCATGATCTTCAGTACAATTATTTCAAACAAGGGCTCATTTCCCCAGTTTGAATTTGCATAGGTTCACTGTATTTTCAGATCATTAGCATATGTTGATACTGAGCCTTGTGGCCTTTCAGATCCTGTTGAGCTGCAGCTCTAACCAGGGTAAGCACTAGTAAGAAATGTTGAGAGCTGCAGCCCAGTAACAAATGATGGGCTGCTCGATTTTCACCTCTGCCCTAACTCTACTGTTCCAACTCTACTGACTGCTAGAGCATCAGGGCCAGGATTCCTTGCTGACTTGTGGTTTCTTTTAGACATTTATCTGTTTTGCTCAGCCTCTCAAGTGCTTCTGTTACACAGTTCCAGGGATTTAGATGAGCAGACACACCTATTTTGAACTGGACTGAAAATGCTGGTTAGTGCTGTTTGTTAAGAGGTGAAAATTATGCTATCTTCAAGAAACATTCAGGCTCCAATACTCCAAACTACTGGCTTGTTGCTTCAGAACTGAAAAAAGAAAGAGGGTATTTTTCTGTTCTCAGTCTGTCACTGGCCACAATTTGGAGCAAATGGGAACCATTGGTGCTCTACTAGCTTTTGCAGAGATGCCAGGGTACCCTCAATTATGCATTTACTGAAAAGGCACTAGCAAGTGGACCTGATACAAAGTCATAGACGAAGCATAACTTGTAGCTGTTATGTGTGCTGCGGTGACATATTTTCTAATTCCAGTACTTAATGTTGTTCTTTCAGGTAATGTTGGTGCAGTGCTACTGAACAAGCACAGGGCTACGCATGCAGAAGTACTGCAGCATCTACTTTAACTGGAAAGAAGCTATACAAGTAAGTTGCTAATACATTTGAAATTGACCTGTATGATAACAATCAGTCATGGTTTCTGCCCTTAGGGGCTACATTTTTAGCTGCTAGTTTGACTAAAGCACAAAAGCACAATCCTGAATACGTACATGGAATCACAGAGCAGACTAGCTTGGACAGGCTGGGGATCCAAACGTGTGAAACCCTGGCTGTTCTGTAATCCACTCAAGTGTGAAATTTTAACACTCAAGTGTGAAATTTTAAATCCTTTGCCACTTACTTTGTGATGCATATTATGTGATACAAACCAAGAAAAGGTAGTGCATACAAAGCTGTAGTCACAATCTGTGCGTATCCCAGCCCGACGCCAGTTTTCTCCTTAGCAGCCACCTGGTTGTAGAATATTGATTAGCCTTTCTTTCAACAGGAAGATCCTATCCTACTCTTCCGCCCTTTCATATCATTGCCTCCTCACTTGTGAATGCCCACCGACTAAGGTTCTACACCAAATATCCCATGATAGCATTACGCAGGTGAGATCTATGGACTGTCCTCAAAGCATTTACCATTACTAGGTGCTCGTTTTAAGTTGGCATGGGGCAGGTGTGCCCTCCTGCTCTGTCCAGAAAATCCCATCCTGAGGCGGTTACCCACCCTAGGGAACAGAAATGCCCAAAGGTCTGACCGGCCGACCCACCACACAGAAAACGACAGGTGCCGGACGGCTCGGAGGGAAATGGTACACCTGTGTTCAGGTAGTTTCCGCCTGGAGGGTGGTTAGCCTGCAAAACTTAATTTCAAAACCTATTTTTCCGTGAAACATTTCCAGCTGACCTATTTGCAACCTGTTAACTGGTCCTTCTAACCCCAGAGGCGGTTTCCTCATGGTTTGGAGAGAACTTCGCTGACTGAGGTGGCCAGGAAAGGATGGCGACTCCCTCTCCCCAAAAAGGAAGACCATTTCCGCACTAGACTGTTATAGCGCCATTGTTCCACTTTCAACATCCTATGGAACCCAACATTCCATAGGATGTTGAAAGTGGAATGCTACCGCTATAACAGTCCAGTGCGGACCAGAAAGAGGAAGGGAGGGAGGGAGGGAAGGGAGGCGGGGGTCCCTCCCCTCCAGCCTCCGCTCCCAGCCGCACTCACCGGGGTTCCTCGGGCCAGCCTCGGCGCTGCCGCTTTCCGGGCCGACGGCAGGAGGTGGCGGCGGCGGCTGGAGGTCGGCGTCGGTGTTGGTCAGCCAGGTGGACTCGGTTTCCCGCGTCCAGCTCTCGTAATAGCGCGGCTCGATGGCATCGGCGCGGCTCCCGCCGCAGCCCATCTTCCTTCCCCTCGGCGCCTCCTTCCCGCCCTCCTCCCGCCTCAGCGCCAGCACCGTGGCCAGCGGCACGCCGCCGAGGAGGGGCCCATCCCGCCCGCCATTCCTTCCCTGCCTCGCCTGGCCAAGGGCGGCGGCGGCGGCGGCTCCCTCTCTGGCTCTGCTTCCCGCCTCCTCGGCTCTGTCCGCCCCCTGGCGCTCTTCCTTCAGCGGCGCCTCAGCCCTCGTCTCCCAAGGCCGCCTCAGCCCTCGTCACGCCTCTTTTACCCTCGCTGCCCCCTCCCTTCCCTCAGGGGTCCCCCATTTTCCTGCTCGTTTGTTTAAAAAACAAACACCAATCTTCCTGTTTATTGTTTATTCTCCCTCTTTCCTTTCCCGAAGCTTTGTCCGCTGGTTTCATCCCCCCCCCTTCTCCTCAGGTTTCCTCAGGTTGCCTGGGCAGGAGGAGGGCGCGGGAAGAAGGCTTTGGGGGGAAGCCTGGATGAATATGAATAACACGGAAACGCGATTGGATTTCTTCTCCTTCTTTTCCTCGTCTCTCCTCAGCAAGAAAACGGGGGGAGGGAACAGACGCAATCAACGGTTTGGTGGAACACGAGTCGTTCCCAACCCCCTGGGAGTTTCATTGTCTAATTAGTGCTGGATTAGTTAATTAAAATTAATGAGTTAGTGTTTAAGCAATGCAAAAGGGGAGAATTCCGGAAGAACACAAGACTGTGGCTGGCTGCCAGACTTCCTAGTGGCTCCTTCAAAACACTTGTTTCCACTCCCTTTCAACACCCCCATTTATCTAGTTTTTGCAGTCTTGTTTGCACCGGGCTCAATGTGGCGAATGGCACATTCAGTGGCACCGAATAGGGTTAGAAAAGATCTTGGTGCGGGATCCGTAGCCCAGTGCCCCCGAGTGACCACCTAAAGAGCATGGCGTGTGATGGGCATAATGGCGCATGGGCCCTGTGTCGTGGCCTGGACTGACAGGGGCGTTCTAGGGCCCTGTAGGAATGATGGTCCTCATTTAAGCAACCTTTCATAGATATATTTTTCAAAATATATCATTGTGGTATCTGGGCAGGCATGTCTGCATTTACAGAAATTAATTTCATTATTTTTACTTTAAAAATGTCATCTTCTAAACAAAATGGCACTTATCTAATAGATAAAAGTCAAAGCTTGTGAGTCTGTCTGTATTAGGCAGGCAAAGACCTCATATGATTGGCTGTGTCAGATGAGAAGACCTCATATAATTGACTGCCTGTGAAAATTCTATGGAATTCTATAGGAAGAGGCCTATAGAATTCTCAAGCCAGAAAGCTCTTGGGGCTTGGGCAGTTGCTATGGAGATAAGGCCTAGCAGCAAGAAGGAGGGGGCCAGTGTATTCCCTCAGAAACCAAACCTCTGTGTGATAACAACCCTAAATACAGATTGGATTGGGGAACATGGGGAAACGTTACATGTACTGGACATGGCAGTTTGGGAAATTAGAGACACGGGATCTCAAATCTGTGTGTTTCAATTGCATCTAACTCGTAAGGTAAAGTAAGGTAATTTGTAAGGTATTTCTAACAAGTATTGCCTATGAGAAAATAAAGTCCCAGGTAACACCGGGTATATACACTAGTCCCAAATAAAATTGTTTAGAAACAGGGAAATAGACTATAGTATGACCCCTGTATCGGCAGGGGATGGGTTCTGGACCGCCCTACGGAAATGGAAATCCGCAGATAGTATGGAACGCCCCGGGCCTGATTGCAGTGGGCCCTGGGCCTACAGCTGGAGGCAGGAAAACAGCAGGCAGCGCGATCCCACACTGCCCAGTGTTTTCCTGCCAGGCACTGCAGCAGTTGGGCCCTGGGCCTACAGTCATGGGCCCTGGGCCTGCGGCTGTTTTCAGCCATGGATAACTGAATCCGTGGATTATGAAACCGTGGATAGGGGAGTCATACTGTATGTTTATGTCCACATATCCATGCTATATGTTTTTGAAGAGAAAAATTAAACTGTCATATTTGGACAATTGCAGTCCAAACAACTGTCTAGGAGGCTTATTAACAGATTTCATGTACATCAGACTTCTGTGTTCATATTCTGATGACTCTAAGAGTAAAAAGATGCATATCATTCAACATTTACATTACAGAGACCCTACAGATAATCAATAGTTAAAATATGTTTTCCTCAGTTTTTCTTCATGGGAAAGTATACAAGCCTGCTCAGAATTATTCTTGCTGTGATAATCAACAAGCTACATTTTGTGTATGTGTGCTTCCAAGTCTCCTCTCAACTTATGGCAACACCATGCATTTCATAGTTTTTCTTAGGCAAGGAAGACTCAGAGGTGGCTTTGCTAGTTCCTTCCTCTGAAATATAGCCTCCAGCACCTATTATTGTTGTTGTTGTTGGTTGTTGTTATTTCTGTCCTGCCTTTTTCCCAGTTCAAGACTCAAAGTGCTTTACAACAATTTTAAAAACATTGCTAACAATCCAAAAGATACAAAATCCTCAAGTGTGAAAATACCAAAATCAGGGTTATCCATGCCATCATATATCTGATTTCTATGCATGGTTGTGAGCACTGGATAGTGAAGAATACCAAATACCAAACTGAATACCAAAATCAGGGTTATCCATGCCATCATATTTCTGATTTCTATGCATGGTTGTGAGCACTGGATAGTGAAGAATACCAAATACCAAACTGAATACCAAAGTCAGGGTTATCCATGCCATCATATTTGTGATTTCTACGCATGGTTGTGAGCACTGGATAGTGAAGAATACCAAATACCAAACTGAATACCAAAATCAGGGTTATCCATGCCATCATATTTCTGATTTCTATGCATGGTTGTGAGCACTGGATAGTGAAGAAAGCTGATAGTAAGAGAATCAACTCATTTGAATTGAGGTGCTGAGGGAGAGTTCTATAGACACCATGGACTAGATTAATCAATGAGTCCTAGAACAAATCAAGCCTGAACTCTCCTTAGAAGCTAAGATGACCAAATTGAGACTATCATACTTTGGACAAAGTGGAAGGCAATCGGAAAAGAAGAAGACCACATGACAGACTCAGTCAAAGAAGTCAGTAGGGAATGAAAGCTGAAATGTCACTGAAAGGTGAGTTCTGAGGAGCAATTTAAAGGAAAATAAGAGAGGTGGCACCATGAAGGTATTCACAAGAGAAGTCCTAGGGAAAGAGAGAAACAAAGGCAAAGACTTAAGATCTCTTAAGAGAACAGGAAACCTCTTAATGAATACTTATGATGGAGCTGGAAAACCAAATTTCATGAGCTGAGAAATTTTGAAAGGTCAGAGTAAATTTGATACAATTTCAATTCTGAATTAGCCATCGCAATTTCGTTCTCAGGTCTTATTCCAACGTTCAAATTGAAATGTTAACAATACAGAGAAAGTCACTTCAATCTGGAGTGAAACCCACACTGACAGCATCACTACTCAAACAATTGGAGGGGATTCTTAAGTGCTTTCACTCAACTGAAATGCATGACATGCAGGGTTGACAATCAAGAAGCTGCTATGAACAAGTTAGTGCTGTACCTAAATGTCAAATGAACGTATTGATTTCAGTTACCTTAGTCATGTATTTCTCTGTGGAATTAACATACTGTCAATATTCATAAATTACACAATACATGTTTCTGTCTATATAAAGGGCCCACAATCAAAATGCAGGATCTTTTGGCATCTTGTTCTGCCTATATAAAAGGAAAAACTTTCCAACCCTCGAATAGGGGTCATCCCTACTAATAAGGGACACCTGCCAATCTGATAAGGGACAAGCTTTCTGGACCTCAAGTGAGGGGGACTTCCTTTATAATAACAGGCAGCTGGCAATCCTACTTCCAGGTCAAAAAGTGAATGTGAATTGTTGTCATCTACATATAACAACAGGTACTGTTTGAAAACTTTAATAGCTTAGTCATAGTGAATAATTAGTAAAATGCTTTATGGCCAATTAGCTGGCTCATCTGATGTACTGGTACGCTTACTCAGTAGGGAGGGAGGCTGAGAGAATAAGTGTCTGATGTGATATTTGTAGAAGGAAGAGCTAGCCTAATGAACACAAGGACAGCAGGTTCATGGTAAGAACCTTAACAATTAATTGGGAATTTCTCAGTAATGTGCTAATTGGTAAAAGTGTACAAAATAACTAGGCACAGATAATAACCTTACTCATTTTTAATGTGTTACCACACTTATTTGCATGAAGTTTTGGGGGTTTTTTTGTATTGAAAATGAGCACTTCTAGAACATATGTGACTGAGGGAAATTCAGTTGTAGTGCGAGGGCATTTTCCTTTTATGGAAACATTAATGAAAATACACTGGAGTACTGCATGCCTAACTTCAAGGTTAGCATATGGAGTTGCGTATTCTTGTAAGATACGTGGACACAAAAGAAACAAGGACAATTTTTTAAAATTATTGATTCTATAAATGGAAAGGCAAATTGCAAGATCAGCTAGCTACGGGTTTATTCCAGAAGGAAAGGGTAGAAAGCAGGAAGAGAGGAGATGTGGCAATAAGACAAGAGCAGCTATGCACAGATCTTTTCGTAATGGGAGAAATGGGAGTCAGCTGAAGCAGTGGAAGCCAGAAAGCTGGAGAGGCGTACGGAAGAAGAGTAAAGTAAGTGAATATTGGTTCTTGGCCTGCAAACACAGTACGCTTACACGGTGTTACCTTTTGCGGTCCTTATTGGCCTTGGTCAGCTAATGCTTCCGACTGGCTAATGGAGGCCTGGGAGAGGAAATGACTGTGTAAGATTTAAAATCAAGATGGACTAGTCTTTTTTTTGCCAAAAAATTGAAACAGCCACCTAATTCTTGCAGGTTAATATTAACATTTTCTATTTCTTCACTATTATGATAATTTAAACATATTTTAATCTGCAATGTATTATATAATTTTATAGATAATTTAATTATGTATGTATATATGTATGTATGTATACTACCCTACTTGTAACACATTTTAATGTTACAAATGTTACGTTTAAGCAGCTTTAGCTAATTATTCAGAAAACCAGAATCTCTAGCTTAATTATTACAAAGAGCAGAAATCCTGTGAACAACTTTCCAGCTTCAATCCAAACAAACAAATAATAGTAGCAATACCTTTATCAGGCCAACCAAAAGGTGCAAAATACTTAGTATACATAATATTTATGTTATTAAAAGTAATAGTAAAATAATTTGAAATTGGCTATAATCGGCACCTTTTACTTTTTGTCACTTTTATTGCTGTTGTATGCTTTCAAGTCATTTCTGATCTATGGCAACTCTAACACAACCCTATCATGGGAATTTCTTGGCAAGATTTGTTAGGGGAGGTTGCTTTTGCCTTCTTCAGAGGCTGAGATAGTGTGACTTGAAACCACTGGGTTTCCATAGCTGAGTGGAGATTACAACTCTGGTTTCCAGAGCCATAGTCCACCACTCAAAGCACTGCGCTACGCTGGCTTTTACAGCACCAAAATTTGTATTCCAGATGTGTCAGTACAGAGTCTTGAGGGACTCACTTTATTCTGCCTACAAAGTAGTGTGTAGCCCAGAGCTTTCCAAACTTTTCATGTTGGTGACACACTTTTTAGACATGCGTCATTTTGCAACACAGTAATTCAGTTTTGCTAGCAAACCGGAGGTTAAACTAACCCCTTATAAGAGATACAGACACACTGTAATAACATAATGTATGGAGACACAACGTCTCATGAAAACCTTTCATATATTTTTAAAAATATATGATTTATAAATAATGACATACATTTCCAAGATTGTAGGCGACACACCTACACATGTCAGGTGACACTAACATGTTGTGGCACACCATTTGGAAAGCCCTGGTGTAGCCTCACACAGGACAGATATGTGCTAGATCTCAAAGGAATTGCCTTTGTTCCTCTAATAATCAAGGGATAGAAAGTTTACTGCTTTGCCTTGCTTTTGTGTCCCAAATGCCCCATCGCCAAAAAGAGGTGTGGCTTTTATGTGCATGAAACCTGCCTCCACTACCATCTTAAATTCAGCTTTACCATTTCAAGAAAAATTCAGCTCTGGGACTTTTAACATGACTTTTAACTTCTGTGCCTGATTAAGAAGCCCATGAACTCTGAAAGCTTGCATAATGTATTTTGTGCCATTTTGGTTAGCCTAAGGAAAGACATCACCACAATGTGGTTTTGGGAGTTTGTTATCTTTTGATGCATGGCCAACATGGTCATTCCTGTATATCTGTTTTCCAGGTTCAGTTATTTAATCGCTAAGGAAAATACAGCTATTTGCTAAAACATAAATAGCCATTTCAGTTCTCCGAGCACTATTCTTGTAATCAAAATGGCACCCTCCCGCCCACAAGTGGGAAATATAACAGCAGGCTTATGGGAGCCATGTTTTTTACAGAAGTACAGCCCTTCAACACTCCAGTTTAGTGAACAATAAATATGTATACTGGCCTTAGGGAACTGACAGACCCCTGAGATTGGATGAGGATGAAAGATGCGGGACAGGGGGAATGGAATGGAGTGACTGGAATCCTTACCAGGAAGGAGAGTAGACTACAGTATTTTGCTGCAGGTGACATTTTAAAATATCTCATGTGTTCAGCTGTTAGGAAAGAAGGGAGAAAGTCAAAGATCTCAGGAACAAAGGTTGGCACTGCAAAAGATTTGGATTAAATCTGTCAGTGTTTTGAGCCATTTCAGCTGTGTACACATCCGTGACTCACTGGTTGCTGAGCAGTGGCTGTGTGCTGCTGGGTGATAGTGTGAAACAGAGAAAATTAGTTATACTGTCATTACATAAAATAATACCCCACCCACTGAATTGACTCATCAGAGCATCACTGTATAAGTTTTTGCTTCAGTATCAAAACATGACACTATAATCTTTGTTCCCTTTTCTCAGAATATGATATAGTATTGCTCTTTACTTCATTAGGGGAATAATGATTTTAGTGTAGTTTTCTGTAAGAAATACTGTCAACTTGGCAGAAGGAGGAGGAACAAGACATTAAGGGAGAAATATAGGTGTAACATTTAGAAAAAACATTGAGTCCAAGAGGAAATAATCATCCACCAGAAACCTAGAATCATAGAATCACTGAGTTGGAAGGGGCCTGATGGGCTACTGAGTCCAACCCCTGTCTGATGCAGGATCTCCAACTAAAGTATTTCTAGCAGGTAGCTGTCCAGCCTGTTTTTGAAGATGTCCAGAGAAGGAGATTCCCCTCTGGCAATTGATTACATTGCTGAACCACCCTAACTGTCAAGAAGTTCCAACTAATGTTCAATCAAAATCTAGTCTCCTGTAATTTCAAACCATTGGACCTGGTCCTACCCTCTGGGGCAGCAGAGAACAAGCCTTCCCCCTCCTGTCTGTTACAGCCCTGTGACAGCTGGGAAGTAACATGTTTCCTCTTAAATTGATTTTTTTTTTACCCCAGGGTGGGGAAATTTTAATAAGGACCAAACAAAGTTACATTTAAAAACAAGGCATCAGCCAACATCTAATTGTTACTGATGAACTGAGTAAACCAACTGAACTAATAGGATTAACCTATGTGTTGTTTCATTATTCAGTAACTGATTCAGTGAGTCTACTCTATTCAGGACTAACCATCAGAACTGTAGCCACCGGCTGAGAATAATTATGTTAAAAACTAGTGAGACCCCTAATAGTTTTATGTTTAAACTTCAAAGTTATTTTTAACTGGCATTTTAAGAGCCACTTAATGTCATTTTTCAACTCCAAGCATTTTTTTAAGTAATAGAAAAATTAAAAAGTAGCATAATGAGGTGCCAACAGTTTTGTAACAATGTTAATGGCCAGCAACAGCAGCAAAAAGAAACTGTCATCGGTGCCAATGCGAGATTCTTTTCCAGAAATAATGGATGCAGGTTGTGGGGAGGCCCTTGGGGATTGCAGATGAAGAGGGAAGGGTTATACTTCCTATCTCCATGCACTGTCATCCTAACGACTCTCCTCCCACTCCCATTATTATTATGTGCTCCTGAATGACACACTTATTGTTACATTCAGGTTGGCCTTTAATCTTCAATTAGTCATGCTGCATATGCTGCTGTTAGAATGCCTGGTGCTATGTTATTTGAGCTCCCTATCTGACAGGACACCAATGAGAATTGACATACAACCTCAGGTACATAATCACTACTAATTTAGTGCAACAGAATAATTAGTTCTAATCTGGTTAGATCTTACAGATATCATTACCTCATAGTTATGCTTGCATTGTTTGGGTAAGTCACTGAAAATTTAAAAGTACTGCAGGTTTAAATGAGGCAGCATTGAACCATGAACTTGTAATGCGAAGAAACTATTCCTACTGTGGGGTATAACATCAATGTTCTTGAACTGTGGTGCCCAGAACTGGACACAGCATTCAAGGTGTGGTCTAACTAAAGCAGATCAGAGTGGCACCAATATTTCCCTTGATCTGGACACTATACAGTTAATGAAGCCTAGAGTTGGATTCGTTTCGGCTCCTGCATCAAACTGTTGACTCGTTTTTAGCCTGTGATCTACTAAGACTCCTCAATCCTTTTCACATGTACTGCTTTCAAGCCAGGGATCACCCATCCTATATTTGTACATTTCATTTTTCCTGCCTATATAGATATTTATTTTAAGGAATTTTGTTTTGCCCTCTCCTAGAACTCAAGACAACTTACAAAATTTTAAAAAACACAATGGCTGTAATTCATGATCACAGTCATGAATGCATAACATAGATTTACATATCTGTAATTCATTCACAATCCCTACATATTCACTAATGTGGCAATAGTGTAGGGAATATGAAGGAATCAAAAAGTTCCCCAGTCCGGTCTTACTGGGCATCAGCCTTTCCCATGAGCGATTTCTGGTTCGAAGAGGAATTGCAACAGCAACCCTACTTCTGATTGTTGCATCAGAGATTGGTGGTAGGAGAGGTGGAAACATCTGTCTGATGAATCCTGATCAACAGGAGAACAGAGTTCCTTTAGTACCAGTGGGAATGGCAGGGGAGAAGGTTGGGCCAGGTAACGCTACTCAGGCCCCTTTCGCACACAGTTTTTTTTGCACGAGGGCCCCTTGAGCGTCGTGTAAATGGGAGCGTCAGTCCGTACAATGCACTCCCACTCACGTGACGCTCATGAGCCTAAAGCGGGACTGCGCATTTTATTATTTTCAGCTTTAAGCCGAAAATACTGCGCGGTCGCGCAATGCTCGCAGGGCCCTCGCGCACTTACCTACATGCAGTGCGCCAAACAAGCTGTCCCGGTCGTGCTTCCTCCCGCAGCACAGCCTACAGCTCCCAGGCTGCGCTGCGAAAGGAAGGGGCAGGGCGCAAGCACGACAGTTGCACTACCAGGAAGCGACCTGCAGGACGAAGGAGTGGGGAAGCGGCAGCGTTCCGGACGAGGCTTCTCGCGCGAGATGCCCCCCCGCAGCCGCGCAAACAGGTTATCGTGCGAAAAGGGCCTCAGTTAAGTATACCTAAACTAAATTAGAATCTCAGCCAATGAAAACAATTTTAAATGGCATGAGTTAAAAATATGCTGAAACCACCCTAGAGCCTGTTGCTAAAATGCATCCTCTAAGATCATTTCCAAATTGGAATTGAACCCATAGGCTGGAAAATATTCCTCAGTACTGCTTTAGCTGCTGTGATGGAAACCGGTCTGCAACAGACACACTGAGAAATCAGACACTGAGTTGTTTTTAAAACCTGCATGAGCAGACACCATTGAGAGGTACCCCATTTTTTGCTCACTAACAATTGCCATCCATGCATAGTGGAAATAACAGCTGGTCTTCTGTTCAGTAGTTATGCAATAGTAGGCTGGACTTACAATCTTGTAACTGCTGAGGATTCATGTCTGTGGTTATTAGCAACTAAATGTGACCTCAGAATCCTAGCTTTTTAGCCTGGCAGTGCCCCAGCCACAGGGTTTCTAAGGTGCTGCAAATCAGGACACTAGGGAATGATATTTGACCTAATAAAGGTATTTCTACTATGTAGATTTTGGAACAGAGGTAGTTGTTACTTAAACATCTGCTTCTTGCAACAATTCCATTCTTCCATTAGCATCATGATGCAAAAAGTAGAATGAAACTAAAGGCTTCTGTTCGAAGATGAGTCAGCTTTAGAATAAGTGTGAAGTAAATTATTGTTTGTTTCAATTATATATTATTAACAACTGATATATGTCTAAATTGCTGGAGAAGTCTCTCTTTAAATCTTATTCAAATAGACAGGCTTTGTATAGAAAGAATAGCTTCTGCTTTTGGAGGGTATTTCAAGGAAGAGCAAGAGCACACACTTAGCTAAGCAAATGCACAGTATAGTGGTACTGTGTGCTTTGTTACAACCCAATGCTGTACACCTACTTCCAAGCAAACATGTCACTCAGACCTACTTCCAAGCAAACATGCATAGAAGAACAGCCCAAAATGCAATGACAATCACACACTTACCAGGTGGTAAGCCCCATTAGCCCAAATATCTCATGAATAGCACCACAAACTGTTCATCTGAAATGTAGATTTGAATCTCACTGTCCTATCTAGGGTGGAACTGGGGCTAGCACTTTAAATCTTTTTAATGAATAACCAGAGTCCAGTGCTGAAGTAGAAGCTTTGCATGTTTAAAGAACTAGGTCAATTCTTGATATCTTAAGAAAAAGGAAGAGAGCAGGATTGGGAAGGCAGCCCAAGGGAGATTGACTGAGTAGGCAAGGGGAGTGGTGAATCACTGCAGCAAGTCAGAGTTCTGGCTAAAAGAAACTATAATGAAGCCAAAACTGAACTTGATCATATTATTTTTTCCAATTTTTTAAAAAATGTTTATTTATAAAGTTATATACTACAGAACCAAAATAATACAGAATCAAAGGTATACAAAGAAAATAATCCACATACTACATGCAAAAGAAAAGAAAAACAAAATTTCTCTCCTTCCCTCCCTCTCTATGTATATATAGAATAAAAGATAAAAAAGGAGAATGAAAAAATAAAAAAAATAAAAATGACTTGCAACCTTTTTCCCAGCTGCTATAACTAAATCCTAGTTAAATCTCCATTTTTTTCAAACATTAAACAAAAGCATAGCTTTTGCTGTATCTACAATCATTAGAAAACTACTGGCCAGTCTCCAATATCCCTTTTTGGGGAAAAGATCTGGAGCACTTGGTGGCCTTCCAGCTCCAAGGTTCTTGGATGAGGCAGATCATCTACATTCATTTCAATCACATCCCTGTTTTGAACAAATTTCTGCAGTGCTTGATGGCCTCCCAACTACAAGGTTCCTGGATAAACAGATTATTTAGATCAATTTCACTCCTGCTACAGGCCTGGTTACAGGAGAGAAGTGACTTTGGACAGGGAAATGTGTCTCTGTTAGTTCTGCTGGACATCTTGGATGCTTTTGTTACTCTACAGGAAAAAACCTATCCCGGGGTCTACAATTTTGATATTAAAATATGATTCAATGTGCCTGAGAGGTCACCCAGATGGGCACGTAGGCAGCAATGGTCAATGAATTGAAAACCAGGTCAGGCCAGTAAAATCTCCAGTCACGTAGCCCCAGGAAACCTCAAGATGTGTAAACCCACAATAAACAAAGAGTCCTCAACCCCTGAGAAGCCGACTTGAGGGGATTAGCGTGTCTGCCCCAAGTTGAACAAATATTCCATCAGGCGAGGACTATTTACATGAAGTCACACCACAAACTAACACAACCGAAGATCCTGAGACTTTGACAACACCTTGCAATCCCATCACACAAAGGAAATTACCATGGTGGAGCTTCATTATCACTCCAACACCCATTGTTCTCCTCGGGAAAGGATTAGCCCACCAGGTACTTTTTCCCCTACAAATAGTCCCAGTTTTTGAGCAGTTCTTTGGATCACCCCTGGTCATCCCAGCAGACCATTGCTCCATCCGTTGAGTGATCCCCTCAGCCCTCTCCGTGCTGAGCTCCACTTCTCTGCTGTTTTTCCCGGACCAAGGACTTCAGGACAAAGGTGCAGTATCACCCCAGCTACACCCCTTCAATATTCCTCTATGCAGTTTCCACTTTTGCTTCTTAATAGGTCTTGAGTGAGTGTGTGAGTGATTGCTTTGCCACGTGAGACTTTCCTTCAATAACATCATTTATTGATATTTTTGTTTGGTTTTTGACTTGGCCTGACCCCGTAAAAACTGGGTAAAAGACCCCGTTAGGTTACCCTGCCTCTCGCATTGCTATTGCTTGTACTCTGGCTAGTTTCCATTCCCCATCGCGTGGTACACATTGAGGTGTTCCCCAAGGGACCCCAGAAATCAGGGTAACACTTTCAGTACCATCAACCATGATAGTCTTCTGCACCATCTCTCTAGGTTGGAACTTGGAGACACTATTTTATAGTGATTCTGGTCCTCGAGGAAAAGGGTGAACTCAGAAGGTAGGGCTGGGGAATTCTAATGGTGATTGGCCTGCAGAGTCCCCCAATGCTATTTAAACATCTCCATGTTAAATGTAGCAGAGAATATCTGGAGTTTTGGGGTTGGGTGTCACCAATATGTGGATGGCTCCCAATTCTGTCTCTCCTTTCCATCTAATTCCAAAGAACCCATCTTCGCGTTAAACCAGTGTCTGCTGTTGATAGTACACAGTCATAAATTGAAGCTTAATGCAGACATACTCCTAGTCAGTCAAAAGCAGATTATGGGATAGGTTTACAACTTACATACTTCCTGATGGACAGAGCTATTCAGAAGTGGAGTATGCTGCCTCAGAGTGTGGTGGAGTTTCTTCCTTTGTAGGTTTTTAAACAGAGGCTGAATTGCCATCTGTTGGGAGTGCTTTGATGTGTGTTCCTGTACAGCAGGGGGTTGGACTGGATGGCCCCTGTGGTCTCTTCCAACTATATTATTCTATGATTCTACGACCCGCACTGGGTGGTTTTACATTCTCCCTGAAATCTCAAGTTCATAGTTTGGGTATACTTTTGCATTCACACCTGAGATTGGAGGCTCACCACTTGAAGTGACTTAAAGTACATTTCCATAGTTAAAATGAAGATAGAATCATAGAAATGTAGAGTTGGAAGAGACCACAGGGGCCATCCAGTCCAACCCCCTGCCATGCAGGAACACCCTCAAAGCACTCCCAGCAGATGGCCATCTAGCCTCTGCTTAAAAACCTCCAAGGAAGGAGACTCCACTACACTCCGAGGCAGCAGATTCCACTGCCGGACAGCCCTGACTGTCAGGAAGTTCTTCCTGAGGTTCAGGTGGAATCTCCTTTCCTGCAGCTTGAATCCATTGCTCCTTGTCCTGGTCTCTGGAGCAGCAGAAAACAAGCCCTCTCCTTCCTCTACGTGGCATCCCTTCAAATATTTAAACATGGCTATCATGTCCCCTCTTAACCTTCTCTTCTGCAGACTAAACATACCCAGCTTGGAGTATGTTATCTTGGATTACTCTATATGGGGCTGACTTTGAAACTATTTTAAAAACTGCAATGGGTCCAAAATGCTGCAGCCAGGCTACTGACTAGAGCTGCTTGCAGGTAACACACGACTCCTTTGTTGAAAGAGCTTTGCTGGCTACCAATTTGTTTCCAGGCAGAAATCAAAGTGCTGGTTATGATTTATAAAGCCCTATACAGCTTGATTCCAGACTGTCTAAAAAAGCTGTCTCCTCTTATGAATGTGCCTGAGTTTTGAGGTCTTGGGGGAAGACTGTCTCTCAGTCTCATCATAGGTGTGTTAAGACAGCCTTAGTGGCTCCTTCCAGGTCATGGATTTTCTCCCACAGAAAACTAAGTTGGTGCCCATCTCTGCTCTCCACCAGCACAGACCACCAACACCTTTGACTTTTAACTGACCTTTTAATCATGGTGTGTTGTATTTCGTCATCGTCATCGTCATCGTCATCATCATCATCATCTTTTAACTGCCTCTTATATATGATTTTTAAACTTTAGTATTATCCATTGTTTTAGCTGTATTTTGTGAGCTGCCTCGGGTCCCAAAGTGGGAGAAAGATAGGATATAAAATAAAACAAAATCACAAAGCAACATATTACTCACCCTGCTGGATCAGTCCCAGGTCCTGTCTAGTCCTCTATTTTGTTGTCCCAGTAGCCAAGACTGTTTTTTGGGAAGTCTACAAGCAGGACACAACATGGAGAGCTGTCTCCTGCTGTTTTCCTCCTGCAACAGGTATTCAATGGCACATTTCTTCTGATGTAAGAGATAATACATAGCCATCATATCTGGAGAAATCTCTGTTTCAATCTCTTAAATGCCTTGATTGGATTGGTTTCAGGTGCGAACTGGCAAAACTGTATTAGAGTAGTGGCTCGCATTCTCTTTTTTCTGGGCCCAGTGCAGTCCAGTGGCTTTCACCTGATATTCTCCAGAGGAACCAGTTCCAAAAATAATATTCCCACAGACATCAGGCACTACCCAGGTTTGAGTGCTATTGCCAGCCATATTTCAACTTACTAACCACTCTCTTCAATCAGAGTTATTTTCATAGTAAGAGCACCAGCTCTTGGTGAAAGACAGAAAAGATGCTTACACTTATTTTATTACATGTAAAAATAACTTGTAACCTATGTGTGATACTGATGAAGGCTATGCTTGTCTTTCACATCGTACACTGGAAAAAACGAATGATTCATTCTAGTTCAAAGTCTACTGTATTCGCATGATTTTAACTGACATTTGAAAAAGCCCATATTTATGGCATCTCTGTTTTCATATTATCTAGTGTCCTCTTTTTGACTGAAAATGTTCTTCTCTTTTAGCTCCCCCAACACACAACTCAATTTACTGCTTTTAGTTTTTGTTGACCATTGTTTTGCATTTCACTATTGTTGGTAGCCTCCTTAAGGCACTAGCGAGAAGACAGGATATGCATTCTGAGAATAAATGTTAATAATCAACACTGACTTCCGTTGGGAAAAATAACCACCCATATTGAGTCAGAACAATGTAGTGAGATTAGGCACTGCAGATGCTGAGACTTTTATTACTTGATGAGAAACCATTCTCCCATCAGCACATGAAAACCAGGCTGTGTGGAAGACACCGTCGCTTAGCAACTGGGAATCATTCCAAACAGTAACCTCTTCTATAGCCGTAGGGTTTTTGAAAGAGAGAGTGGCAGGGAGAAGAGAAACAAAGGCAGGGAGGTCTAGAGGGAAAAGGAAAATCTGCTTCCTTCCCAGCTAAGAATCCTCAAGAACCAAGTTCCTTGAAGGAAAGGAGACAAAAGTACTCTGGTGCCATATGTTATCCAATGTTTCTATTCAGTCATTGTCAAGATGGAGGAACTGATGAAGAGGTCTACCAGGAAGATGGGATTTCCTTCAACGAGGAAACTTTAAATAGGACTTTCCTAAACTAGTGTTCCTCCTACAATTTTTAACTTCAGCATTCCCTTGACGGCATGCAAGTCTCAACGTCTTCAGTCAAAGGGGAAAAAAAATGCTTTCTTTTGATGACTTTCCATATCATCACACCTTATATATCAAACTAGCATATATACCTGGCGTTGCCCAGGATTTTATTTTTTCATAAATAATACTTGTTAGAAATATTTGAGATCCTAAGTCTCCAATTCCCCACACCATCTTGTCCAGTACCTGTAACTTTTTCCCATACTTCCCAACCCAATCTGTATTCAGAATTATTAACATTCAGGGAATATACTGTCCTCCTCCTTGCTGCTAGGCCTCATCTCCATAGCAATTTGGCTTATTCCTAAGAGCAATTTTGTTGAGAATTCTAAAGGTCCTCCCCTAAACTGCAAACCCCAGGATTCCACAGAATCTTCTTAGGCAGCCAATTATATGAGGTCTTCAACTGATACAGCTAATCATATAAAGTCTTTGCCTGACACAAAGAGACAAACTTTGACTGTTATATATCAGAAAAAGAGAATGACACTGGTACTTTGGACTTCATTTTTACAAACTTTTTTTGTACTGTATTTGAAGATGAACATTGGTGAACTGACAGCAGTTAAAGATGTCATGGAGACACTTTCTTGTAATATTTTGTGGTATTTTATTGGATGGCAGAAAAAAAGGTGCTAGATCATAACCCAATCCAGCACCAAGAGCAGTTAAAACACACACATACACACACCCCTATACCAGGGATGAGAATGTGTGGCCCTCCAGCAACTGTTGGACTTGAACTCCCAACATCCCTCAGTATTAAGCTATGCTAGCAAGAGCTGATGGTAATTCCCATTCTAAACTGTTGGGGTGCATGTTTTCCATGTGTTATCTATATCTGGATGTCCAACAAACATGAATGATGTCACACAAACAAAAAGTGAAGAAAAGGTTGGAGTTATGTAGCAGAGAAAACAGTGGCAATGAGATGTTTTAGATCTGAGCAATAGGTTAAGCAAACAAAGACAGTGATATGCACCGGATATACTTGCAAATGTCAGATCGTGGGTTACATTATCATGAGGACTGGAGCTAATGGATATATCCTGATCCTGCTGGACATGGAGTTGTTTGTTGATTACTTCACTGGTTGGGACGAAATTGGTCTAGGAAATCCTGAGTCACTTTCATGTTAGTCATCAGGGAGGATCCAACTTGGCCACAAAAATGATTTATTTATTTTTTTATAATAGGGATGGTATTTGAATCTAAATGTTGGTGAATTAAACTTGATGGCAAAAAGCCTTGGGGGCTGTATGTGGTCCATGATGAGCATTTTCCCACTGTAGCACAAAAGTCAAAGAAATTATTTGACTGATATCTTGAAATTATAGATATTTTGGTAACCACACAAAAATAGGTTAAGGGACAGAAGTTGTACAGAAGTATTTTTTCCAAGCTCCGGTTCACTATGACAATAATCTATTCCATACTCAGAGGTGAAAGCAAAGTCTTAAGTTGCACAACATATATTATAGCAATATGGGATGTGAGAAGCACGAAGCAGAGGAAGCTAGACATAGTAAAACAAGAAAAGGAACTTATAAATACTGCAATACAAGCTAAAGTGGACAGGAATGAGATATTCGGAGTAAGATGATTTACTTAACTTTAAAGCAGATTATCAAAACATTGAAATAGTTCAAGATTTTCCATACCTTAGCTCAGTACTTAATCAGAATGCAGACTACAATCAAGAAATCAGAAGAGTAGGGTTTGGAACGACACCTATGAATGAACTAAACAAGATCCTGGAGTGCAAAGATATATCATCAACTATTAAAGTTAGGACTGTCCATGCTACAGTATTTCCAATTTCTATGTATGATGGTTCTGAAAACTGGACAGTGAAAAAAGCTGATAGGAAGAGAATCATTTCATTTGAAATGTGGCACCAGAGAAGAGTTGTACAAATACTGCCAACTGCTAAAAGGACAAATAAATGGGTCCCAGGGCAAATCAAGCCTGAACTCTTCCTAGAAGTCAAGATGACTAAACTGAGACTGTCATACTTTGGACATATCATGAGAAGACATGACTCACTAGAAAAGACAATAATGCTTGGGAAAGCAGAAGACACTAGGAAAAGAGGAAAACCACATTAGAAGGTGGATAGACCCAAGGAAGGAAGCCACAGCCCTGAGTCCGCAAGACCTGAACAAGGCTATTGATTATAAGTGATTTGATAGCACTTAACAACAGCAACAAAAACAAATAATAACTAGTATCTTTCATAACAAGGGCCTCTATGATCTACAACTAATCAAACATTTGATATCAGGTAGAAATACTTTGAGTCAAATATGCTGAAGCAAAAGATCGGTCTTTTAATAATAGAGCCATCTGGAAGCTGGGCCTAGATATTTTACAACATATGCTGAAAATGTTGCATTTATGTCTAAAGTATTACTTTCTGTAGAGCTAAGTGTTAACCCACTACCTCTAGCACAGGGCTGCAAAGTATGACATCAGGTTTAGCTAGTACAGGGCATATTAACCATCATCAGGCTTCACTCTGTATTGCAACTAAATAAGTGGGTTTATATCCATGAAAGCTTGTACAAAAATTAAACACTAGTTGGTCTTAAAGGTGCAACTACATTATTTTCCCCCTCTTCTTATCTTCCTTCCTCTTTTTATCCAGGCTTACCTCTGTCTTTGCTAGGACATCATGTTGTTCTTTCAAACAGATTTTCCTTATAAAATCTTACCAGTTCCAGATGCTTTATTTTAAATATTTCACCTATGCTCAATGCACTGCCTACCATAAGAACATGAATTTGAAAATGGCACAAGGATGCCCTCTGGTGCTCTAGATACAAAATCATGAAAGCAGAACAGCAGCCTTTGCAGCTCTAAATCAGGAATAAGAATCCAGATGTTTTCAGATTGTAGTTCTTCACATTTCACCATTGGCTAGGGCTGCTGTGATCTGCAGCTTAGCAACATCTGCAGGGCAGCATGGTTTATTTTCACCACTGTCCTATATCTTACAATACAAAAAAAATCTAATATTTCAGATCACTTAATCTTTTTCTTTAGACATTTTTATTTAGGCAGATCTTTGGTTTTTAACTCGTTGCAGTGGACAGAGCTTTTAATGGGGTATGTTGTGTCTGTATCATTTAATTATGTTTCAAATTGCTTTTATACTGTTCTAACCTTTTTTAAAAAAAGAATTGATATTTATTTTTATTAACAGTTTTGTTAGCTGTATTTTGTTTTTAACGTTGTAAGCTGTCTTGAATCCTGTGCTTGAAGAAAAGCAGGATATGAACAAATTAAACAATAAATGATCTGACCTATGAACAGTATGAAATTATTTTTCATGACATGAAATACACAAATTGCACTAAGAATTACAAGGTAGAATGAGGCAGACTTTTACAAGGACACAGCATATATAGTGATTTACTTGGGCACATAATTCAAGGAAATCTGAGTGGGATATTGGTTTCACATGCCCCCACTTCTTCCAAGCCACTGTTTTCTCACAAACGGTTTGGAGTTCACTCACGATGTTTCATTTATAATGAATACAAACCCAATTGTTTAATATCTGTTATATGATTCCTGTGCCTTACAAGTTCTTCATGCAACTTCTGGCAACATTATATCAGACTGAGGTAAACAGAATACACTTGTACAGGTGCTTTATTTTCTCCTGTGAATGTTTCCAGTGTTTCATGTCTTGTAAATTTAAAACATTCAGAAAGCACTGACTGAATATCAGTCTCCACATATTTTACAACACAATTCAATAACAATGTTTACAATGTATCTATGAAACAGTGAACAAAACGGCATACATTTTTCTCACTATTTTTCTTTGTAAACAAGATCTTCATGGAGGAAGGTCAATGGAATTGATATAGACCATGGTATTAAAGCGGAATGACCATTTTTTTACTTTTTAAATAAAGAACTATTTATAAATATGCTCTGATTCTCTCAATATACATTTACAGACCTGATCTTTTAAAAGCAATACTTACATTTCTCTTTAAAAAGAAAATGTCAAGAGATGGACAACTAGGGGTTCTCCTATGCAAAGGGAGAAAGAAGCAAGCACAGGTTTACAAGAGAGTTGGGAGCATCATCATTGTTCAACCTTTGTTGCTTGTACACCAATACTATGAGAGGATAGGTCAAGAGCATGAACAATCTACTTGAATTCAAGCAAGTTGCAGTCTATCTTGTAGTACACATAGGGATAGTACTCCTGCTGACTAAGGTTTAAACCTGGAATATCCATAGTTGCCTGTAAAGAGAAGAGTTTTCAAAAATTAAATCATCACATTTACGTTTTCAAAAACAAATTAATGACAGTCCCCACACCATCCTCCACAGCACATTGAATATCTTTATTTCCCATGGAGTTTTAAACTGCGGTAACTATGTTGTTACTTTGTTCTAACTCCGTGTGAAATATTTTTTTCCCATGAGATAGTACCTCCATGTACAAAATATACATGTCAATGTGGCCTCGTGGTTTGAGCATTCAACTACAACTCTGGAGACAAAGGTCTGAATCCATGCTCAACCATGGAAATCCATTTGGCCAAGTCACACTCTCTTAGCCCAAGGCAAAAGCAAACTCCCTCTGAACAAATGCTGCCAAGAAAACTCCATGATAGACTTTACTTAGCATTGCCACAAGTTGGAACCAAACTGAAGGCATAAAGCAACACTAAAAATGTAAATTGACACAATTACATTTGTTGTGAATGAATTCCAAAAACAAACCCAAAACAACCAAACAAAAGCTCCAGGCAAAAGGAACACAAGAAAAATGGGGGAAAAGTAAAAGTAAACAGTTGGGAAATATGGTATGCTACAACAACAGAAACAGTTATTTTCATTCCTCAAGGAATTTCAGAAAACTATACCAGTTTGATTGAAATATGGTCTCTAATTATAACTCTGTGTAAATTATTTTTCTCCTAAGATATTAACTCTAGGACTTCCCTATCAGGAGGAGTAATGGTCACAACTTTCCTTTAAAAACATGTGAGTAATACACCTTAAACTCAAAACACTTGATAATTTTTAAAATCAGCCTTAACAGAAAGTGGGGGGGGGAGTGGGGCAAGGAGAGATAAGAAGTACCTGCTTAGCCTGAAGACCCATATTCAATTTTTGAGATTTCTAGAGAGGGCTGGAAAGGACGACTGAAACCCTAAAGTGACACCTGTAGGCCTCATGTGACCCTACCACTAGGTCAAAATTCTTTTGTTACCAAATGCCTTCTGTAGGGCATGCTGGGCATTTTGGTCAGGGCAAATTAGCTCAGGAGAGGTCTTTTTTGGAATAGGAAGTGAATAGGAAGTGACTTCTGATCCCTTCCTGCTGTAGAAAAGGCCTCTCTTGGGCCTAAAATGGCTAGTGTGGGAACAGAGCAAATATGCTCCCATGTCTTCTATGGGGCATTTAGGGCAAAAAGATTCTGATTTTTTTGTGGGGGATGCAGCCCTTGAAGGCATCCTTAAGAGCTAAGGAAGCCCCCAGTCTTCCTTCCGTAGCTGCCCACCTCAGTGTAGATAATATAGAGCCAGATGCATCAAAGCTAGATAAGAAGTTAATCCAGTTCAGAAGAGAGTCCATTATTTGCTGTTACCAACTGAATCATGGTGGTGAATACTGACTAATGGGAGATGAATTATTTCATCTCTTCTACTGTGTGCACCTATCCAACATCATTCTTACTGTAGTCTGTGGAAAAAGACATTCCTTGCAATATAAGATGAAACAACCTATGAACCCTATTTGTATTTTATCTGTCCCTTCCTGCAGACTGATTAGATTTTTCCAAGCCAAGCAGAAGCAACGTCATGTTTAAAAACCTGTACTGCCAGTGGATATGGAGCTAGTTACTCACATCAATGATTGCTGCTGCACTGCTATCAAGGTGCTTGTACAAATCATACAGAACCTCTCTCAGTTTCTTCATTGTTCTCTTGTTGGGTTGAAGGAGCATAGCCTGGAAGTTAACTGGCAAACCGTACCTGAAAATCAGACAAAGAATTTAAAAAAAGGATTCTATTTGAGTATCTGATGAATCTTCCCTTTCCAAGTCTAGTAAAGGCGGTATTTTAACTGAAAATATGATTTTGGGTTAAACATTTTTTGGATGATGGTTCTTATATTTACTCTTTCAGCATAATAAATATCAAAAACTGTAACAGCATTTTTGCTTCAAATCCTTTACCAAGCTGTATGCCTCCTGGAGATGCAATTTGATAAAATGGACAAGGACACAAGGTACCACCCAGATGATGATGAACCACAACTGTCAGTGTTCCTCACCACTGGCTCTATTGGTTACTATTGATGGGAGCTACAATCCACCAACACCAAGAGGACTGCACTTCGCCCAGATAAGGGAAGTCACACCAATGCTGTTAGGCCCTGAAGAACAGAAGCCTTTGACAAAGACTTTGAAATACAAAAACGGAACTTCAGTTTACTATAGTACTTCTTGTAAAGCAGAGTCACCTAGGAACTACAAGACAGCCATACACACCATATGCCACTATAATTCACAAAGAGAAGTAATTGCCTATTGCAGTTTCCCTGCAACTACTGAGAGATCTGGCTCAACGAGTGGCACAGAAATGGTAGTCTTACGGCTTCATGGGGAGGGGGGATGTAAACATCACCCTGCATGTTTATCACAGTGGCCATGCTGGCTGGTAATTCTGGAAGCTACAGTCCAAAAAAGTAACTTTTCCAAGTTCTGCTCACAATGTTGCAGACAGTTCTTAAGCAGCTACGATATGGTTCCTCATGATCTGTTTTAACCAAGCTACAGACATTATTCCACACAGCAATTCAGTAGTGATGTATTACAAACAGTCCTACATTAACTCACTTTGGCAAAAGATGAAGAAAAAAAGTGCAAGTATTTCTGCTTTTAATGTATATATACTTTTCAAGGAAAAGATAAGAGTTCATCTATTCATCTCATCAGTTACTTAGGCATATTAAAGGCTGGTTCAGATGCAACACTAATCCATGCTTATGAAGTTGATTTGTTTCAAATGAATCACATTAGAAGTTAATCATAATTTAAATGTTGGATATCCTAAACTGTGATAAACAGAGAAGTGGTAGCTCCCATACTCCTCTTGCAACCATACCAGAGGAATGGAGGGTGTGCAAATCCCAGGCTCGTTTTGGTAATGCCAAATCAGGTCTACATTCAAATACAGCGTACCGTCCTTCTTCCACATTTGTGCATTCATGAAATTCGTGACCTTTGTGAATTTGACTATTCATGAGGCACCCCCTTGCCTTTCCTGCCTTCCATTCTCTTACCCTTTGCCCAGGTATGTGTGCTTTCCTTCCAAGCACCAGGGTGAAAGGCAAGCAAATGGGAGGGGGGAATCTCATGCATGCTTCCCCCTATTTCCTTGCCTTTTGCCTGAATGTGCTGTCTTCCTTTTCCACACCAGGAAAAAAAGACAAGGGAATGAAAGGAGGAGAAGGGAAGCAGGGGTTCACAGGTGCTTTCCTTCTCCATGGCATGCTTTATCTCCATTCTCTTGCCTTTTGCCCAAGTGTGTGGAAAGTCAAAGGAAGGCATGCTTGCCCAGGTGAAAGGCAAGACAATGGGAGGGGGAGTGCTCACTCAGGCAGAGGGAGTTATTCATGGTTTTTTGGACTTTCATTAGGATTCTGGACCCTGAATCCTTGCAAAAGTGGAGGGGCCACTTGAAATAAATCACTCATTTCATATGCTATTTATTTCGCAAATGGTGGCTTCCTATACCTCAGAAAACAAAATGTTAATGCTAATATAATTTATTTGATTATTTAACTCAAATTGTGATAACTTTCATATATGCGTAAATGAGAGTTATTAAATTCTTCATTAAAATATTCATCTAATTCAGAGAACCTTTGAATCATGCTGGCTACATGAACTACTAAAAGCACTGAATTCAGTGATTCTTAAAGAGAAAAAATTCTTGAGGAGAAGAAGCAATAGATCTTATCTTACCTATGTTAAAAAAGACAGACAGATAGACAGACAGACGGAAAGAAAGAAAGAAAGAAAGAAAGAAAGAAAGAAAGAGAAGAGAAGAGAAGAAAAGAGAAGAGAAGAGAAGAGAAGAGAAGAGAAGAGAAGTGAAGAGAAGAGAAGAGAAGAGAAGAGAAAGAAATTACCTTAGAACAGATTCAACAAAGACTCTTAGTGCTTTCACATGAATCCATGCAATGAAAGCTTCACTGAAATTAACTTTCAGCCATCGAACTAGAGGTCCCTGTGGTTGGACAGAAAAACAGGCGAGTTATTTCAGGCATCAAAAGACTTTTTGCTGTATTATAATGTGCTTTGGATATGGCAATGTTACTATATTTCCTGCACAAAATGGAAATGGGTAATTCTATCCAAAAAGGAAATAAGGTTGCTCTAGCATGATTCATTCTTGTAAATCTTTCTTGGCTCCTAATAATCAATCAATCTTTCTTAATAATTTGTTCTAGACTATTGCCCAAACTTGATGGTAGAGCAGCAGATCTCCTGTTTCCTGGATCTCTCTTTCCTTCTTTTTTGAAAGTAGGGCATTTGTTAGTCTTCAGGCTCCTAACATCTCACCTGTTCTCAAAGATTTTTCATAGATTACACATAATAATGTCTGAAAATTCATCTACTGCCCTGGGTTGTAATTCATCATGTCCTTTAAACATAAACTAATTTAATAGAACTGGGTCTTCTTCTCCTGTTTCCTTACATAACCTGAACAACAAGTTTCTCCCTAATAACACTTCTTCCAATTTTTGCAGGTCAAATACAACTTCCATTGCAGAAAAAAAAACTGTACATGAGTTGAGAAGCTTCCTCCAAAAAGTATAGCCTATAATTACTGAAACAAATAAACCCAACAATCCCAAAACAGTGCTCCATGAGTGTAAACAAGTATCACAGACAGGCAGAGATACCTGTTTCTAAGACTACTGAAGTGTTATGAAAGTGGCACAAGCTTTTCGGTTCGCCAGAACTCTTCCTCAAGCATGATAGTGCAAAAATGAAGAAAGAAGGGACTCTAAAATTCTGGAGTGACTGACTGGCCACTGTGCATGTCTGCAGCTACAAAACAGTTATCATATGTTCAGCAAAGAGATGAGGCCCACTGTTGTTTATATTCTGCGTTTCTTCCCCGTCTCCCAAATGCCTGATGAAGAGTTGTCAAGAACTTGAAAGCTTGTGCTCCTTAACACATCACTTTTCTAATGCTTCAGTTTAGTGATGCTTGTAAAAGGCATTACTGTTCTTTGTTTTTATTTCTGTAATTACTAGAAAAGCTTTATACTCCTGAAGGTTGCTTTGCTCATTTTGCAGTTAGTTCTTATATGACAAGAAATTACACTAAATGATCCTTTTCTTTACATACATGCCCAGACAGAAGAGGTATAGCAGGCAAAGAACTATTTTGTGTTTGAAAAATTCTTTGAAGAACCACATAAACTGCCATTTAACTTACAAACTGTTTCTTTTTATCAGTAGAAAGCCTGTTCATTTCTTCTTTGTCTGCCTTCATCTCTTCTTCATTATATTGAAAATCACGGACCATAAACCTGTAACAAGAGAGGAATACAACCTGTAGGTTGCCATGTAACTACTACTAAGCAGCAAAACAAAATGGAGCACCACTTACTTATTCTCTCTGGCTTTGTGTCTGAACTCATCCACTGCTTTCCTGAACAAAGTGACATTACAGAGGTAACTATCTTGATCCTCAGAAAGAACACTGCAAAGGAAAAAAAAATACCAGGAAAAGAACTGACATAAATTAGAACAATAATCTGTAATTCAAGATTGGCAAAATCAGTTTAGGGTCTTGTGTGCACTGCTAACAGATTACAGTGCAAGATTTATAGACAGCCTACCTCACCAGAGAGGCATAATTGCAGCTCACCTTTGTCATTCTTAGCAGGTGAGATATTTGGGTCAACTTTCACATTGAAAGCTTTGCCCTTCACAGCAAAAAGCTAGCTCACAAATTGAATGAGTATAATTTAAATGTTCTGTCAAAAATGATACTATGCTCACCTCCATTTGTTACATCATAAGAGCTTTCAATAGCTCCAGTTATTTCTGCTCAGTAAATGAAAAGAGTGCATCCTAAGAACTGAAGCACAGATATTGTTTCAGGGGACCAGTTAGAATGGTAGCCCTTTTTGGCTGATGGGGTACCGAACTGGTGAGCCAGTGTGGGAGGTCATTCAAGTAAAACACCCGCACCCCCAGGGACAGAGCAGCTTGGAATTTAAGTGGCTATGAGACTACAGTGAATTTTCAGAAATGAATTTCCAGACAGCAAGGTTCCAGATGGGAGGGGGGAATGGGAGGTAGATTAATGCACAGGGCTCTGAATTAGACAAGGGGTTATGTACTTTAGCAATGTCAATTAAGCTTACATATTTGATTGATATATTGTCATTAATATAGACATCGCGATATTGCTAAGGGGTTGATGGGGGTTGAATAGGACGCAAGTACAGAAGTGGGAACAAGATACTTTTAATATAATGGAATACAGGGCAAGAAGATGAGTGACTGTTACAGTAATAATAGCTCAGACTGCCAGATATACACTGATAGATTTATTTTAGAAATTGTAAGATTTCAGGTTATAAGTGGTAGAGGTTCAAAAAATATATGAGAAGATAGCAGAATATTCAAAAGAGACAAGCAGAGAAATGAGATAGATTGAATTTGATGATTAGAGAAAAGCAGAATAGCCAAACGGATGACAGCTGGGAACTGTTAAGTGAGAATGACTTTATTATGACTGTGTGGGAGAGGGAAATGCACGTTCAAACAGTTGAAATAAACATTGTATTGTGATACATAAATGTAGTAAGTGGAGTGAATTTCAAGAAACGAAGATCAGATCAGAGTGGAAGATCAGAAACAACTCACGTAAAACTACATGCTAAAGATTCCTTTTTTTATTTGTGAAATTTAATAAAATTATTATAAAAAAAAAAGAATGGTAGCCCTTTTTGTCCTGCCTCCAGAAAAATTTCGGGCAATTCTAAGGCTTGCTACTCTACAAGATTGATTGACAGCCTTCTACTTGTCAATCCAGTTGAGACCACGTTTTCCTATAAGAGATAAAATTTTTCCTTAGATGTCACTCTTGACATTTGTATTAAGTAGCTATGTTGACACCATTGTGCTGACTCACATGTTATCATAGAATCATAGAAATGTAGAGTTGGAAGAGACCACAGGGGCCATCCAGTCCAACCCCCTGCCATGCAGGAACACCCTCAAAGCACTCCCAACAGATGGCCATCTAGTCTCTGCTTAAAAACCTTCAAAGAAGGAGACTCCACTACAGTCCGAGGCAGCATATTCCACTGCCAGACAGCCCTGACTGTCAGGAAGTTCTTCCTAAGGTTCAGGTGGAATCTCCTTTCCTGCAGTTTGAATCCATTGCTCCTTGTCCTGGTCCCTGAAGTAGTGGTAAACAAGCCCTCTCCTTCCTCTACATGGCTTCCCTTCAAATATTTAAACATGGCTATCGTGTCCCCTCTTAACCTTCTCTTCTGTAGACTAAACATACCCAGCTCTCTAAGTCTATCCTCATAGGGCATGGCTTCCTGGCCTCTCACCATTTTGGTCACCCTCCTCTGGACTTGCTGGAGCTTGACCATGTCCTTCTTGAATTGGGGTGCCCAGAACTGGACACAGTATTCAAGATGAGGTCTAACCAAAGCAGAGTAGAGTAGTACCAGTACCTCCCTCGATCTAGACACCATACTCCTATTGATACAACCGAGAATTGCATTGGCTTTCTTGGCTGCCACATCACACTGCTGACTCATGTTCAGCTTGTGGTCTATGAAGACTCCTAGATCCCTTTCACACGCACTGCTATCCAGCCACGTGTTCTGTGTGCACCTGGCTGCCTACATCAATGCATGTTAGTATGATTCCTACACTCTTGCCAGACAAAGAAATGGAACAAGTGGATAAAAAGAAGGGGAAATGAAAACAAACACTGCTGCTTCTCATAGAGGTAACTTCTTTTTGGTATGTGAAAAGATCTATAAGTTGGATTTAACTCCTTCCATCAGCTTAAGAGGCAGGAAAGAAAAAAAATTTAGAAATATTTTTGCCACTCCTCCAACCCAGTTAGTCATCTCCCCTGTGGGAAGAAAAATTTGTTAAATATTTCTATTGCTTGGTCTATGAGTGTGCCTAACCACATTAAGAAGAACGTATGTTCTCGTGAGCGTGTACTGTATCCACTATTCAGCTTCAGTGGAAGATCCTCAAATCTAGAATGATGGAAGAAAACATTTCTCTCTTCATTTTCCCCATACCACAAATAACTCTATGTAACTCTCTCATGTCTCTCTGCACTTGGCTTTTTTTAAATAAAAAGGCTCAAAGAAATCTTTCTTCACAGGGGAGTTGCTACAGCCTCTTGATTAGGATTTCTACTCATTTATTCACCTTTAAAACTCTACAATATCTTTGTAGAGTGCCTTGTAAAGTACTTTGTAAAGTACTTTGAAGTACTTTAAGTGTAGTCACACGACAGAATCATAAAAGGGCAGTATGATACTGGAAGCTATATTGTTATTCCTTCTCTAATTATGCTCAACATAAAATTTGTCTTCCCCAGCCCCCCAACAGCAGCCACATACTGTGCCAACATTTTTACTGAGCAATCCACCACAGCTCCAAGATCACAAGGCAGGAACAAGACCACTAGGCTCTCCCCTGTGATGTAAGTGACTCACTGGTCTGAAGCTGCAGTCCTCTAAGCAGAAAAGTACTGCTAGAGTCACTTCTTCCCATAGTGTGATGGGTGGTGCCAAAAACTGTCCCCGTCTCCCTTTGGCGAGCTGGGCAGGGGTAGGTCTTGAAATCTGGCTTCACTGCAGGAAAGCTTGCTTGACTGTAAAATCTTTGGCACTGAAAGAACCCTTCAAGGCCCTTTTTGTTGCCTACAACCATTTCCTTCTTGGAACACTGACACTGCACAATGCTTACCCTTAAATCTCCACAAGAACACATTTTAATACACTACCGCCAAAAAAGAGAGCTCTTTAAAGGGGACTGAGGCTACTTCAGATATTCAGGGTGCGTCCACATCTTAGTGTTTGTGTCAGACAGAGCATTTAGCAATATCACCAACAACCCCCGAGAAGCTAGCTTGATATCTGGGATGAAAACAGAAGCCCTGTGTCTTCGTAAGTCTTAGAACAGTGGACAGTTACAGTTCCCATCTTCCCTGGAAGATATCTAGAGGTCCAAGATTACCTACCCATACCAACAGAATAGAAGGTTCTAGCTAGGAGGGATGTAGGTGAGGCAGCACCAACAGCCAGTAAAACTGCATCTTATGATTTACATAGTCTGAAGTCACTGGAACTTTCGCTATTGTCGTCATCATTTAGGACCACAGTCTCCAAAAGCAAGTTATTACTTTAAGGCCAGGGTGAAGGCAGAACGTCTAAAAGTCTTCCTTGGCTGCTCATGCAAAAGTAATATATCAGTTATGTTAATCATTTATTTATTGCTTATAGATTTCAATTTTGACTTAACTGCTAGCAAAGGAAGATGGGTAAAGAATTACCCACTGAGAAGCCTTGAATTCTGGGGAAAAAATGCTGTGGCCCTGAGAAACTGAGTCATGTGGAGAGGACCATATACATATTGTGGAGCCACCTTTGGAAATAAAGAGGTAAGAAATCTTCATTACAAAAAGACTGAAGAACAAGCTCTTCTGAAAAAAATCCTAGTGGACCAAAGTCCTCTTTTGGGCACTGTCAAGGATAGGATCCAGTGGTGAATCTCACAAAAATCTAGAGGCGAGAATGGTTGAACCTCTTCCAAGTCCTTAAAAGCTGACTCTCACGTGGGGATAATGTCTGAGAAACTCTCTCACTGAAGTTCTCTGAGGAATGGGGTGAGCAGAGGGCCTGTTTTGACATTTTAAGGTTGGTTTTGAATTTTGATTTGGGGTGGAGATTTCTCTTCCCTTTTTCTTCCATCCAGTCCTGCCATTAAAATTTGGTGGCAAACCATAAAAGCCCCTTTAAAGCAAACAGGAAATGCTCAGTTTAAATGACTAATGATGGCATAATTTGTAGTTAGATTTCAACAATATTGTTTTAGTCTTCCCTTCCTACAAAATAACCACAGGAGAAGTCTTTTGTCTACGCATTGCTCCACTTGATTTACATAAATGTTTCTTCTGTTTGCTCTAGTTACACAGCAACATCAGAACTGATAGCTTCAAAAAAAGATCACAGGAACCACCTGACTAGGTTAGGCACAGATATTTTGGAAGTACTAAAATCACAATCCTTTCTAACCTTGTTGGATGTGAAAAACTGAACTGATATTTGAGAACTGCCTCTTTGTTTCTCCCTGTGTGTATCTAGAAGAAAAGAAGGTTTCTCTCTGCTGCTATCTGGTGGCAGTCAGAAACAGTGTAACTGAAATAGCTGTTTCTCCATTTAGAAAAAGAAAATCAGTCAGAAGGTGGGGACTGGAGAATGTTATGCACAAAAACGTGGGAATTACTGCTGCCAGACATTCTCAAACTAAGATTAAGTCAAATTAGGTAAGACTACACTTGGAATACTGTGTCCAGGTCTGAGCACTGCAGTTCATGAAGGATACTGACAAGCTGGAACGTGTCCAGAGAAGGGTGACCAGGATGGTGAAAGGTTCTGGAAACCAAAACTTATCAGGAGTGACTGAGGGAGATAGTTATGTTAGCTCAGAGAAGAAAAGACTGAAAGATGACATGATAGCCATCTTTAAATCTCTGAGGGATCCCATGTAGAAGATGGAGCAATCTTGTTTTCTGTTGTTCCAGAGACTAGGACACAAACCGTGGATTCAAATTACAAGATGAAAGATTCTCCCTAAACCTTAGGAAGAACTTCTTTACTGTAAGAGCTCTTCAACTACCTTGAAGGGTGGTGGACCTCTTTCTTTGGAAGTCTTTAAACAGAAGTTGGATAGGCCTCTTTCAGGATTGCTTCAGTTGTGCTTGGCAGGAGCTTGGATTTGATGGCCCTTGTGGTCTCTTCCAGTTCTAAGATTCTATGATTTGTCAAAGGAAGTGGAAAACCTGGGCTTGATCAGCTCTCTGTCTCACTCTTGCTATCCCATCTTGTCTGAGGCAAGTTGTAAAGAGGCCTATCTATTGGGCCATCTGAGCCCTTCAGCGACCCTAAGAAGAGATGACAAATCAAAAAGACTATGGAGAGAGGCAGCTGGAGAACCTGACAGTTTCATGGAAGGAAACATTTTGAGACAAAAAAGAAAACCCTGGAAAGCAAGAAAGCCAGCTTTTTTTAAAAAAAAAAAAAGAAGTTCCAATCCATGGTCTCTACAGTACTACCTAGCTTTTGTGGGCCTGCCTAGCATTTCACCATCTGGTGGTAGACACAAGTCACTAACAAAGGGGCCAGTAATCTTATCTGCATATGGGAACATGAATTTCTTATAGACAGATTCACAGGAACAGATATTTACCACAACCCTGTTAAGTGGGGCAGCATTACTCATGCTATCCCAAGATTCATTAAGAACATATAGAAAAGTAGGAGTGTAAGAAAAGGCCCCTTTCAGTCTGGATACATGGGACATGAATTCCTATTCACAGTTCCTGAGAGCTCTTCAAAGTGGATTGTGAATGCAGATCTTCCCAAGTCCTAGGAAAAATGATCTCAAGAGTCTCAATCATTACCAATGGCAGTGATGACAGGGAAAAATATTGGAATCTCTTGCAGTCAAGATAAACCCTCTATGCTCAAAAGAAATGTTTCAAACAAATATTCTCAAAAGCCACAAGGAGGAGCTACAAGAATGCTTTTTCAAAAAAGGGCATTTAGCCATGAAAAGCAAAATGAGCATTGCCTCAACTGTTGCTTACCTAGTGGAAAGAAGGCCCTATTCTTTTTATGAAAGATAACAACAACAACTCAAGACCCTGCAGGGGAGCACAAGTGCAAGGGAAAATACAACTTCCAGGTGCCTGAGAATAAAAGGGAAGAAGAGAAATGAGAGAGCATAGGAGACCAATATCAGGATGGCTTGGGAACCCTTGAAACGGAACTCTTTTCTTGTTTCTTTTCTTCTGTCTTCAGGGCCTGCTTGAAAAAGCACACTTCACACACAATCTGTTTGTTGAAGAAGGAAGAAGCTGAAAGTGGCTCCTAGTCCTGCTGATGAAAAACACTTCCCTTCAATTTATAAGAAAATCCCACAGTCTGGATTACAGGATAGCCTCCAAGTAGAGAAAGGGGAATTTTTAAAATTCAGAAAGTGTTTATTTAAGGGAAAGTCAGGGGAAGTATCTGCTCTTGAGATCATGAAGGAAAATAACTGGAAAACAATTAACCACAGAAGAGGAAGCACAACACATAGCACAAAATTCATCATGTCTTCCCTGCATTTGGAGCTGAGAAGAGCTGAGACCAAATTGTAGACACTCTCCACACCAATGCAAAAGTAAAACTGGACCACGCTAAATTTCAACTGGAGTACAGTACAGCAGCTGCAAAATCTGATGTGCAGGAAAGCAATTTAGATAGAATGACCTGACTCAAAAGCCAGGTATAAGGAGCCATGTAGGAGCTCTAAAAGAAATAAGTTTTTAGAGAAAAAATGAAATGTTTAAAGCATTCAATAAACCAAGTCTTTGAGACTTGTTTTTTCTGCTTCTGGGAATAGTAATAATGAAAGAAAACTTACTTGCTGGATCGTGGAACTATCATATCAGTCAAAGTTTCATACTGCTTCATCCAATCATTAAAATTTGACCTAAAAAAAAGAGGGAGAAGGTTATAATTTACTGACTATCTCAGGGCCCACCCATCAAATTCTCTTCATTGCTGTATCAACAATAGTACATTCAAGATACATTCTCCACAATACAGAGTGCCAAACATAACTAAGTGTGTGAAGCAGGGCTGTTAATTTTCCTGTTCAGGTATTGAACTGCACACTACATCTGATAGCATTCCAGTAGACCCCTCAAGTGTGGTTTGCAGATACAAAAGGACATAATATGAAACTGAGAAGTTCTAAAATGCCTGTCTGCATGCAGAGAATACAGCATATAGCACAAACCCACCCATTTCAGTTTGACAGGATTTAAAGTAATAGAAACACAGGAAAAAATCTTTAACAGCTGAATACATCCCTTCCTTTCTAACAAACAAGAAAAACTCACCAATACGGAGACAATCTAGATAACTTAGGAGTTCATAATGAGTCACATTCTGTCCTTATTTTTAAGGCATTTTATTTTTAAAAACACAGATTCTGTCTTTTTGTTGTTGTTGTTGTTGACCTTTCTCATAAAGATAAGGAACACATTCCACTCTAGATAATTTACACTCAACACACAAAAGAGAAAGTTGCACAATATGAAAAGCTTGCAACACATTCAGTAAGTATAAAACATGGTAAGTACTTTTTTTTTTCTCGCAATCACCAAGAAATCAACCACACTTCAGCATCTCCATGAATGACTCACTCTAATTTGAACACTGAGAAAATATACATTGACTAACTCTTCTCATAAGACGTACAGACAAAATTTTTCAGTCAACATTTTTCAAATCAAGTGTTTCTGTCTGTGTGTATGTGATTTCAAAACAAAAACAACTCCCCAAACAAAACAAATCAAAACAAGAAGGCTTTTAGATATAAGAGTTGTGTTGAATGTGTAATCTTTATCATGCATTTAATGGCACCATCAACTGCAAGGTTGGAAAATTGATTCATAGAACATCATAATACATAATTCTGATCCTACAGAAAAAAACAATAATGCTCAGTAAATTGGAAAACAACAGGAAGAGACCACATTACAAGTGGATTTACTCAATCAAGAAAGCCACACTCCTAAGTTTGCAAGAACTGAACAAGGCTGTTGATAATAAGGTATTTTAAAAGTCTCTCATTCATAGGGTCGCTATAAGTTGAGGTTGACTTGATGCCATATAACAACAAAAATCATATTCTGTTCCACAGTTGTTGCAATCCTTAGCCTTTGGATAGAATGGTGTATCTGGATTGAGGGCCATGTGGCCCTCCAGAGGTTATTTAATTATAACTTCCATCACCTCTAGCCAGCACAGGCAATGGTAAAGGAAGACAGGAGTGACTGTTCAGCCACATCAGGGGACCACATATTCCCCATCTCTGAGCTACAGAATGTTGTAAATAATTACATAAAAAGCTAAACTCAAAGTCTACTTATTTCAGTCCTGCTTTGGTTTCTTGCTGATTTAAAAAAACAGTCTTCTTTTCATAAGATAATGTTCTTATAACAGAGTTTTCCTGCTTTTTAAAAAAACTAGCAACTTTCAAAGAGCCACTGGCTTTCTGCTAGAAAATCAGCTCGATCTTCAACATGATATACAGTGGGGCCTCAACTTTTGTAGGTTTCACTTTCATAAATGTGATTATTTGCAAATCTGTAGCAGCTGCTTAACTAGCTATGTAGCCATAGGCGATGATAGTACTGTAATGTAAACACAGTAAGTAGCTTCGGGGGTTGCTGGCTCTGCCTTACCCCCTCCCTTTCTTTTTCTCCTGCTGCTGCTGCTCCCCCACTTCCCCTTCTCCTATTGTCAGGGCAGGTTTCCAAACCTTCCTCTCTCTCCAAGCCTTCTACCCTCTGTCTCCTCACCTACTGTTGTTAGCTCCTCTTTGTTGCCTCGCACCTCCTCTACACTCCCCAGAAGCAGGAATCACAAAGACTGATGCAAATGTTAGTCAATAGCTCTGCTCTCCAGAAGAGGAGGGATCATGAAGGACTGCTCAGAAAAGGACATGCACATGGAAGTCATTAACTTTGCTAAATAACTGTCCAAAAAGGGACTTTTTGGTAAGGTCTTCACTTTTAGTGGGAAAGGTGATGGAGAGGGGAAGGGCAAGGAGGAAGAGCTGCTGCCACTGCCTGGCCCTGCGAAGACCTATGGCCTTTTCTAGGGGAAGGCTTGGAGACTGGCAGAGGCAGCCTCAGAGTGAGGCAGAGATATTGTGGCATCAACAAGGGCTGCTGCAAAACTTCAGTGGCATGGTCCTTCCCTGCCTTCTCCTTTAAAAGGGGAGTCTGTAGCATGCACGCTTAGGGGGCTTAGAGAAATTTGTGGCTTTCCACTTTTGTGGGGATCTTGAGCCTGTAACCCTCACAGAGATTGAGGGCCCACTGAACATTAATTACAACTAAAAAAAAAATTTAAAGTCGAGCAAACCAACAATATCCTTATAACAATGGTGGGAGGTGAGGGAAAAATACAGCCTAGGTAGATTTTTCTTAGCTGACTTCATTTTAAGCAGATGGATTTTGCTAACCTAGTAAGAGTGCCTCTACCTCCATGGGAAACACCGAATGACTAATTCCAAAGTGCTCTTGCTGAAACCGAAACACTATAAAGACTAGGATGGGCTAACCGAATCCGGGATTCGAGATTCGCAAATCCGAATCCCTGTGCCAAAACAGGCAAACCGAATCTTTCGAATCCACCAACCAAATAGTTTGTTGGAGACCTGGATGCCTGAAAACCTGGGAGACCAGACACACAAGGGGAGATGGCAAGCAGGTGAGTTTTTCCCTTGGAGTAATAATGACCTTTGCTAACAGTTTCAGAAATTACATCTGGGGTTGTATTCTAAGTTATTTAAATTGAACATTTAATAGTTAAGTTCAGTACTTGACTGGAAGGTACAGTCTTTTTCAGATTTCAAGGACAGCTGAAAGATTCCTTTGCATAGCTCCCTTGCAAAGCTCTTTCATACACAATTCTGGGGTTTGTAGTTTTACAAGGTGTCACAGCCTTCTCCGCCAAAGTGTGCTAGTGCATAGCAAACTACAAACCTCAGGATGCCATATGGAGCTATGCAAAGAAAATCCAGTTTTGACCTGGATTATCTCTGTACTGTAGTACATGACCCTGTTTACACAGGCAGGAAAATGTGGAATTAATAATCCACATTTTCCTGCCTGGCTAGAAAGGGCCTTCATGTCATTTTCAATCTGGGGAAATCCTAAGGCAAAACTATGACAATTGTCCTGGCCAGATTTCTTCAGAGGGAGATTTGCTTTTGCCTAGGCTTTTGCTAAGGCTAAGAGAGTGTGTCTTGCCCGAACAAGATAAAGGATTGATGGAAGAAATGATATCAGAAGAAGAAATAGAAGAAGTAATAAATAACTTAAAAGGAGGAAAATCACCAGGATTGGATGGATTAGGTCCAGAATACTATAAAACATTTAAAAAAGGTTTAATCCCTAAACTAAAAGGGTTATATAATAGTATATTAAGGGGTGGAAAAATTCCATTATCATGGAAGCAGTCATTAATAATATTAATTTTAAAACCAAATAAGGATCCTATGGATCCAGGTTCTTATAGACCAATATCTTTAATAAACCAAGATGCAAAAATTTTGACAGCAATAATGGCGAAGAGGTTAAATAAATTTATTTATAAATATATACATAAAGATCAATGTGGTTTTATTCAAGGAAGACAGATGGCAAATTTAATAGGGAAAACGATAAATAAAATAAATATAATGGATAGAGAAAAACAAAAAGCTGGAATTTTAGTGTTAGATATATTTAAAGCCTTTGATTGTGTGGAATGGCCGGCGTTAAAAACAATTTTAAATAAAATAGGATTAGGAGAAAGATTTAAAGGGTTAATAAATCAATTATATTCATATAATACATCTGTAGTGATGGTAAATGATGGATTTACAGATCAGATTCAAATAACAAGAGGAACGAGACAAGGATGTCCATTATCTCCAGTTTTATTTGCAATAGTTATAGAAATATTAGCGAATGTGATAAGAAATGATGAGAATTTGGAAGGAATTGGAGCTAAGGAGAAAAATAAAATAAGCTTATTTGCAGATGATACATTGTTGACAATTAAAGATCCGGTTGAAAAGATAGATAGAATAGATAAACATTTAAAAGAGTTTGGGGAGAAGACAGGATTGAAAATAAATTGGGCCAAATCAGAAATAATGTTATTTAATTATACTAAAGAAGAAGTACAAAAATTTATAAGTAGTAAAAGAGGATTACTTAAAGTAAAAGAATCAATTAAATATTTAGGAATAGATATTACAAAAAATTTACAAGGACTACAAGAAAAAAATTTCAAGAAATTAAGATTAGAAATTAAACGGAAATTAGAGGATTATAAAAATATAAAGTTATCGTGGTTTGGTAGAATAGCAGTGGTAAAAATGAAAATTTTACCTAAAATTAATTTTTTGTTTAGAATGTTACCAATAAAAGTATCAGAGGAAGAGTTAAAGGAGTGGCAAAAGATATTAAATAATTTTTGTAATGGAAATAAGAAATCGAGGATTAACAAGAAATATTGGTATAAAAGTCAAAAAGAAGGTGGCCTGGGACTTCCAAATTTAAAATGGTATTATTATGCAAATCAATTGAGATATATCATAGATGGAGTTTCAGGAAACGGCGATTTAGATTGGTTAGAGACAGAAGATAAGAATATTGAGATGAAATTAGAGAATATATTTTTTAGGAATTTTTCAAAGAAAGAAATGGAAAAAATAGAAAATCCTTTTATAAAAAATATAATAGAAATATGGAAGAAAAATAAAAGAAAATTGATACCGAATATATCAGTATTAACTCCGATAGTAATGATGGAAAAATTTCCAATAAATTTAAGAGAAATAATAGAGAAAGAAATAAAAAAACAAAAAATATATAGATTAAAAGATTGGATGAAAATAATGATAAATAAAGAAAGAATGAAAGAGAGATTGCAGGAAACTAAGATATCTTGGTTAAATTATATACAACTAGAGCAATGGACAAAGAGTATGAAAAGATATGTTAAGGATTTTAAAGAATATACTAAATTTGAACAAATTATTATTCAAAGAGAAAATATGCAAGAAAATGAAATACTAAAAGGTATAACAAGTGAAATATATAAAATATTAGCAAAAGAACAAGAAGAGGATTATCTTAGAAAAATATGGGAGGAAGAGACAGTACAAACTATAGATATACAAGAATGGAGAAAAATTTGGGAACAACGGCATTTAAAAAAATTATCAATAAGAATAAAGAGAATTATTATAAAATAGTTTGGAAATGGTACTTGACTCCAGTGAAATTAAATCAAATAGATGAGAAATATTCAAGATTGTGTTGGAGAGGATGTCAAGAAATTGGTACATATATGCATATGTGGTGGAATTGCAACAAGATAAAGGAATTTTGGCAAAAGGTTTTTAAAGAGATAAAAGAGATTATTGGATTAGAAATACCAGTATGTCCAAATATAGCGTTGTTGTCCATATATAATAAGGTAGAGTGTACTCAGGCAAAGAAAGAATTAATAACAAATTTGTTAACTGCAGCGAGATTAATAATAGCAAAAAAATGGAAGACAAATGAAAAATTTCAAATAGAAGAATGGTATAAAGAAGTGTGGAAAATTGTAATTAATGATAAATTAACATGTAGAATTAGGTTTATGAAAGGTTTGGTAAAAACAAATGATTTTGAAGAAATTTGGAAAATATTTTTAGAAAAAGTTCTGAAAAGAGATGGTAATGCTACCCTGTTAAAAGAAGAATGGCAATTTTGGAAAGTGGATTAAATAAAAAGTTGGCTCTGGGGGGTTGGTTTTTTTTTATTATTATTACTTTTATCTTTTATTTTGTATTTTTATATTGTTTATTATCTGTGTGTGTTAAACTTGTGATTTATAGATGTAATTTGATATGTGATGTTCAATGTTTAAAAGGGGAAAAAAAGTTAAAAGGTAATTGGTTTTAGAGAGAGGTTATTATTAGAGATATTAAGTAATAAGTTTATAATTAATAATAGTAAGAGATTAAATGGGAGTGAAAAATATTGAATTAAGAGTGAAAGTATAATAATAAAAATGAATATAATGAAAATAAGAATTGAAGATACGTAACAAAAATGTATAAGTTGTATGAACGGAACAAGCTGAACAAGTTTATGATTTTAGGGGAAGGGAAAAACAATAATATAAGTTTGCATTCTTTAAAAGAAGGAAAAAAATTTTTTTGTTTTGTTTTGTTTGTTTGTTTGTTTTTTAATTCACTATTATGTATAACACATGGTGTTTTATTTTTCGTTTGTTTTTGTGTTATAGTTTAATAAAATTAAAATTTAAAATAATAATAATAAAAAAAAAAGAGTGTGTGTCTTGCCCAAGATTATCCTTCCTCTTGCTTTTAAAACCCCTTTTTAAAAAAATATTCGAAAGAGTCGAGATTCGTGAGATTCATGGATTCCCAGAACCTTCCAGGGATGTGGAAAATTCTGGATTCGTCCCATCCTTAATAAAGACAAACCCTTAGCATGATGACACATTCTTCCACACATCTTCCATTAATAGACATGACAATTCCATGATGGAATATGTCCATTTCAATAAAAAACACAAGGAAATCTTTCCCCTTCTTATCAGAATATCATTGGTTCTATTTATGTTTCTATTACACTACTGGGTAGAGGGAGGAGACTGACTTACTTCGGTACAACCACTAACAATGTAACCAAGTATTCAGAATCAAGTACAAAGTCATCTTTCTTCACAATTTCAGCCAGACTTCTTGTTAGCAAACTCCCCCTGTCAAAAAACAAGAAAATCAAAAAGTGAGTCTAAAAATCTATTTTTCAATATGTCTGAATAATGTTACTCTCAAGTCTGAATATCTATCACACCTGTAATACTCCTGAAGGAACTGATACCCATGAGACAACCTTTCGCAGAGATTTGTTTTGGGAAGAAACAGTGATACAAATACAGGTCTGTACCAACCTCTCTCCCCAAACTGTACAATTATTCAGGTTAAAGTCCATATTTCATGATTTAGAAACATTTACTATCTTCCACATGCAAGTGACAACCTTTTATTTACACAATAAGTTAAGCACCCAACCAGTATTTCAAAGGCAGTTGTGAAGTTTTAAATGTAATACAATTTGTGCCTTCTCAAAACGATAAAAATGATGTTTGAAGAATGTTGTTAGACAATATTCTTCTTTGAGAATATTCGTTAAAGAACATTGAGGATTCAAATGCTCCCAAATGAATTATTTTAGTGGCACAGACATCCAAGTGACTGGCTAGTTCAAGTTTGGTTAAGCAGGAAGATGAGAAAATCCCACAATTTTTTCCATATAAATGTGCACGATATCTAAAGCCCATTGCTAAAATGTTCTAGTTACAATTCTCTAGTTATTTGGATAATATGTGTTGGGACATTTGACTGACAGCTTGTGTAACATAGCTTTCTATCATGAGATTCCCTTGTGTGACCCAAATGAGATCCCCAAATGTTATGTTTCTTCATTTTTTCTTCACAGGTTTTTCTTCTTAACTTTCAACTAGCAGTTACTGCCTTTTAACAAATCAAACATATGCAAAGGAGGGGAACAGAGATGCTGAGGAACCTGGCAACCAAGTTTTGTGAGGAAAGGTTGAAAGGACTGTGTATGTCTAACCTGGAAAACAGATTAACAACAGATGGTATGATAGTTTTCTTCAAATATCCTGTAAATAGGGCAAATTTTATTTCTGTTCATTCAGAAGGTAGGACTAGAAAATTAGAAGGAAATGTAGACTAAACATTAGAAGGAACCTCCCAAGAGTATGGGCCTTTTCACACTGCATAATTATAGTGCCATGTTTCCACTTTAACTGCCATGGCACTATCCTATGGAATCCTTGGATCTGCAGTTTAGGAAGGGGCGTTTAAAATTTGCAGGCAGAGAACTCTACTGCCTCATGAAACGACAAACCTCAGAATTCTCTAGTTATAATGAATTATAATGCTACAATTGTGTGGTGTAAAAGGGCCCAGGAGCTGTTAAATAGCAGAAGAGACTGCATAAGAAAATGATGAACTCTGTTTCATAAGAGTTTTTTAGCAGTGGTAGTACGAGTACCTAACAGGCTGTAGCTGTAGGCATCCTGCATTGGCATAATACTGGACTGATTGAGGTTGCTTCCAGCCCCATGATTCCAAGAAATTAATAATCTGGGGATCCTCATTTTAAAAGAGTAGTTCCACATTCTTTAAGGAAATGCAACATTTAAAGATTATCCTGCTTCATATTGTGGCTGGCAGAAGCTGGAATCTACATATAGGCCAAGATGCAGAGAGTTAGTTCCAATATGAGTTGAAATTAAGAACTCCAAAGCACCTTTGAACACAGTTCTTTGGATCCTGGCTTTATAAAAAGTATTACTTGACACTCCCCATTCAAATGAGTCTGTATGTTTAAATCCAAATGCAGGTTCTTGTATGATAAAAGTATTGTTTCAAAGTCATACTTAAATCAAATTGATTAGCTTGTTTTCAGAGTGCTTTATAGAACATCAAAACAACTCACGCATTCTTCCTTTCCAAGTTCTGAAGGTTGCCTTTCAGACTATTGTATGCTGATGCCCTCGCCTTTAGATCATTGTCAATCTGAGTCACTCCCTTTAAAAACAAAATTCAGGAACAAAAACATTGTCAAGAATTCTAGAAGTAATGATAAACTGAATTACGCCCATAAAAGCTACACTTTTTTTTAAAAAGACGACATCAGATAATGAAATAAAACACGCAGACTGGTAGGTTAGATCTTTCTCATTCATCCACATTTTTAAAGCCAAAGAGTTTATTAAACTGTGTTTGAAGAGTCTGTAATTAGAGTAGGAAGTACTATGACCTGGAACATTCCTTAATTTATATAGAAAAGTAGTCTCAGAACCAACAAATTAGTTCCATCTGTAGCTTATGTGACTAAGATAAATTTATTCATGATGATTAAGGTGATTATTTGTTACAGTTATTCATATGTGGCCTATCCAGATACAAATGCTTCCAAGGCAGCTTACAAATAAAAATATATCAACAGAAACTAGCATACAGACTTTTAAAACACCACATAAAGGTCTATCAAACAGGGCAGCCGACGGCAATAGGCCCTGAGAGTAAAGGAAAAGACAGGCCAAGCTGGAGCAGGAGCCTGAGGTGATCTTCACTTTCTTGCTAGCTGCTCCTTCCAAGATCCTTCAAATGGGGCAGATGATAGGAATGAACCTCCCCCATGTGCGTGTGGGGGGACTGTCTAGCTGGAGAAGGTAACACACTTTGCTGGTATATGGCTTAAGCCCAGACTATCTAAAAGACCCCATGTAACTCTTCCTGAGTTCTGAGATCCTCAAGGAAGGGTCTTCTGCTTCTCCCACCACTGGCACACACTAGTCTGGTGAGGACACATGACAGGGCCTTCTTGGTGGCTGCTCCCAGACAGTCAAATTCTCCTTCCTGGGAGGTTAGGCTGAATCCCTCTCTGCTCTTTTTCCACCAGAATGTAAAGACTGGTATTTTTTACACTTTTAACTAAATGTTGTTTTAATATGAGGGCTAATTGTGTTTAACTGTTTTTATCATCAAGTTTTCAGCTCTACTGTGTTCTAACCACATTATAAGTTGCCTTTAAGTCCCATGTCACAAGAAAGAAATTAAATTTATAAATGTTAAAAATCAGTACAGCCACAAGGGCCATCTTTAACATTCCATATGACAAGGCACTTAATTCAGGTGGCACATGCTGAGGTGTGGAAACCAGGTAGCAGGAAGTTGTACACCATGCAGCCTGTCCTGTGATCTCTGACTAAGCCAGCCAGCTGCATTCAGGTGAAGGACCATGCCTACCACCAGTTTTGAAGAAAAATTCAACTATATACCATGGAATGGAAGGGTTCTATTCAATTACTTCCCTTAAGCAACAAAATGTCTTATGCTAGCCCTTAAGGCCATTGAACTCTCTAACAAAATGAACAAGGAACCCAAAGACAGTACAGATTACAAGTGTTTCTAACCATCAAAAGAATGTGATTTTCTCCTTTACCTTCCATGTCTTATTCATTTTTTGAAATATTAACCTCCATGTCCTACTGAATCTTTTGAAATTCATTAGTATCAAAAGCAACTGGGGGACTGCTGATGGGGAAAACAAAACAAAAAGAACCACTGAGTTCTGCACTCCCAGAATTAATGATGCCACTTCTTTAGATTTTGACTACAAACTGGAGGTGTTAAATACTGGAACCAGGCCTGGTCATGGATTCTTTCCATAAAATCCAGGCGGACTTTCCCACTTGTGAAGCACTCCCTTTTGTTCAAACTGTTCCAGTAGAATGGTTTCTAAAGCACTTCTGCTTTAGATGAAATTTCCAATTACCATTTTAGGAGGGACTACAATGAAAGTGGGTGAAACGATGAAACATGGGTGGCATTCTCAGGGGTGGCTTTCATGAATTTTCATGTGTTTTGGAATTTTCCTGTGCTGTTTGCAGGGAATGTTGCCAGGAAAATCGCACCAACTTTTTGTGGGCAGCTGGCTTTGGAGGACTAGCCTGAAGTTTCCAGGACCAGTGAACTGTGGTTTGGAAGACCACATGCAGTTCCTGGCTGTGCTTTCCTCCAGCCCATATCAAAATGGTACTTGGATGTAACTGCTGCACTTCATGTGGTAAAGTTCTACAGAAGTACATAGCAATTTAAAAAAAATGAAAACCAATGCAAAAAGTTTTCTGAAATGGAAGAACTGGAAACAGCTTATCCATTTATTCAGTTCCAGAATAGTTTTTGTTCACATATTCATTGTTCTGAATTGGTGAAATTGTTCAGGGAATTAATGCTGAGAACTGTGAGCTGCATACTTAGACAAATGTTGAGTTTGGAAAAGTTACCCTCTTGGACTAACTTCCTGTATTCCACCATGACTCAGTGGTCATGCTGCCTGGTGGATTCTGGGAGTGGCATGCAAAAATGTAATTTTTCTAAGCTCTGGCAGAAAGGCAATCAGGGGCCCATTGTGACCACCCAGGGTGTAACTGTATCATTCTCAGATGGCATTTTAGTTTGGTGTTATGTTCCCCAGAAAGCTATTTTACTCAGTGCCCCTCCACAGTACAATGGTACCATTGATTAATGGTGATAATTTATTTAAGCTGTTAATCCACCAACTGAGGAAGGTCATTCTCCTGTAACTGAAGGAATAGCTTTACTCTTTTCTGATGATTAACAGATAGTCTCTCTTCTTCACTGCCCTACAAGGGAGGGGTAGGCAACTGGAGTGGGTCTGAGAGTCAGCTTGCTGTAACTGTTCCCCTCCAGAGACCAACAGACTGCCAAAAATGGCGGGGGTGAACACCCAACAAAATTCAAGATTGAAGTCTGTTGGAGGGGCATCTCCTCCCTCACACCACTGGAGGCAATATACTGTGGGAGGATACAAAAAAGGATCTTTTCTGCTGTAGCACTTTGGTTATGAAATACCCTCTCTAATGCTAGTGTCATCTTGGCACAGTGAAAAACATGAGGGTTTTGCTCCCATCTTTGGAGCCAGCTGATTTAATCCAAATCTGCACATGAGCACAGTTTTAAATTATTTCAAGCTCTTTTAACTACTTTTGAACTGTTTTAACTTCTGTTAACTATTAAAAGATTTTACAATGTGCTGCCCTGAAATACTTGGATAAAGAGCACAATATAAATTTTTTAATTTTTTAATTTTTAAAAGCCCCCAAACAAGGCAAACCAAAAATCTAACAAATCAACATCAAAAAGAGAAGTCAATGGAAGGCCATTTCTGATTTTAAAAAACACTGTGTCTTGAACAGTGGGTGTGCAGATGTGATGCAACCAACTTAAAAAGGAAAGTGCCACTCTTGCCACTCCAAGAAGAAACAATCCACTTCACTTGGAGGCAGGCAGAGAATGGGCGTTCAAAAGTCTAGAGGAGTCAAGAGCTACAAACATTTTGCTCAGCCTGCATTGCAGGCCGGGATATGAGAAACCTGCTTTGTTTCATTGCTTGGCTTACTGGGCACAACAAATACTAAAAAGAAGGGCAGTTTAAGCAGCAATTGACACAAGTGGGCTGTCTGGAGAGGAAGAGGGAAGTTCAATGGGTACAGGATGCTACATGTGGCCAGTCTGTAGAGTTGTCAGGATGTTTTTACAGAATTTTAGTAGACTGCACCAGCGCTGAACATCTTTGGTCCTGAGTCAAGGCATTGTGAGCCTGTCTGTTCTGGAAACACGAAGTCAGAACAGTATCTTCGAAGATACATCAAATGTCTTATTTCTCTATCTAAGCTATCTAATTTCTCATGATTTTGAAAACATTGCATATGGTACACACTAGACACAAACTGTAATAAACTATAATAACTATAATAATAAACAAACTATAATAATAAACTATAATAGTATATTCTAGGGGCTGTATATTGTACACATATAAGCTTCTGTACAGACTAGCCTGTTCTCTATGCTTGCCGTGGAACTTATTATGGCCCTGTGAAACTTATGCTTCTTCACTGAGGCATCCAACATTTGGAATGGCCCCAGGCCCCTGAGATCAGATAGGTTCTCAATGCAGAATATTTCTAACACCTGATGAAGACTTGTTTTCTCAGTCATTTTCCTCATCTCCAACCCAGTCTGTTACTCCTAGTGATTTTAGTGGCTTTCTGGAAATGTTTTATTGCTGTTTCACACTGTTCTTATTTAACTTTATTGTTATTTTGTGGGATTTTTACAAATGCAATATTGTAAACCATATTGGGATTCTAGAATGAAAACAAGCGGAGAAATGTCCTGATAAATGAATAAATAAGGTACAATCTGTCTGTAGCCAGCACTACATTTGGAAGCCTGATGCACCTTACTTCTGAGCCTACTTGGCAACTGCACCCTCACAGTTGTATGTAACACATAGCAACACCGTGCCTCAAAGGCACTGCAGCTGGGCCAACATTGTTCAGCCAAACTCTAGAAACATGGGCATAGTTCCCTTCCAAGGTGATGAGAGAACTAAAATGTTTAGGCTCAGAGCCAGGAAAAAAAAAAAAGATACAGCTGCCAAATACAACATAACTTGGATGGCCTCCAGTTTAATTCTTCCTGTAGATGAAGACAGACACAGTAAGAACCAGGCAGTGGAGAGGAGAGATTTAATGTGGGGTGAGATCTGATCATAATGTTGGTCTTTTACTGAAACTGAACTAACTCTGGAGGCAAAGAGCAACAATTTTCTTTTTCCTACTACTTCAGTGGGGCTGTTCTAAAAGGGTTTCTTTCATCCCCCTTCACTCAAGGGGCTCACATGGTTATCTAACTGAAACTGTTATGACACTCCAGTGCTTTTCCCCATTCTCTCTTTCACTCACTGGAATAAGGTTAAGAGTGAAGAAATCCATCTTGAATTTGACTGCCACCAGAACAAGCCATCTAATACTATCCTGGGGTAGGTAATTTATATCCTTAAGACTAAATGTGGCCTGAAAGTCTGTTCTTATGGCCACTCTCCATTTTTTTCCTGGCCAAAAAAAAAAAAAAAATGGAGCCACCAGGAGAGGCCATTCATCTACTCAACAGGCTACAGGAGCCTCTTGTACTGTTTTAAAAAATACTGTTTCTTTTTTGAATAAAGTGGACTCTCACTCATTTTTCTTTTCATTTTCGGGCAATTTTGGAGGATCCCTGCGACAGAAATTTGGCCCACAGACCTACTGAAGTTACCCATCCCAGTACTATGCAATTTGCCTTCTTCCAAAAGGAAAAATTCCCCCTTCCCCATCCTGACCCTGGGCAGAAGGTTATACATATATTGTTCCTGACTGTTTAAGTTTAATTTACATTAATTTAGTTGAATTTATTCATTTATATCCCATCTTTCTTCCAATGGAACTTGAAGTGGTTTCACCACTGAATTTAGATGCATCTGCATGCTAACAGAGACTCTGCAGTAGTCTCTCCAAGATTAGCACTTTCCTCATAAATTGATCTGAAATGCCATCATTGCCAGCCAAAGCCATGCTGCCTGAAAATAATGGGTCTGGCACATCTTGGAGATAGCAGGCTGGAGGGGGCTGTTCTAAAGCACACAATGGCCCAATGACAACATGGTGGCCCATCAGCTACATATTGTACCTAGCTTATAAAACACATTTTTATTGTTGCCTGTGGTCTATTTGGCAGATAGTGAGATTTCTCTGCCATCTTTACGTCAGTCTGAATTAATTTATCTGAATATCTGTGATCAATATTAATTCTTCAACTTCAAATACAAATGCTTCCACAGCATGCAAGGCTAATAAGAGGCTAATTTGTTCCCAGTCCTTGACATGGTTTGTTTTTCATTCTCTGTGCTGACAGAAGGCAATGTTTAATTTCCTAAAAATGTCAGCTTATGCCTTGAGAATCAATGTATGAATTCACAGACTTCTTTAACAGTGTTTAATTTCTGGATTTTATCTTGTTTTACTTTTCAAAAAGATCATCAGGTCTATGAATAAGAATGACTGGATACAGATCAACCCTTCTCGTCTGGGGTCCAAAACTCCTTTTGACAAAAACCCTAAGATAAGAGAAGTTCCAAAGTACTGATCACAGCAAACTGGTTCATAAAATTCTTGCAAGGAACTACAGTGTTGTCCTTCTGTCACAGAAAAACATCACTGACAAAGCGACATCAGGAACTAGCAGCTTCTTTCTCAGCATGCCAGGCAGATTAACTTTGCTCCTAAGCGAATCATCTCTAATTTGGATTCGACAATCACTGACACTACTGAGGTGATGGCAAAATGTGCTCCTTGTCCAAATATTATGGCAATGGTTGGGGCATGTCAGAGGAGGAGAAGACTACTCTATCCAATGACAGTCTAATATGACTAATAAAAGCAGCTACATTTTTACTCATTTATATAGGTTACCAAGGCTCTACAAGGCATACTTATTAACTGATCTTATTTTTTAGTAGTGACAATCACACGAATAGTTTAGGAATATGAATGTTAACAATACTTCAAAATATAGTTCGGTCTTTTTATGCATGTTCAAGTTGACTCTTACTTATGGCAACTCTTTCATAGGGTTTTCTCAGGAAGACTTTTTCAGAGGAGGTTTACCACTGAGTTTTCATGGCTGAGCACGGATCTGAACAATGTCTTCCCAGAGTCCTAGGCCAACACTCAAGCTACTACACCATGCTAGCTCTTTAAATCTACTATATAAAAGTCAAAGTTTGTATGTTTGTTTGTCTGTGTCAGGTGAAGACCTCATATGATTGGCTGTGTAAGAAGATTCTATGGAATCCTGGGATCTGCAGTTGGGGGTGGGAGACCTTCAGAATTCTCAACCAGAAAATAGGCCAGTTGCTGTGGAGATGAGACCTAGCAGCAAGGAGGAAGGCAGTGTATTCCCTCAGGAACCCAACCACTGTATGTTAATAACTCTGAATACAGATTGGATTGGGGAACATAGGGAAAAGTTACAGGTACTGGAAAAGACAGTTTGAGGAATTAGAGACACAGGATCTCAAATCTTTCTAACAAGTATTACCTATGAGAAAATAAAATCCTGTGCAACGCCAGGAATATAAGCTAGTAAATAAACAAAATTTAGCCAGTATTAAAACATTTTTAGACAAACAGTAACCAGTAAAACAGCAGAATGAGCAATAATATATACTAATTTAAAATCATTTAATGCAGGCTGATTTTCAAAAACTGTTAAAGTATCACAAAATCAATTTAGAAGCCAATGGTTTATCCTCCAGTAAACAAATAGTTGTTGTAAAACAGGGGTGGGCAATTGTGGAGTGGAAGGCAAGCCATTCCCCCCCTGCACCTGCTCAGCAAGTTGGCACATCAGAAGCATTTTGGCTGACCTGGGATAAATTTCTTGTTGTTTGGGATTTTTGTGGAGGGGGTGGAGGAAGAAGGCAGAAAATCACTGCATTTGCAGGAGGCTTTGGAGCTCTTGGCTTTTGGGAGAGGGGCAAAAAAATCTCCTTGAAAATCAGTCTGAAGAATACAATCATCCTCCACATTCACTAGGGTTAGGAGCACAGGACCCCTGTGAAAGTGGAAAAATTGTGAATAACTCTAGGCCCTCCCAAACCATATTTAACACACAAAAAAGTACAATCACCATATTCAACCCACCATGGATTTCTTTGAGGCATCAGGGTTCCTTCACAAGGCAAAAGTGGTTGGTTGGTGGGGCTTACTGCCACCTCCTCTGCTGCCCCACATCATTTTTAACTGGGATTTACAAGCCTTGTTCTCAGTTTCCCAGTCTCACAAGGCTTGCAGTCCCTGTTAAAAATGGCACAAGGAGGCAGCAGACATGACAGCAAATAATCTGTGAATAATCAAATCCGCAAAAGTGAAACCCACAACGGGAGGACTAACTGTAAATATAAAAGCTGGTGGTCTAGGCACTTTAAGGGGCTTGTAGGGCTGTACTTAGGAGCCCCAAGAGCTCATGTGGCATGTGGACTGCACTCTGCCCATCCCTGCCGTAACAGGGTAGCATATAGTTTAAAAAACACGGTTCTTGGGAAAAACTCTCAGACTGTAATACTTAAGAAAGAGCTTGGGATTTAATTAATTAAATGTGATTTATTACGCCAAACCTAAGAGAAGTTATTTTGTTATTAGGTTAGCTGTATTCTCTAGTTGATGGAACCCCTTTTGAAGTATCCACACCCCCAGTTCATGTGTTATGCTTGCATTCTTTGTAGCAAATTTTTCATATTAAATATAGTTTTAATGTTTCATTTAGCCAAAACTTAAAGAAAACAGTATTCTTCCCTACTCCACCCCCTATAACAGTTATCTTTTATTTATGTGTGCCTGTGCGTGTGTGGTTTTGTTTTGGGATTTGTTTTTGTTTTTATTCATGTGCTGATTAAATAAAGTTCTTGTCACAGAAAAAAAAAACCACAGTTCTTACAAAACCAGCATTCCATTGAGACATAAAAGGTGCTGACATGAAAGGTGCTGTGGGAACAGTCAACCAGACGTAAATACAGAGGAGAAGTGTCCTAAGGGGAACTTCCTCTGTAGAATATGAATAGACAATAGGCTGAAGTTAGGACAGAATATGGAGCCCTTTGCACTGTAGTATCTGTAAATTACCAGACCAGACTGTTTACCAATGGTGTGGATTTATGGTACTTCTCTCTTTCACCCTTCAAAATGTTTAATGGCAAACAATTATGACAGATGCAGATTTAAGGGACAAAGGCAGAATAATTTCAGTAGAAAGTAAGTGGGAAAATTTAATGGCATAATTCCTATCACCAACAGACAATAGTGATGTCATGTTGCCGTATGCCTTCAGATCATTCCTGACTTGAAAAATCAATAATCCTCTTTAAGAATTGAGAACACAATCTAGCTTTCCTTCACAAGGAAAAGACACAAGCAAATATTTATATATTTAATCAGGTAACATTCATATGTCATATTTCTTGGAAAAAATGATTGAAATGTGTACCTGCTTCAATCCTGTGTGGATTGACTTAAAAATAAATCTCATCAAATACAGGGGCACATACTCCAAGGTCAGTATGTACAGCACGGCAGCCTTAATTTTGTTGATGACCCTGGTTATATGAAGATCTCCTTATCACTTCAAAGTATATAGCTTGGTTAATACAAAATCAAACTGTAAGAAATCAATATACAAGCTTCACGCTTCTTTTAAAACTATTACCTTACCTTGGCAATTATTTCTGAAATATTCTTCAGAGACTGCTTGATTGGATACTTTGCCATATCCCATTGGAACCTTGTTATGTAGGTGACTAAATCAACTGTGAACCAAACATTAATAAATATTGGGATTGGGAATACAAACAAATAATTGCTATCTTACTTATTTTCTATATAAATGCATCATGCATGTTATGAATGCAAGAAGTGGTATTTCAACAGAAGACTTCTTTTACTTTCATAATAACCTTGTGGATTTACAGGGTTTTTCTGTTTCCCTTTTACGATACTGCAGATAAGACACAAGGTCAGTAAAAACCAAGCTGAGCCCTTTTTTATGCAAATAAAACAGAACTATCTACTTCCAGGTTGATGTATATGGAAAACCTGATCTTAACCAGAAAGAATACAGCATACTGACTACAGGTAAGAACTTAGAATTGTAAACAAAGTGCTGAGGGCCATATAATACCAGTAGAAGCACAAGATTTTTTTAAGAAAAGGAGAGGGGAGAGTATGCCTATCCTGATGTTGAGCCTTAACTCTTATCAGCCCAAATCAGCAGTCAATGGTAAGGGATAATGAAAATTGCAGCTCAAAAACATCTACCGTAGTTGCTTTATGCCTCCAGTTTAAAAACTATACTTATTTATAGATTGGTTACTGTTTCAAATCCATGTCATCCACAGGAACTCACTGTAAAAATTTAATGTTTACCTCCATTGGCCAGAAGGTTTTCTTGAACCTTATCTCTACTGTCTTCCAGCACATCAGCCATATACTGTGCCACCTTCTTGACAACACTGAAAATCAGAGAAGAAAAAAGTCAAGAAAAGGAAGATCTCATTTATTTTTTTCCCCTCTAGACTGAACATATCATTAGCTCAGACTGCTGTACTGAACAGGTCTCACCATTTGCAACACAGAAACAACTAAACGCTTCCTTGTACAGAAATACCTCAGTTTACAAAGCCTCCAAGAACAAAACTGCTTTTTTATGAAGACATTAGGGCATATATGGCTAGAAGCGGGCTCCTTCTCACTCCACCCATTTGGTGGAAGAAAAATGCCTCTCCACAGCACCACTGACATGATACTGTGGTAATGAATCAGATCCCTATCTGCAGTGAAGAATCAGAAAAGAGACTATTTCTAGGTTTGCTAAGGAAGGTTTAGGGGAATTAAAATATACCTATTTACATCACAGAGCAGATTAACTCTGCCCATGGAAGATGAGAGAGAGAAAGAGAGAGGAAAGGGCTGTAAGGGAGTTCCAAAGCCCCTCCCAACTCAGGTTTTCAGTGACTCAGCCTGAGTTCTTCAACTGAAGCCTCAGAGAGACTATACTCATTTAGACTGCCACTATGAGATGTTACAGGATAAAAGAAATAAAAGAAAGCAAATATCCCTACATTCTGGAAGATACCTTCAAGTGACCTCTAGAAGGTCCACAATGTATTTTTTTGCTTATGCAAGTCTTACCTCACCTCATCTATTTCATACTATTAGGTTTAAATAAAAAGTTTCCTTTTTTGTGATATATGAACCTATTTCTATTCCTTCTGTGTTATTTCTGCCTCTGGTAACATATTTTCTGTTAAAGAAATAATGTCCAGGAACAAATCTATTTTTTTAACTGAGGCATACCTGTATACTGTTCAAAAAGTTGTCCATGAAATTCATTGTGCTTTTTCATTACTAAGAACTGTGCTTTATCCTAGGAAGTGTGCGTGTCCCTTCTTGAAACTGGCCACTGTTCCAGGTTTATCCCACATTTAATCAATTAATACAACCAGTTCATGATTTTCATGTTAGATGAAATTCTAAATACCTCTCTGGTATAAGGTATTATACTTATACCAGAATCAGAAACCCTTTTAGTGATGCAGACATTCAAAACACATGCATTGAGAAATGTAATTTGTGTACCTCCATTAACAAAACAGCAAGGATATAAAACTAACATACTGGATTTCTTCACAGATAGCCTCCTTGATCCTTCAAATGAACCATGTGCTCATAAACTCCTGCTACCTTATTCTCCAAATTATTACAGGAAACCATGGTTTGAAATGGTTTCCAATTTGTTTGTGGGCAAACCATCATTTGCCAGTTTCAGCAAAGTAGCAAATAATATTTGCCTAAACCAGGAAGAAACTAATTCTCAGGTGATAACTGCATCAGTTATGGCTTATTTGCTAATCTTGAAAGCATGATAAGTGCAGTACTTGATTCAAATGTTAGTGAGTTCCTTAAGTTACAAATAATATACAATTACCAGTTCAATACTTGGGTTTGCATAATGTGACCATGCCAAATACAGACTGGTTCAAATATTGAATTAATGGATAGTAATAAGAAACAATGATTACCCTTCCACAAATGCATCCAGTTTAGCCAGCTCATCTGACAAGCCAACTAAAACATCAAGGGTGCCAACCTAAGGAGGAGGAGAATTATTTTAGATAAAACATTTTTAAAAATTTAAAAAGGAATTGCCAGATTTAACACCACAATCTTACAAACTTTTGATCACAAGTGAGCCCTACACCTAGTACAAGAGGGTTTACTTCCATGTAAGTGTGTACAGAAATACAGCAATTATGTTTTTGAGTACAAAAAGGCCCCTGCTGAACATTCCAATATAATGTAAAAACAGAATCACCCAAAGATTATAAGGGAAAATACTGTGTGCAATTAGCTAGCTTTGTTTTTATCCAGCTTAATCCATTTTATTGTTTTAATCTGGAATTGTTTTAAATTGTTTATATTGTTTTATTTGTTTGCTGCCCTAAAATGCCATGATAGAGGTCCAGATATAAATATTTTAAAAAATAAAATAACAAACATTTGGAAACTAAATCTTCAGCATCTCCAGGTGAGGCTGAGAAATACTTGTTTCTGAAGCTCTTGAGAGACATTGCCAGTCACTGTAGACAGCACTGACCTACAAGGCCACATTATGTGACCCAGTACAAAGTTTCCATGTAACACAGAAGTGAAGAACTTAATTCTTTCATAACATATAAACAAAGTGAGCAAGCTGTTAAACAGGGAATAGATGTTGAACTTCTACTCTTGATAGGGCACTCAGTTTGGTTTCAGATGCATACTTTACAAAAGCTTGTGATACTGTATACAGAAAGATAATCGGATAATATGCATTTTTTTGTTTCAAAAAGTGACCCTTCATAGTTCTTTCTGTGAAAGATGCAAATTGGCACTCTATTTGCCCTTAACTTCAATAAATTATTTTCAATAATGCTTCTTTCAGTGTATAGACTCATAACATGTCTGTTTTTGCTTTTTTTTTAAGAGAAAAATGAATGCGCCATGAGTGTGCCGTCACTACAGTTTAGTGTAAGGCAAAATGTGAATAACAAAGTCAAGTGTTTTTCAATGGGAAAAAAGCTCTGATATACCTTAAGATCTGGAATATTAAATTTGGAATTGGTGGAGAGGTTGTTATTTTTGATAGTTGCAGCACACAGCTTCTCCCAAGTCTGCTGACAAGTCTTCTCCCCAGGAGCAGAAATCAACCAGAACTCTGTCATTTTGGTCACTTTATTGTGATCCTGATGACTTTGGAAGATATAAGGGAAACACAGGAAGTGAAAAGAAAACATTTCAATAGAATGCAGAAGCATATGGAAAACTGTTTAATGTGGGTTTTTGGTAAGAGGTTCCGAAAAAGTTCAATTCCTTTACTTTGCTACCAGCAAATTTATTGTGAGATCTGTATAGATGACACAAAGAAAGCAGCTGAATTTCAAGTAGCAAATTCTCCAAATCTACCAGTTTTCCCATTTTACATGGTTTTACTATTAAGTAACAAGGGAGACACACCCTTGCCTTCATACCAATCTGCAGAGTATACAATACTGAGGGCATATTTACACTATAGAATTAAACTGTAATCATTTCCCTTTCCTTAATATGTAAAGGGGGTTGGACATATCTTAATATTTTACAGAAAGAGGAAATTATAACTTCCCCTTTTGGAATGTGTTAATGCAAATGCAACAAACAGTACAGACATACCTTGGGTTGGGTCCCTTTTGGAGTACTAATTACTAGGGTACAAGAGCTATAAAGTAACCTGTATGAGTTTACATGGGGTCTGGCAGTTTGTAATACATCCTCATACAGAATCTGGACTCATGGAGTCTTGCTGTTAGCCTTTTCCATTTTAGGCACAAAAGCAAATTCCTCAATGTGGTGTCATGTTCCAATCTACCTAACATTTTTCCCAAGTCTAGTTAATATTGATCATAGCTTGCTTGAGTCAGATCATATCAATCAAAGATATGTTTAAAAGAAGGCAAAACACAAAGAAAATCAGTGCAGGTGGGGAGAAAAGGATGGAGTATATGAATGTATACCGTGGCAGAAAGGCTTTTGCAGCATTATTCCTCCCTTTTCAAATAAAGAAAGCCATTCTAGTGTAACAGACATAATTCAAATGTTCTGACAGCTAACTTTAGGTAGCTGTGGGCCACCTGTTTGAGAATTCCCAGGCAGCAATTTTGTTGTATAGAAAATAAAATGAAGTTCATGGCAATGCACATCCAAGGTACATATGAAGCAAAGTCACAGGCAAAATGTCCTACATGCAGCAAATGAATATATTTATATTTTCATTTCTTACTTATTTGAATCTCTACTGAATCACAGAGTTGGAAGAGACCCCAGGGGCCATCCAGTCCAACCCCCTGCCATGCAGGAACACCCTCAAAGCACTCCCGACAGATGGCCATCCAGCCTCTGCTTAAAAACCTCCAAAGAAAGAGACTCCACCACACTCTGAGGCAGCAGATTCCACTGCTGGACAGCCCTGACTGTCAGGAAGTTCTTCCTGAGGTTCAGGTGGAACCTCTTTTCCAGTAGCTTGAATCCATTGCTCCTTGCCCTGGTCTCTGGAGCAGCGGAAACAAGTCCATTCCCTGTTCGACATGACATTCCCTCAAACATTTAAACATGGCTATCGTGTCCCCTCTTAACCTTCTCTCCTGCAGACTAAACATCCCCAGCCCCCTAAGCTGCTCCTCCTCACAGAGCACAGCTTCCAGACCCTCCACCATTTTGACGGCCCTCCTCTGGACACGTCCCAGCTTGCCAAGGCCCTTCTTGAAACGAGGTGCCCAGAACTGGACACGGTAACTTGCAACGGAATCTGTGAGGCAGCCCTCAAAAGGACAAGCGTTTACACTGCCCCACAAAGAGGACGAGGAACCTTCGGCCCTACGGTTTCCAAACCCCCCACCAAAGCCGTCTATGGGTTACGACGGGGGAGTCCAAAAGCACCCCGACTCTGGCTGAGAGGATCCGCGGCGTCCAATGAGACTCACCAAGGGGACCCCGGAGGACCCACCGCACCGCGGCCCGCAGGTCCGGCCCCGGCCACGAAACCTCCGACCCTGCTCAGCCACCCACCCCACCCCGCCCCCGGCTGGCTTCCTCGGGCCCGGGCTGGCGCTGGGGGCGGCCGGCCACGGCTCCCCCCGGCCCCCCTCCTTCCGAGGTGACCAAGGCATCCTCCTCGTCCAAAGCAGGGACGACCCACCCTCGCGGCCCCTCCCCCCGGGGAGAGAGCCGAGGCCCCCTCCCCGGCCCCCCTCCCCGGCCCCGTTGGCTCTGCCTACCTCCGGAGGCGCAGCTGGCGGCGAGGGCAGCCCCGGCGGCCGGAGGGCAAGGAGACGAGCCGAGGAGGAGGAAGGGGAAGGAGACCGGCGGGCTCTGCGGAACAGGAAAACACACGTGACCGGAGTCACGGGGGCGGCCGGGGCGGAGCCGGGGAGGCGCAGCGGAGCCGGAAGCTGAGGAGGGCGGACGGGAGAGGAGAGCGGACGGGCTGGGTGGTCAGTCGGTGGCGGCGGCGGCGGTCTTTCCCCTTCGGGTGGGATTTGGCTCTTTGAGAACTAGCGCTTTCCCTTGTCCGCGGCCCCGTCTGGTTTGAGAAAATGGGTCAGTGAATCATCGGCCCTTTCAGCGCCAGACTCTTATAGCGCTATTATTCCGCTTTCAACATCCTATGGAATGCGGGGGCCGGCAGTTTAGGGAGGGCCTCAAAGGCCCCTCTCTAAACCCCGGCATTCCATAGGGTGTTGAAAGCGGAATAATAGCGCTAGAACAGTCCGGTGCGGCGACGGCCCCTGTTCGACCTGCGGTTTCGGCGACCCAGGCGCGACCCTCCGCCCCCCGTGGAACCCCTTGAGCGACCTTAGGCCGCTCTCCCTTTTCTAGGATGGCGCTGAGGCTAAAGGGAAGGAGAGGAGAGCGCCCTGAGGTGGCAGTGAGCTTGCGGGAGGGAAAGGGGGGTCGTTAAAGACCATGAATGCGGAGAGGGGGTGGGGTTGCTGGTGGACGTTTGCAGGCAGGTGGCGCGGGTGCCCTGCGGCTGAAAGGTTTGGGTCGAGCGCTCCGAGGACTTTGGTTCCTCTTAGTATTTATCCCACTCATAGTGCCGCAGGACGGCTTGCGGGGATCAGAGTCGCCGCTCTGTCCCCTTTAGCTTCACTCACAGGGCAGACTGGCTTCCTCTTACAGCACAAGGCCATGTCCACACTACACTGTTATAGCGCTATTATCCCACTTTCAACCTCCTGTGGAATTCTGGGGTTTGTAGTTTACTGAGGCCAAAGAGCTCTCTGGCTGAGCGTTCTAAATCCCTCTCCCTAAACGGCAAACCCCAGGATTCCATAGGATGTTGAAAGTGGAATAATAACACTATAACAGCATAGTGTGGAAAGACTCTTGAGGTTTGCATTTTAGGGAGGGGCATTTAGAATTCCCAGCCAGAGAGCTCTTTGGCCTCAGTAAACTACAAACCCCAGAATTCCACAGGATGTTGAAAGTGGAATAACTCGGAAAACTTAATTGATTATCATTGATTATCATTGCTACATGATGAGAACCAGAGACATAACCTAGAACACAGCCAACATTCCCCTCTACCAGCACACTGTGATGGCAACTAATAGCATGCAAATTTTCCAAATATAGAACAATATGTTTCCTATTGTTGGCTTTCTTATTAAGCAAGCCTTGTTAAGTTTTTAAGAAACAGAATTTGAAAGCCATTGTCTTAAAACAGACAGAGAGGTAGGAGACTTTGTATGAAGGTCAATCTCATGAGAAAAAAGCTTTAGCTAAGAAAAATACAACAAAATCCAATATCCAGAAAACAGTGACAGCTTTATTGGGCCAAATAAAATGCACAAAATACATTGTATAAGCTTTGAAGCCTCATTGGTTTCTTAACCAGGCAAAGATATTAATAGTCATGCAGGACAAGGGATGTGGCTGACTGTCCAACATGGTGGACATCTGAAGGAAGAGCAGAGCATGATCTCAATGACTTAAGTCTGAAGCAAAATTTAGTGGCAAAACTCTATACAAGCACAACCTCCAATGCAAGAAATGAAGAGATTTGTGGATCAGCTATTTTTGGACTTTTATCTGCCTGCTAAAGAATGCAAAAAACTCTCTCAAGAGAGATGGGGCTACTAGGAGGTGCAAATATGATGCATGATCCTAACAAGACAAGCAGAGTAGGGACAAGTAGAGAACAAATAATGATAGACTTTCCATTTTCAGACCTACTAGAGAAATTAAGAGAAAATCTGGTGAAAGACCTTCAAAAAGACTGGGCACTCACTCTTAAACCAACGGATTCCAAGCTTTCAGCCCTCAGGAAGCATCTTCAATATAGAGGAATGCCAGGAATGCAGCTTTCCAGCAAGTTCATCACATGATGTGGTGGTGGGTCAGCCTAGATGACCTCTAGGTGTGAGAGAAAAGCAGTTAATTTTCTCTGCAGTTGAAGTCCCTCTGTGTTTGAAAGGAATACAATAGAACTCTGTAAGATAGAATGTTAGGCAGGATGAAATGTGGTACGCTACACTTATGCTTCCTTTACTTTGCAACATTTGTAAGATTACACTAGAGAACGGTGGGAACCTTTGTACGCATCAGTTTCCTTTCTTGAACATGTGATGACTGTACTGGAAAATGTATAAATTGCTGTGAAAAGGGAGAGGCGGGGCTCGGTTTCTTTTGGGAGATATCCCAGCCGAGGCTTGCCAGCAAAATAAAACACTTTTTTCCTAACCGAAAGGGTCTTATCTCTGGTTTCTGCTTCATTGACAGCATCCAGAAATTCAAACAAGCAAATAAGCACTTTCAAAATAAAGTCAAGGATCTTGAAAATAGGGGGTTTGTCTTAGTACTTGCTTGAAGAAGGACCCAAAGCATGCAGAACAAGGTGATTTACTCTCATTTATAGTCACTTGGATCAATGAATCCCATCCTGACCTGGACCTGGACCTGAGCTACTAATTATACTAGAATAATAGAATCATAGAAATTTAGAGTTGGAAGAGACCACACGGGCCATCCAGTCCAACCCCCTGCCATGCAGGAACACCCTGAAATCACTCCCGACTGATGGCCATCCAGCCTCTGCTTAAAAACCTCCAAAGAAGGAGACTCCACAACAAGGCAGCGTATTCCACTGCCGGACAGCCCTGACCATCAGGAAGTTCTTCCTGAGGTTCAGGTGGAATCTCCTTTCCTACAGCTTAAATCCAAATACTAATAGCTTCAGTTTACTCATGATTTCTCACTCTCTACCTGATCTGGGCAAATGCCATCTTGCTAATTCTCCACCCCCTGGTCACGGAATGCTCAAAACAAAAAAGATTACAATGTGATCTTCACTATAGAGCTTGTGTACTCCAGTCTGTTACCATTTTCTTCTCACCGTGTTGTTTGAGATTTGTGCTTTAAAATGCTACTTTGACAATTAATGCCCTCCTCTACCTGTCTGGAGAAGATCACCCAGGCTGATCAAGATCTAGGTTGTAACCCAGGTTTTTTCCTTTTTGGACTTGAATTATTTAACACAGTTCTTGTTTTGTTGATTTTCTTTATTATAATGCTTACAGATGTGCCTCTTCCCTTGCTTCACAATAGTGCTTTCCTTTCTTATTGTGATGAAATGAGAGGGTGGAATCATATTACAAAAAGATACAAATCACAGGTTTAAAATGTCACTGAGGATGGTTGCTTTACAGCATTCCTAAATCCTGGATAAGATTAAAATTTTCTCTCCTAATGTTAAAGGACTAGGCTCTGCCCCTAAATATGCAAGAATCACCAAATATTTAAAACAATTAATGCCTAATGCAGTCAGTGACTTGTCTTTCACAGATTTGATTATTTGTGACTTTCTCCAATTCCAGACCCCCATCTCAAGTGCTTCTTTTCTGGGGGAACGTTGCCTCTCGGCAGCTCTGATCTGGCCCTTTAAAAACCCACCTCAGGACCTCCTCATCCACCACCACGAGCAGCTGTCTGGCCAGCTAAGGATGGCTTGCAACCCAATTTCTCAGCACTACAAAGCCTCTCCAAGTGCCCCCTCTCAAGGAAGGTATAGGGTATAGGGCCACCATGCTGACCCACCCACATTCCCTTCCCTGACTGGGGCCCTTTCCGCACCTTACCTTTTTCCAGCGCTGGGGTGCGGGGATTGCGCAAGCAGCCCCCCGCAAGAGGCTCTCACATCCCTGCTGCTTCAGCTCCGCACGAGCTGCCTGCTTGTGCGAGAGCTCCCACCTCTTCCTTTCGCAGTGCAGCCTGGGAGTTTCCCAGGCTGTGCTGGGGCAGGAAGCACGATTGGTGCAGCTCCGGAGGCTCCACATGCCAGCTAAGTGCACGTGGGGCCTGGGAGCAATGTGCAATCGCACACCATTTTCTTTTCATATATATATATTTTTGTTAAGTATTTCAATTACATTGTTAAAAGAGAAAGGAGAGCTATTACATAACATTTTCTCCCATATATAACCTTATTACAATGATCCATCCAGAGAAAAGAAAGAACCCAGAAAAAATAAACACACAATAACATATCATAGATATTATCCTCCTCATTTCCCATAATTACCATATATTTCTTAATATCCTAGATTTACCATTAGTTCTTAATTTCTTAATTCTCTTAATATTCTGATAGCTTCTCCTTTACTCCCCCCCATTTCCCCTCACCCCCTATTTCAAGAAGTGAGTGTTAATATATATCTATTTCACTCTCTACATTTCCATTCTTATTGATTTTGTGAAGCCATTATTTCCCCTAATTTCTTCTATACCTGTTCAGGTCTATTTTACAATATATGTATAATCTATATAACCTACATATATACATACATAACATCTTCTTATAAATCTCGCCTCATACATATTTTTCTACTTCAATATTAACATTATAAAATTTCTTTCTATCCTACACTCTCTTTGTTTACTACATATAATACCATTTAAGTTAAATTTTTTCTTCTAACCATATCAGTACTCTATCTCATTAACGATTCCCTACTTAATCTATTCATTCTAATTCCTTTGTATTATTGCTTACTATCAATAAATAACATTCAACATTAAACATACCAATACTGAATAATCCAAAATTCACAGTTATCTTAATTTTATAATTCAATCTGCCGAATAGCCTTTTCCCCCCATAGTCGTTCCCACAGAGGTGTTACCAAATTCCATCTATCTTCATTCTGAGTCATAGATCTCTCTGATGTCCATACCCTAATCCTGTCATATTCTACCATTTCATATAGCTTCTTTGCCCAGTCTTCTATCTGTGGTGGTTCATTTTGTTTCCACCGTTGTGCATAGCTTAATCTTGCCGCTGTGATCATGTATAATAAAATCCTTTGTTGTGCTTTATCTAGTTTAGGTACTAAATCCAATATGTTTAAATAGATACAGTTCTGGGTTTAGTGGGAAATTAATATTAAATATATCCTTAATTATCCCATGTATTTCTTCCCAAAACTCTCTAGCTCTTATGCACGTCCACCATATATGATAGAATGTGCCTCTAGCTTCACATTTCCAGCATTTCTCTTCCTCTCCTCTATGAATCTTTGCTAGTTGCACTGGTGTTAAATGCCACCTATAAATCATTTTATAAAGATTTTCTTTCAAACTTGTAGATTGTAACAACTTCCATGTCCTTGCACATGATCTGGACCAAGCTTCCAACGAAATGGTATGATCTATACTCCTGGCCCATTTTATCATGCTTTCTTTGACTGTCTTTTGCTCCATTTCTATCTCTAACAGTATCTTATAAATCTTCCCCACTTTATGCTCCACATCTTTATTAAATATTTCATCTAATTTAGTCTCCTTCATTTCAAATCCATCTTGTTTCCCATCAATCTTAAATCTTTCTTTTAACTGTCTTATAATAACCAATAGGTATCTAATCCTTTCTCTTTTAATTCCTCTCTTAATTTAAATTGTATATCTCCATCCTGATTTTTTATGAGATCTTTATAAATAAGCCAATTATCTATCTTAGGTCTTTCCCTGTTATAAAAAGCTTCATGGGCTGAAATCCAGTGGAGTTTTTAAATAGAGTCTCCTTTTATATTTCATCCAGACCCTTAACAATCCTCTTCTTATGAGATGGTTTGTAAAATTCTTATCTATTTTAGCCTTCCTGTACCATAAATAGCCATGCCAACCGAAATAAATGTCTTCCCCCTCTATTTGTAATAATCTCTGATTTCTTAAATTAACCCATTCTGATACCCAATCTAGACAGTTCGCTTCATAATATAACTTTAAATTTGGTAACCCCCACCCTGCTCTTTCTTTTATATCCATTAATATTTTTTGTTTAATTCTTGGTCTTTTCTTTCGCTGTATGAATTTCATCAAAACTTTATTCCAATTCTTAAAAGGACTATCATTCGATAAGATCGGTAAATTTTGAAATAACAAATTCATTTTTGGTAATATATTCATTTTTACTACCACTATTCTGCCTAGTAGAGATAAATCTAATTTATCCCATTTCTCTAATTCTATCTTTATCTCTTTCCATTTTTTCCTATAGTTGTTATCAAAAAGTTCTTTATTATTCTTTGAAATAACTATTCCTAAATATTTAGCTTTTTTTGTTATGTTAAAATTAGTTTTTTCTTTTATTTCTTGCTCTTCTATCTTTGACATGTTTTTAGTTATTATATATGTCTTCTCTTTATTAACTTTGAATCCTGATAATTCTCCATACTGATTTATCATTTAAGATGGAATCATAGAATCATAGAATCATAGAAATGTAGAGTTGGAAGAGACCCCCGGGGGCCATCCAGTCCAACCCCCTGCCATGCAGGAACACCCTCGAAGATACTTACTTCTTGCAATGGGTCCTCTAATGTTATTGCCAAATCATCAGCGAAGGCTCTAATTTTATATGTTTGTTTTCTAACTTTAACTCCTTGGATTCGTTTCTCTTCTCGGATTTTTCTATTTAATACCTCTAATACAATGATAAATAATAAAGGGGATAATGGACATCCTTGTCTAGTTCCTTTCCTTATAGCTATAGCTTCCGTTCTCTCTCCGTTTATTATTACTTGTGCTGTTTGATTTTTATATATTAAATTGATCCAATTAAAGAAATTATTACCTATATTAGTCTTAACCAATATTTCTTTCATAAAAGTCCAATTGACGTTATCAAATGCCTTTTCCGCATCTAACAAAATTAGCACTAATTTCTTTTCATTGTGTTTATGGAAATACTCCAAGATATTTATTATAATTCTAATGTTATTTTTGAGTCGTCTCTTAGGAATGAATCCATTCTGATCACCATGAATCCACTCGTGTAGGACTTTCTTTAATCTTTCTGCTAATATCGATACAAAGATTTCATAATCTATGTTTAGTAAACATATTGGTGTATAATTTTTCATCTCCAAATAATCTCTCCCCTCTTTGGGTAATAAGGTAATGTTTGCTTCTCTTCATATTTGGGGTATATCTTCTTTTTCCAAATTTTGAATTAATTTATGTAGTGAATCCACTAGTTGTTCAGTGAATGTTTTATAATATAAAGCAGTGAATCCATCCGAACCTGGTGCTTTTTGAGACTTTAACCTTTTTATAGCTTCTACAATCTCTTCCTTAGATACTGGGTTGTTCATTACCGTTCTTTGCATCTCAGTGAACTCTGGTATATAATTTTCTCTTAAATATTGCTTCATTTTGTCTAACCTTTCTTGGGTCACATCCTCATCGAAATAAAGTTCTTTATAGTAACTTGCAAATGCTTCCTTAATTTTATCTTGATCAATTTGTACTTCTTCTCCTACTCTTAATTCTTGGATAGTTCTTTTTTCTCGTTCCTTTTTCAATTTATAAGCTAACCACTTGTTTGATTTGTTAGCATTAAAAAAATAGTTCTGTTTTGTCAATTTTAATTTATTTGCAATCGCCTCTGTTATCTTTATATCTATTTGTTTTTGTAATATTTTGATTTATCTATATAGTCATGTTTTGGATTTTCCTTAAGTTCTTCCTCTAATTTTTTAATTTCATTTATAATTTTCTTTTCTTTTTCCTGTTTTTCTTTTTTCCAACAAGCCTCTTTTTGAATGAAGAAGCCTCTCATAAATGCTTTCCCCTCTCATAAATGAAGAATGAAGAAGCCTCTCATAAATGCCTTCCAGCCGAAAATAAAAAGGTGTGTGATTGGCGCCTGCCGGCCCCTGGAGCATCGCACGATTGTGAGTGTGTCATGCAGATCATTCCTCACAATTGTGCAGCACTCCAGGCTCCCTTTCGCATGGCAAATGCCATGCGGAAAGGGCCTTGGTTCGCATGGCAAATGCCGTGCCTGTTCTGCCCACCATGCCTTGGCCCCTTCCCACATATGCACATTTTGATATTTGTGTTTTTTCCACTTTTGCGAGAGTTCTGCATCCCTAACCCTAGTGAATGTGGTGGCTCAGCTGTATAGCATTTTCACAAGAGACTCATAGGAAAGGCATAGAGCCCGTATTTCCTCAATCATTACTTAATATTCAATACACCACAGGTGACTCAAAAAACCTATCACAAGGTTTTCTGGGACTGAGAATGTGTGACGTGCCCCAGGACACCTAGTTGCCATGGCTAACTGGGGAATCGAACCCTGGTCTCCGGGGTCACAATCCAATGCTCAAACCACTACACCATGCTCATTTTGTAAGTCTATTTAATAGAAGAGGCATTTTTTGTTCTCCAAATTCTGATCAAATAAGATTCATATAGCTATTTATGCAAACTTTAGAAGATACTGAAGTGGGATAAATTATAATAGGAGGGGATGCAAGTGAAGTCCTGAACTACAGTTTAGAGAAATCTTCTCTTCAAAATAACAAGAAACCAAGGAATTCCCCACTATCAGAAACAATAACTGCAGCTAACTTGATGAATCCATGGAGAATTATGCACTCCCATAACAGAAGTTATTCCTTTTTTCCAACACTCATTGTTTATATTCTGGGACTGATTATTTGCTCAAAGATATACTGGACATATCAATAGGACCCATCTTATATTCCTCCATTATTCTAACTTGACAAGAAATCATATTATTATGAATTTAGTAATAAAAATTCCTGTATGTTTGATAAAGAAGTAAAATGGAAAGCAGAAAAGAAAATTATTACTTCAGTCATCTAAAGGTATTTTAAGAACCTCTCCCAAGGAAATTGTCAAGGAATTCTACAAATTCATGCTTCCAAAATGGCAAGACAGGTTGAAACACTTAGAATTGATGGTCTAGGTATGGACATCAACAGATGTTATAATTGTAGGTATTTCCATAGTGTGCTAGAGTGTCAATGATAAGTAGACTGCAAGATTGAAAATTGCAAAAACACTTTATTTGGCCCTGTCAATGTATGCATCCCACAATCAGGCCATATTTTCCATTAAAAGGATTGTCTCAAATCAGGATTACCCAACAGAGTTAATTTAGCAGGAGCATAGAAATCAAATTCTAGTTGACCAGGAGATCATACAGCCTGACTGCAGAAACTGTGGATAGATGGATAATCATACCTTTCTTTCTTCTATCCCACATTTCCAATTTTAAAAAATGCTGACAATAACCCATAAAGCTGTTCATAGAATCATAGAAATGTAGAGTTGGAAGAGACCACACGGGCCATCCAGTCCAACCCCCTGCCATGCAGGAACACCCTCAAAGCACTCCCAACAGATGACCATCTAGCCTCTGCTTAAAAACCTCCAAGGAAGGAGACTCCACTACACTGTTCAGAAGGCCTGTTTGAAGAGATTTGTGAATGAAGCATTTAAGGAAGTGATGTTAGCACTTTCAGTTCTCCAAACGGCACTACAGACCAACAATTTCTCCCAAATGCTCACATCAGTCTTCAGAATCGATTAAAGAAGTCCTCTTAAATATGGTTTCCATATATTAAGACTAAAGAGACAAATGTATAGAACTTCAATGATGGGATTCACTGATAAAAACTACACCTGTACAAAAAGCAAGGATTCTACAGTTGGTATCTAACTTTTTTTTCCAGGTTTAACTCCACCACAACTGGATCTACAACATGACAAATCTCAACAGTAAATGGAGGAGATTAAGACACTTATCTAAGTTATGAAAAAGGGAAGCACTCCAAGGCCAGATGGTTTTATGATTGAAATATATTAAAACATATTCAAACATATTAAACAAACATATAACAAACAAAACATATTCAAACAACTTGGCCTTGCAGCACTATTCTGCAAGGCCAAGTTGCCCGGAGCAATCAGTCTTCAAAGACAAAGTCTTCAAAATATATTACAAAAACTTTCCAAGACTTCAAAAGGCACCTGTGGCCTTGGGGTTTTTTTTAATCAACTTCCTACATAACAGCCTTGTATCAACATTAACCATTCACAAATTCTAATGTAATCTCCCTGTCACCTATGCACATCAGGTATGTTACTCATTGTTAATATAAAACCACAATTAGTAAAGCATTGCAATTTGCTGTAAAATCTCATATTGTTTTAAAGGTACCGATCTAAACTTTGAGTCTAAACTAGTTTAAGAGACAGAATTCTGTAACCTTGTTGCTGATTGTATGACTAATGGACTAGAAGACATGGAAACTCAACATACCAGCTATCTGCTTCTGTAAAAGAAATGAGCACGTGTTGCTGTGGAATATGTTTAGTTACTTTTTATGACATGAGTGGAGCAACTAAGCTTAAAAGAACACACTTTCCTTTTGAGCTATTTTCTTTTAAAGATACTTCATCTCACAGCTAACACATTGCACAATGCTTCTCCAACTGCTTATATCAATAACTCAGTAAGTAAATGTTACTCTGACACAGATTAATAAAATATCGAAGTAGCATGAGCATGTTAACTCAAGTGAAAATCCCTATTTCTTATAGAATTGCACAATCTTACAGAATAATTTACTATGTCCTGCTTCTTATAGTGATGGAAGTAGCTCTCTTGTAAAATACGTTGGTGCATTCAGAGGTGTCCTACTAGTACAATAGACAGTATTGGTGTATTGAATGCCTTCCTCCCTCATGAAGCCCTCTGTATACTTCTGAACAATGCTTCCAAGGACAAGATTTTCCTAGGATGATTGCTGTTGTTGTGTGCCTTTGTTACCCTGTATTGTGGGGGTCCCGGGAGGGATGCCCAAATAACCAAATAAAATGCAAGATGGGGAAATTAACGCGAGCACTCTCTTGAGCTAGTGAGAGGCAGGGTAACTTTAGCAGGGATCTTGTAACCCTATGTATACAGCGTCAGGTCAGAAGAGCAGTCAGACAGTTTTTAAAATAGCAAAAATAATAATAGCTTTATTAAAGAACAAACAACAGAAAAGACACCGCAAGCACACAGCTAACTAGAAATTAGAAATAAGAGTTTTCGGGGGAAATGGGTGATACGACACTTTTTCTCGTAGTCCTGGAGAGAAACGGAGGATTGCAGGGAGGAAAGCTCAGCGCGATTCGCTGAGGGGGCGACTCGCTGGACAAACCGACAGCAAGGCGGGATAGTAGTCCGGAGTGTTCTGAGGAGGACTCGGAATCGGGGACTTTTTATAGGGTGGATTGTGCCTACAGGCCATGCCATGCTCAGTGAGAACAAAGGAAATTTGGAGCGGGGCAAAAGCGTTGGAAAAGGTCAGGTTTTACATGATTAGCTTAGCGCTGGATAACAATAGTGTAGCCAGTATGCAAATGGCTCAGTATTGAGAGGGTGCTGGCTCAGGGCCATGCGTCTTTGTGTAAAGACACACTTAAGCAAGGTGTGTCTGCAAGAAGTGGTCCCTGAAGCAACAGAGTGGCATTAATCTGCCTGCCTAAGTGGGGATTGGAATGTCCAACCATTACCGGCCGTGCCTGTTTACGTGTTTGTCTGGAGGCCCTTGCAAACACGTGGAGCAGGGTGGCAGAGAAAGGTCAAGTGAAGGCCAAATAAGTTTGATATCAAGGCGATATCTAGTGCTATCACCGGGCATGTCAGAACCGTGGTAACACCTTCAAGTAGTTTCCAACTTATGAAGACACTAAGAAGAACAGAGCTTTCTGGAACTAAGAGTTTGTGACTTCCCCAAGGTCACCAAGTTGGTTTCCATGTCTGAACTTAGAACAGAACCCTGGTCTCCAGTGTCATGGTCCAGTGCTCAGACCACTACACCATGCTGTCTCTCTAGCTAGGAGAATGCAGGACATCAACAAAAATAAGTGCCTGTTGCATGAGTGGACTTAGCTCAGAGTGATTAACTTCTAGCTAAAACTGCACACAAATTGTGATTATTTTTAGAAGTGACAACCCTGTTTAGCATTTAATCTCAGGGTTTTTTTCTTGATTTTGATCTTGATCAGACATGGTGTTGAAGGAGATTTTTATGGATACCATAGATGCCAGAAGGCCAAATGAATAGGTCCAAGAGTAAATCTAGCTTGTAATCTCTGAAGAAGCCAAAATGATTACATTCAGGCTATTATACTTTGGGCATACTATGAGACAACATGATTCATTAGAAAAGAAATAATACCTTGTAAAGTGGACACCAGTAGGAAATGCGGGAGACCACATTACACAAGGGGAGGCTCAGTCAAGGAAGCCATGGTCATGAGTTTGTAGGGCTGTTAGTAACAGGATGTCTTGGAGATTCCTCATTCATAAGGTAACCTTAAGTCAAAATTGACATGACATCCATTAAAAACAAATGTTGGAGGAAAGGAAGTAAAAGTCACAAACGCGCCTGCTAGAATAAATCAGTCTGAAAGGTACCATAAGGCTTCCCTCACCTCCTTTTAGTTTCTATGTTGACATTCAAAGTAAAGTCAATTATATTCTCTTTAACGCATTTTGTCGCCCCTTCATTAGAGATGTATTATGGAAATATGATGCTGTCAATGAGAGTGAGCATTCCCATTTGTATGCAGTTTTGCTCTGCTCATTATATGAAGTAGGATTTACTCCCAAGTTAGTAGCTTTAAGTTTCAAACAATTATTTTATTAAGTTACCAGGGCAATTTTCAGAGGGGAACAAATAGCACATTCTTTACAAACAGAAAGAAAAATAATCTATGAGTAGCCACAATAAGAAACTTGCCAATAAAGGTCCAAAGTCCGTTCATAAATTGTAGCAATTAACTGTAAGCACTCATAAACAGGATCAAAGAGCACAAGCAAACATTATCCAGCTCTTATCTTGGAGCCAAATGTAGTAAATGGAGATCCTACCATTCAGTTGGGTAGTTGTCTCAGGGTTGTTATAAGTCAGAAATGACTTGAAGGCACACAACAACAACAACAACAACAACAACCATTTCTGCACTAGACTGTTATAGCGCTATGATTCCACTTGCAACATCCTACAGAATCCTGGGGTTTGGAGTTTTGGGAGGGGCTGGCTGGCCCCTCCCGAAACTGCAAACCCCAGGATTCCATAGGATGTTGCAAGTGGAATCATAGCGCTATAACAGTCTAGTGCAGAAATGACCAACAACAACAACCAGCACCACCACCACTGTGTGGAGGGAGGCAGCTGATTGAAAATCAATCATGGAAAGTTAGCAAGTTGTTCATTATTTGTAATTTAATTCTCAAGAATGAGGAGAGGAACTTTGGTCCCCAGCCTCAGATGCTGAAATAACTTCAGTGGCTATGGGATAAGGTGGTCTCTTATGCATGGCCAAAAAACTGGGTGCATAATTTACATATGCTACTTTGTGTGTA